>CM038675.1:65597251-65909751 GCA_021605145.1 Aegilops bicornis | reverse complement strand
GGGCGGCGGTGGGGCAGGCGGTGGCGGCGGTGGCGGCGGGTGGTTGGAGACGGTGGGCGGCAGGCGAGGAGGTGGGGCAAGGCGGTGGGTGGCGGGCGTGGCGGGTGGCGGTGGTCTTCGGGGAGGAGGGGGACAGATTGAAACAGAGAGAGATGGGATGGGTGGGGCTTGGCCGTTAGCAACCTAAACGTTTGCCATCCGTCCCCCTTTGCCGTCCGCTTTAATACTCTTTGTCATCTGCTAGCGGACGGCAAAGAGGGGCCCCGTTAGGTTTTCCCTAGTCAGACCGTTAGTGTGGGCCTCCTCCCTCTTTGCCGTCTGCCCGGCCCGGCGGCAAAAGAATATTACCGTCTGCTAGCCAGACGGCAAAGAACTGGTGATGGCAAAGAAGGTCTTTGCCATCGGCCGATTCTTACCGTCTGCTTTTAAATAGTGATGGCAAGAGCTTCTCTAGTGAGCTAGCGGACTGACAAGAGCTGGCAGATGGCAAAATGGCGATTCGATGGTGAACTATTATTATTGGAGGTTTTGAATTTCCTCTCCCTACTGTCAAGAAAAAGTATGATATTCTTGTTATTGGGGATGTTCATATCCCCGTTGAGGTAACTTAGTGTTATTCGAAATTTCTCTAGTTCCGTGTTATTCAGAATGAGTTTCTTAACAAGACTTGATCAACCTTGTTAGTGGATTCATTTTGATGATCACGAGATGGATGAAACTAGAAGGCACAACCTTCTGTACCCACTTTTTACTTTTTGTTATTTCGAATAAATAAAGCAAAACTAGTATCATCTATGCATTTTACGAATTATCCGTGCAATAAAAATATCCGAAAATAAAAAGTGCTCCAAATGCCCTGCTAATTTAGTATGATTTTTATGGAATATTTGAGGATTTTAGGCACTGAAACCACTATAGGAGGGGCAAGCACCAGGCCACGAGAGTGGAGGGCACGCCCACCCCCCTGGGCGCGCCCCCCTGTCTCATGGGCCCCTGGTGTCCCCCCTCCACTTATGCCAGCACCCACACACTCCATCTTCTTCTTCTTCTTCTTCTTCTTCTTCTTCTTCTTCTTCTTCTTCTTCTTCTTCTTCTTCTTCTTCTTCTTCTTCTTCTTCTTCTTCTTCTTCTTCTTCCTCTTCTTCTTCCTCTTCTTCTTCTTCTTCTTCCTCTTCTTCTTCTTCTTCTTCCTCTTCTTCTTCCTCTTCCTCTTCTTCTTCCTCTTCCTCTTCTTCTTCCTCTTCCTCTTCTTCTTCCTCTTCCTCTTCTTCTTCTTCTTCCTCTTCTTCTTCTTCTTCTTCTTCTTCTTCTTCTTCTTCTTCTTCTTCTTCTTCTTCATCTTCCTCTTCATCTTCTTCTTCTTCTTCCTCTTCTACTTCTTCTTCGTCTTCTTCTTCTTCTTCTTCTTCTTCTTCTTCTTCTTCTTCTTCTTCTTCTTCTTCTTCTTCTTCTTCTTCTTCTTCTTCTTCTTCTTCTTCTTCTTCTTCTTCTTCTTCTTCTTCTTCTTCTTCTTCTTCTTCTTCTTCTTCTTCTTCTTCTTCTTCTTCTTCTTCTTCTTCTTCTTCTTCTTCTTCTTCTTCTTCTTCTTCTTCTTCTTCTTCTTCTTCTTCTTCTTCTTCTTCTTCTTCTTCTTCTTCTTCTTCTTCTTCTTCTTCTTCTTCTTCTTCTTCTTCTTCTTCTTCTTCTTCTTCTTCTTCTTCTTCTTCTTCTTCTTCTTCTTCTTCTTCTTCTTCTTCTTCTTCTTCTTCTTCTTCTTCTTCTTCTTCTTCTTCTTCTTCTTCTTCTTCTTCTTCTTCTTCTTCTTCTTCTTCTTCTTCTTCTTCTTCTTCTTCTTCTTCTTCTTCTTCTTCTTCTTCTTCTTCTTCTTCTTCTTCTTCTTCTTCTTCTTCTTCTTCTTCTTCTTCCTCTTCTTCTTCTTCTTCTTCTTCTTCTTCTTCTTCTTCTTCTTCTTCTTCTTCTTCTTCTTCTTCTTCTTCTTCTTCTTCTTCTTCTTCTTCTTTCTTCTTCTCCTTTTTCCTCTTCTATAATGTTCTGTTTTTCAACTTTCTTCTTATTCTTCTTCCTTTTTTTCCATTTTCCTGTTCTTCTACTTCTTTTTTTTTCAACTTTCTTCTTCTCCTAATTATCTAAACCTAAATCTAGCACTATCCTAAACCAACCACTAACCTAAACCAACCACTAACCTAAACTTATCAATAACCTAATTAAACCTAAACAGCAAAGAAAAAGAGTAGAAAAAAACAAAATAATGCTCACCTTGGCTCCTCTCGATGGAGGATGGAGGCGGCGGGCGCAGAGGTGGTGGCGAGCCTGGCTCCGGGGGGCGTGAGGCGGCGGGCGGCGAGGCGGACGCAGGGCGAGCCTGCCTCGGGGCGGCGCAGGGCGGCGAGCCTGGCTGGGCGGGGCCAGGCGAGACGCAGGGGGCCCTGGCAGGCTGGCTCGGCAGCTGGTGACAGGAAGCCGGGCGGTGGCGGGTGGTGGTGGCGGCCGAGGCGGTGGGGCAGGGGTGGCGGCGGCGGTGGCGGCGGGTGGTTGGGACAGTGGGGCGGACAGGCGGGGAGGTGGGGCAAGGGGGCGGCGGTGGGTGGCGGGGGCGGCGGCGGGTGGCGGTGGTCTTCGGGGAGGAGGGGGACAGATTGAAACAGAGAGAGATGGGATGGGTGGGGCTTGGCCGTTAGCAACCTAAACGTTTGCCATCCGTCCCCCTTTGCCGTCCGCTTTAATACTCTTTGTCATCTGCTAGCGGACGGCAAAGAGGGGCCCCGTTAGGTTTTCCCTAGTCAGACCGTTAGTGTGGGCCTCCTCCCTCTTTGCCGTCTGCCAGCCGACGGCAAAGAATATTTGCCGTCTGCTAGCGGACGGCAAAGAACTGGCTGATGGCAAAGAAGGTCTTTGCCATCAGCCAGTTCTTTGCCGTCTGCTTTTGGGTAGCTGATGGCAAAGAGCTTCTCTGCCGTGAGCTAGCGGACGGCAAAGAGCTGGCAGATGGCAAAGTAACTGATTCCAGTAGTGAACTATTATTATTGGAGGTTTTGAATTTCCTCTCCCTACTGTCAAGAAAAAGTATGATATTCTTGTTATTGGGGATGTTCATATCCCCGTTGAGGTAACTTAGTGTTATTCGAAATTTCTCTAGTTCCGTGTTATTCAGAATGAGTTTCTTAACAAGACTTGATCAACCTTGTTAGTGGATTCATTTTGATGATCACGAGATGGATGAAACTAGAAGGCACAACCTTCTGTACCCACTTTTTACTTTTTGTTATTTCGAATAAATAAAGCAAAACTAGTATCATCTGTCTGTTTTCTGAATTATCAGTGCAATAAAAAATATCCCGAAAATAAAAGTGCTCCAAATGCCCTGCTAATTTAGTATGATTTTTTATGGAATATTTGAGGATTTTAGGCACTGAAACCACTATAGGAGGGGCAAGCACCAGGCCACGAGAGTGGAGGGCACGCCCACCCCCCTGGGCGCGCCCCCCTGTCTCATGGGCCCCTGGTGTCCCCCCTCCACTTATGCCAGCACCCACACACTCCATCTTCTTCCCAAAAAAATCCCCATCCAGCTCAAGCACGAGTTCTAGCTCATTTTGCTGCGATTTTCGGTCTCCTTGCTCAAAGCTCCATTCACAAAACTGCTTTGGGAGATTGTTGCTTGGTATGTGACTCCTCCATTGGTCCAATTAGTTTTTGTTCTAGTGCTTTACTCATTGCAATTTTTTGCTGCATAGCTGACCATGTTCTTGAGCTTGCATGTTAAATTTATGAGGTCCCAAGCAATTCTAATGCATGATATAGGCTCTAGGCACTTGTAGGAGTAGTTGCTATCAATCTTGTTTAGTTTTATTCACTTTTATTTTGAAGTTACTAAAATTTCAGAAATTTTCAGAAAATGTTAAGGAGACTTTTGAGGGGCTCTTCTAGCCAGGGCTCCCAGGAAAAACAAGATAAAGAGAAGGAAAAAGCTAAGTATAATCTTCCTCGCATAGCAGAAGTACGGCCGTGTGAATGGCCATGTGATAAATTCTTGAAATAAGCTGGAATTCATGAAGATTTTTATTCTTTGATCAAGAATGCAGGCCTCACCGATTTCCTCCACAACCATATCGATCATTATCTCTTACTCACCAATACTTTAGGGCAAAACTTTTATTATTATCCTAAGAAGTCACCGCCTTCAGTTTCATTTCATTTATATGATAAATTCAGGGAAATGTCTTTACGTAATTTTTGCGCGGTATGTAGGATACCCTTTGAGGGAAAATTAGAGGAACCCCATCGTAAAGATGTGGATGGCTTTGTTAACACTATCACTGTAGGGGATCCAAAGAAGGGTTCCAATGCGAGAATCTCTAGCATACACTTTCCTGTTTTACGCTACTTTGCCATATTTGCTAGTAGATGCTTGATTGGTCGTGGAAATAGTAGAAACTTCAATGTTCCTGATATTATCATTCTTCATCATGCCTTGTTTGGAGATAATAGTTTTAGTACGGCTGCCGTTATTGCTAAATGGCTAAGCCTGAATCGTACAAAATGCCCCATCTTTGGAGGTATCTATGCTTCACGTCTTGCTAGACATTTTGAGATACCTATTACGCACCATGAGAAAGAGGAGACAAAATTGCGTCCTTACATTTTAGAATACAAGAGGATGGTAGCACATGAGTTCATTGTTGATAACAAAGAAAAGATGCTCTTATACAACCTTAGATTTAATAAGAAACACAATGAGACTATTATTTTGCCTGCGCCTCTGTTGTTTGATTTGATTGCAGATAATTTTCTTGTCACGCTGGAGGCGGTATACGCTCATCGAGGCCAAGCATCCACTCGAACACGAGCCTGAGCGGAACCTGCCTTTGGACCCTTATCATGCATCATCTTACCAGTGGGACCCGGAGATGGCCAGCCAGTGGTATCCTGATTACACCTCCCAGTACACCGGGGAGAGTAGCAGCGGTCCTTGGCATTAGACCAACTTAGGTCAAAAGCCTAAGCTTGGGGGAGTACGTATTTCTGACCGACTTTACATTCATGTTCACACACTATTCTAGTCGTCGGTGCTCATACTCTTTCATTGTATTATCCATGCTAGTTTAATTTTCTTGTTCTCGCTTTCTTCTCGTGTGTTTGATAAACCTTATGAAAAACCAAAAAAATTAGTTAGTTTAATTTCCGTGCTTGTAGTAGAATTTAATGAAAACCCAAAAACATTTCTCGTTCTTCTTCTTACTTGTTGGGAGCTTTCCCGTGTAAATAGTTTTATTTTCTTTTCTTTCCTTTGGGGGTCGAGAGTAGAAGACCATATCGAAAATGTTTAGTGGCTCTCATGCTGGAATTTAGTCTATTTTGGGCAGCCCAATAACTATTTCAGAAATTCATAATAAATCCTATAGGCCCAATTAGCCCATTCGTGCAAGGCAAGGGATACTACTAAAGTTTAGTCCCACATTGCTAGTTTAGTGGGAGTTGGACCTCCTTATAAGGGAGGTTCTTTCCCCACTTGTACGAGCATGAGAACAAGAGGGATATCCACGGCGCTCCTCCTCCGCCCGCCCGCCTCGCCACGCCTAAATCACGCCCGCGCCCGCGCCCATTGATTCTTGGTCGTGGGTTGCAGGAATGAGCCGATATCTAAATTTTTGCCACGCACTACGGGTATACGAAAGGTCACACGGAAGCTAAAATGATTTTCGCGAAAGTGGAGTTTGAATGCGAACAGTGCAGCCCTTTGGCTGCTGGCTGTTTGCTTTGCCTCCGTCTCTTCGTTTCGCCTCCCTCTCGCCTCCTTCTCTTGCGCCTATAAAAGGGAGGTCGCTCCTCCCTGAGAGATGCACCGGAACTTCTTCTTCCTCTCGCCACCGGTTCCATTCTCTGCGCCGCTGCTGTCTTCCTCATCCCGGCTTGCAGCGTGCACCGCGAGTCGGGACAGTAGGCCTCTGAAACCGCACCTGTTGAGTCCTGTACGAGAGAAGGGTGATAAGGTTTTTTGGGGAGCGCTCTGCGCGACTACTGACTTCTTCGTCACGGACACCCGGACTCCGACGACTACTTCCCCGACGACGACTACTTCCCCGACGTTGACAACCTCCTCGACGACATGGAGGACACCGACCCCAAGTCCAGTGCCTCTGCTCCTGCTGCTGTCCAGTACGTGTTTATATCTTTCCTGTTAGAAGCCCTGCAACAGTTCCTTGTTCTAGTGTTTGCCCTAGACATGTTAGGCTCTACTTCAGATTTGCATCTTGTTCTACTGTCCGGTCTAGAGATGATAGGTTCTAGATCATATATGCAGATATTATTTAGCTTCTCTTTGTCAAATCGCATGCCTTGTTTTATCACTGCTATACTAGTCATGCTTTATCTAGTATTTATGTTAATAAAATCATTCGGTAAATTGCTCATATTTCCAACAATCCAAAAACCTTATTATAGGCAATTTAACCCAAGTGGTTTTGCTACTTCCATGAGACCTCCTATGTTTGAGGGTATCCACTATAAGAGGTGGCGCGTGAGAGCAGTCTTATGGTTTCAAACCATGAGTTGCTATGGCGCCACTCTTAACAAACTGAAGGAGAGCAAGATGCCCAACAGGTGCAAGCTTTTCAGAAAATGGATACCTTGTTTAAGGCTGCTCTCTTGAGTGTTCTTGGTAACAACATAGTTGATGCTTATGCGTCAATTGATAATGGAAAAGATATGTGGGACGCACTCGAGGCCAAGTTTGGGGTCTCGAATGCCGGCACCGAGCTGTACATCATGGATCAATTCTATGATTACATGATGACTGAAGAGCACTCCGTGGTTGAGCTGGCTCATGAGATACAGTCATTTGCTTGAGAACTTGAGCACTTCAATTGCATGTTACCGGACAAGTTTGTTGCCGGGGGTATCATCACTAAGCTTCCTCCTTCATGGAGGAACTTTGCTACTCTTGAAGCATAAGAGACAGGAGTTTTCCGTTCCGGATCTCATTGGTACTCTTTATGTGGATGAAAAGGCGAGATCAAAGGACACACGTGCTCGAGGTATTGAGGGAGGATCTAGTGCCAATCTGGTCAGAAGAAAAACTTCGAGTCCCACAAGTTCAAGAACAAGGGCAAGCTTGATGGTAAAGCAAAGTTTGATGGGAAGAACAAGGCTGTACAACACACGAACTTCAAGAAGAAGAGTGACAAGAAGAAAGGTGCTTTTCATTTGTGTGGAGATCCTGATCATTGGGCTCCTAGTTGCCCCAATCGCTATGACAAGCGTCATCCTGGGAAAGGTGGCAAGACCGCTAATGTTGTCATTGGAGACACTGACATGAAGGATGCTGGGTATGGTATATTTCCCACTATTCTTTTAGTATGTCATTCTCCCGATTGGTTGATTGACACGGGTGCTAATGTGCATGTTTGCAGTGATATTTCCATGTTTTCGTCTTATCAGACCGCAGGGACTTCCATCGTGCTGATGGGCAACGGTTCAAGTTCTTCTGTTCGTGGTGTTGGCACGGTCAATCTGAAGTTTACTTCGGGGAAGATCGTGCGGCTGAAGAACATGCATTATGTCCCCTCCGTCAATAAAAATCTTGTTAGCGGATCTCTACTGTGTAGAGATGGCTATAAGCTTCTCTTTGAGTCGAATAAATTTGTAATATCCAAGTATGGAATCTTTGTTGGTAAAGGCTATGAGTCAGGAGGCCTGTTTCGTTTATCCTTATCAGACGTTTGCAATAAAGTTGTTAATCATATTTGCAACAATAGTGAATCAAATGTGTGGCATTCATGTCTTTGTCATGTTAACTTTGGTTGCATGTCGCGACTAGCGAAGTTGAACTTAATCCCTAGTTTCACCACTGTCAAGGGATCTAAGTGTCAAGTGTGTGTGCAAGCTAAGCAACCTCGTAAGTCTCACGTGATTTGTGGAGGCGAAATCTTGCACCACTAGAACTTATACATTCAGATCTATGTGAAATGAATGGTGTTTTGACAAAAGGTGGAAACAAATATTTCGTGACGTTAATTGACGACTCCACTAGATACTGCCGTGTGTATCTTCTGAAATCTCAGGATGAAGCTTTGTACTTTTTCAAGATCTATAAAGCTGAAGTGGAAAACCAACTTGATCAAAAAATCAAGAGGCTTAGGTCCAACCGTGATGGAGAGTACTTTTCCAATGAATTTGATGCTTTTTGTGCGGAACATGGTATAATCCATGAGAGGACGCCTCCCTACTCACCTCAGTCAAATGGGGTGGCCGAAAGAAAGAATCGTACTCTAACTGATTTGGTTAACGCCATGTTCGACACATCGGGTCTCTCCAAGGCATGGTGGGGGGAGGCGATATTGACAGCATGTCATGTCCTAAACCGAGTCCCCACAAATAACAAAGAGATAACTCCATTCGAGGAACGGGAAAATAAAAGGTTAAAACTCTCGTATCTGAGAACATGGGGTTGTTTCGCGAAAGTCAATGTTCCAATTCCAAAGAAGCGGAAGCTTGGACCAAAGACTGTGGATTGTGTTTTCCTGGGATATGCTTTTCATAGCATTGGCTATAGATTCTTGGTTGTAAAATCTGAGGTACCTGACATGCATGTCGGTACGATCATGGAGTCGAATGATGCGACTTTCTTTGAAGATATCTTTCCCATGAAGGAGATGGCTACCTCATCTAATCAGGAGAGGCCTAGTTCATCGAATCAGGAACCATTTTCAATTACCGAACCTTCCATTTCATTGGAACACTTTGAAAGTTCTATGGAGGAGAACAATGAAGTTCCTTCTAGGAGCAAGAGACAGAGGACTTCAAAGTCCTTTGGTGACGATTTTCTTATGTATCTCATAGATGATACTCCCAGTTCTATTTCGGAGGCCTATGCATCGGAAGATGCTAACTACTGGAAGGAAGCGGTTCGTAGCGAGATGGATTCCATCTTGGAGAATGAAACTTGGGAGATAACTGATCGTCCTTATGGGTGCAAACCTATAGGATGCAAATGGGTATTCAAGAAGAAGCTTAGGCCTAATGGTACTATCGAAAAGTACAAGGCTCGGCTCGTGGCTAAGGGTTATACCCAAAAGGAAGGTGAAGACTTCTTTGATACTTACTCACCTGTGGCTCGACTGACCACTATTCGAGTTCTACTTTCAGTAGCTGCCTCACATGGTATTCTCGTTCATCAAATGGATGTTAAGACTGCTTTCCTAAATGGAGAGTTGGATGAGGAAATTTATATGGAACAACCAGACGGGTTTGTAATAGATGGTCAGGAAGGGAAAGTGTGCAAGTTGCTGAAGTCTTTGTATGGACTCAAGCAAGCACCCAAATAGTGGCATGAGAAGTTCGAAAGAACTTTAACAGCTGCAGGCTTTGTTGTGAACGAAGCTGACAAATGTGTGTACTATCGCCATGGTGGGGGCGATGGAGTTATGCTTAGCTTGTATGTTGATGACATACTGATTTTCGGAACAGATCTGAATGTTATTAAGGAGGTCAAGGATTTTCTCTCTCGTTGTTTTGAGATGAAGGATTTAGGAGTGGCTGATGTCATTCTGAACATCAAGTTGTTGAGAGATGATGATGGTGGGATTACATTGCTTCAATCTTACTATGTGGAAAAGATCTTGAGTTGCTTTGGCTATAGTGACTGCAAGCCCTCTCCAACACCATATGATGCTAGCGTGCTGCTTCGAAAGAATCGAAGAATCACTAGAGATCAATTGAAGTATTCTCAGATTATTGGCTCGCTTATGTACTTAGCTGCTACAAGACACGACATCTCTTTTCTGTTAGCAAACTGAGTCGGTTTGTCTCAAAACCAGGAGATGTGCATTGGAAAGCTCTAGAGAGAGTTTTGCGTTATTTGAAAACCATGCGAATTATGGAATTCACTACACCGGGCACCCAAAGGTGCTTGAAGGGTATAGTGACTCAAACTGGATCTCGAATCTTTGATGAGATAAAGGCCACGAGCGGATATGTATTCACTTATGGAGGTGGCGCTGTTTCTTGGAAATCTTGCAAGCAGACCATCTTAACAAGGTCAACAATGGAAGCAAAACTCACAGCACTAGATACAGCTACGGTCGAAGCAGATTGGCTTCGCCGGCTCTTGAATGACTTGCCGGTAGTTGAGAAACCTGTACCGGGTATCCTTATGAACTGTGACAATCAAACTGTGATCACTAAAGTGAGCAGCTCAAAGGATAACATGAAGTCATCAAGACACGTTCAGAGAAGGTTAAAGTCTGTCAGAAAAATGAAAAACTCCGGAGTTATTGCATTGGATTATATCCAAACGTCTAAATATCTAGCAGATCCTTTTACTAAGGGTCTATCACGCAATGTGATAGATAATGCATCGAGGGAGATGGGTATGAGACCCACAATATGAGTTGTTCACAGTGGTAACCTATTCTTTGTGATCGGAGATCCCGTGAATTAGATGTGGAAGACAAGTTGTTGGTCAACTGGGAGGAGAGTACCCTTACTGTTAAAATACCACTCCATGAAGATGCAATACTCTCCTAATCTGCATGGCAGGTTGATGTATATCTTAATGTATTCTGAGTGGCTCTTTGATGCAGAGATGTTGTCTTGCAGAACATCTTTCGAAGAACGCACCTATATGAGTCTGATTGTTAAACGTCGCAATCTATGAGAGTAGGGTTCTCTCTAGTAAACTCATGAAAGGTCACGGAGTATGACACATAAGCTCCACCCACGGGGAAGACCCACGGTAGCCACGTATCGGTCAAGGCTTTATGTGAAGCTAGATTCGCAGAAAACTTGCAGTTCAAGGCCCAGTCCACTTTTCAAGTTTCTTACTAGTGTAGCATAGAGTTCTAGGTGGAAGTTCAACTTAGCAGTCTCCACTTTAGTACCGGTATATAAAACAGTGTTTGGAACCAAAGGCAAATTTCTGTGTGCCTCTGGGATCTGGTGGGGGATTGCTGGAATTTAGTCTATTTTGGGCAGCCCAATAACTATTTCAGAAATTCCTAATAAATCCTAGAGGCCCACTTAGCCCATTTCTGCAAGGCAAGGGATATTACTAAAGTTTAGTCCCACATTGCTAGTTTAGTGGGAATTGGACCTTCTTATAAGGGAGGTTCTTTCCCCACTTGTACGAGCATGAGAAAAAGAGGGATATCCACGCGCGCTCCTCCTCCGCCGCCCGCCTCGCCATGCTACACCTCGTCACGACGCTCCGCGGGTTGCGGGAATGAGCCGAGCCGATATCTAAATTTTTGCCACGCACTACAGGTATACGAAAGGTCAAACGGAAGCTCAAAAGATTTTTGCAAAAGTGGAGTTCGAATGCGAACGGTGCAGCCCTTCGGCTGCTGGCTGTTCGCTTCGCCTCCGTCTCTTCGTTTCGCCTCCCGTCGCTACCCTCTCGCCTCCTTCTCTTGCGCCTATAAACGGGAGGTCGCTACTCCCAGAGAGATGCACCAGAACTTCTTCTTCCTCTCGCCCCAGGTTCCATTCTCTGCGCTGCTGCTGTCTTCCTCATCTCGGCTTGCGGCGTGCACCGCGAGTCGGGACAGTAGGCCTCCGAAACCGCACCTTTTGAGTCCTGTAAGGGAGATTGGTGATAAGGTTTTTGGGGAGCGCTCTGCGCGACTACTGACTTCTTCGTCATGGACGCCCCGGACTCCGACGACTACTTCCCTGACGACGACTACTTCCCCGACGTCGACAACCTCCTCGACAACATGGAGGACACCGACCCCAAGTCCAGTGCCTCTGCTCCTGCTGCTGTCCAGTACGTGTTCATATCTTTCCTGTTAGAAGTCCTGTAACAGTTCCTTGTTCTAGTGTTTGCCCTAGACATGTTAGGCTCTACTTCAGATTTGCATCTTGTTCTACTGTCTGCTCTAGAGATGATAGGTTCTAGATCATATATGCAGATATTATTTACCTTCTCTTTGTCAAATTGCATGCCTTGTTTTATCACTGCTATACTAGTCATGCTTTATCTAGTATTTCTGTTAATAAAATCATTCGGTAAATTGCTCATATTTCCAACATCTCATATGCATGATTGTTTATTAACTTAGCGCCCACATTACTTTGTCTTCTCTCTTGAGTTGAATGCTTGCATATTCCAGCTTAGTCCAATGCACGTGCACTATTATTATTATACACATCGTTCGGTCGTGCACGTGAAAGGCAATAATGACGATATATGATGGACTGATTGAGATGAGAAAAGCTGGTATGAACTCGACCTATCTTGTTTTTGTAAATATGATGATTTCATCGTTCCTGATTCAGCTTATTATGAAGTAAACATATTTGCAATGAGATTTAGATACTATAGTTGCTTGTGCCATGCTTGATTAGCTATGAGTTATAATGGTTTACCTTGCGTGCCAACATGCTTTTAGAATGATTATGATGTGGTATGATGGGATGGCATCCTCCTTTGAATGAATTGAGTGACTTGACTTGGCACATGTTCATGCATGTAGTTGAAACAAATCAACATAGCCTTCATGATACTTATGTTCATGGTAGATTATATCCTACTCATGCTTGTATTTGGTGTGAATTAATTTTAATGCATGTTCATGACTGTTGTCGCTCTCTCAGTTGGTCGCTTCCCAGTCTTTTGCTAGCCTCCACCAGTACTAAGCGGGAATACTACTGGTGCATCCAAACTCCTTAAAACTGAAAGTTATTCCAATGAGCCCACCATACCTTCCTATATGCGGTATTTACCTGCCGTTCCAAGTAAACTTGTATGTGCCAAACTCCAAACCTTCAAATGAAATTCTATTTTGTATGCTCGAGCAGCTCATGTTTCAACTAGGGCAGCCTATATCTTCCATGCTAGGTGGGTTATTCTCAAGAGGAGTGGACTCCGCTCCTCATTAACGAGAAAGGGCCGGTAACCGGGATGCCCAGTCCCATGATCCAAAAAGATCAAAGCAAATCAAAATAATTAAACAAAACTCCCCCAAGGCTGTTGTTAGTTGGAGGCACTCATTGTTTCGAGCAAGCCATGGATTGATGCTTGTTGGTAGTTGGGGGAGTATAAACCTTTACCATTCTGTTTGAGAACTGCCAATATGTGACACCCCAAATTTTTTTTAACCTTGTTTCGTTAATTAAAATTGTGCCAAGAAATTAAATCTTTTATTTTCTAGGCTCCCTTTTTATTTTTGAAACATTTTCTTTATTATCTTGGAGTTGTTTCCTTCAGTGAAAACTTTTCAAATATGTTATTGGACTTGTTTATCCTCTCAAGAAAATCTTTTCTTTTCATCAGAGGAATTAATTTTTCATAATCTTTATTTTCTTGAAAAGTGGTTTCCCTTGATTTTATGGTCCTATTTGAACTGCAACCTTTTTATAAATTCATTCAAAATCCCACCAAAAATTAGAGATGTCATGTGATGTTTTTAAACCACTTTTATGCAAAATTATCTTCTGTCCATTGGAGCTCTACACTTTATTTTCAAATCTGGTTCAGTGGGCAGATTTGCACTACAGCCTATTTAAATATTTCTTTAAAGCCTTCACCAAAATTATGGGAGATCAGTGGTAGCATGCAATTCAACATTATGCAAAAAACCTAGTGATGTTCTTTGAAGAAGTTGAGTGAATCAACCTCTTTTCTATTCTGGTCCAACTTGAGGATTTGTACAACAACCACAATTTTAGTTGCTCCTCTATCCATGGTTCCTTTTCCTACTTGTAGTCCTCCCTGCTAAACCCCTAAGTCCAGGATCATGCACCCTTTGGATCATTTTCGGTCCATGTAATGATGCCATTTACATCCTGTCCAGAAATGAAGTTTTGCAAAACTTGCACTAGCAAGTTTGTGCTTTGGACAAACTAACTTCACCACCTCCTTATGCATCTAAAGAGACCCCAATGTGGAAAATTTGGCCACTCCAAGAAATGCCTAGGTGCCTGTGGCATTTTGTCAAACACCTTGAGAGCATGGACAGATTTGGCAAGAGTTTTTGTTTGCACTATGAACTTGGTCTCCTGATCAAACCACCTTGTCCCTTGATCTCCCCTCTATCACTAACCTAGTACTGTTGCTTGCTAACCTCACCCGAGACCTCTAGCCTGCCCCGGCATTTTGTCGAGCACGTTCCGTGCATGCTCTGGGCGCGAGCAGAGCACGCGTTTTGCACGTGCCGCGCCCGAGCCGACGCGTCGCGCCCCTGGTGTTGCCCGCCCTGTAGAGCCACGCCACGCACTCCCCTTCTCATCGCATCACGCCAAGCAGCCCTGATGCCCTACATCACCGCCGTCAGAGCTCCTTGGCGGCACGCCGGCGTCCGCAACGCGTCTCTGCCACGGTCGGTGCCGCCCAAGCCACCAGCGCTCGCCAGCTGCCTCTTGGAGCGCCTCAAGCTCATCCGCAGCCTCGTCCTCTAGCACACGTCGCCGCCACGTCGCCCTAGCTACAGAAAGACGGTCGCCGGCGACCTTATCCTCGGCCGCCGCGGAACAGCCTTGACTCGCCTAGCTCGTCCCCGCACACAGGCAGTCTCAAGCCATCTCCCTAGGACCCCCATTGGCAGCCAATCGACCCGGGGAGGTCTCCTTCCCCATCTCCGGCAACCGCAGCCGCCGCCACTGCCCCAGCCATTCCGGCGCCACCAGGGCCTCCCCCTCTCCAGTCTCTTCACCAGGAGCCCCCTCTCCCCCTCGTGAGTCCATCCCCCTGCTCTATTTTGGTCAGGGACCGCCGGAGCCAAAAACTCACTTTGCCCGACGGCCACCGCCCGCTGCGGAGCTCGCCGGTGGCAGCTCCGTCCACCCCAGAGACCAAAGCGACCACCGATAGGACCGCCTCGATCCCCTGAGACTGCGGGTGGCCTCGGTTTCCCGAACGGTGCCACCGTTCGCCGGCGAGCCTCACCGGAGCCCCGCCCCGCTCGGGTAGAGAAAGAGGAGGAGGGAAGACCAGTCAAACCTGACTAGTGGGCCACCTGGACCCACTGTCAGTGACCCACGCACGGTCCATGCTGGATAAGTGAAAACGTATTTCCAGAATACGCTTTCGACGTGTACGTATATATTTGAACCGTTTTCTTTTCTGTTTTATTTTAAATAACAGATTTTGACCAAAACTTTGACTGCCTATATCTTTTTAATTATAACTCCAAATGAGTTGATTCTTTTTCCTACCCCTCTCAAATATTGTCTAGTTTATTTTAAGATTTATTTGAAAAAAATTCAGACATCTTTTTTGTGCTGTTTTCAAAGTATTTGTTGCTTGAATATTTTTGAAAATAGGATTTTTGGAGGAGAGGAGAAAACTTTTAAAAGTTTTGGAGAGCACCTCACCCCTCCACAACTTGAAGGCAAGCATTCTGAACCCCGGCATAATATTTTTGGTGTGTTAGTTGACACGTTTATAACACCACCTTATTTCAGAGAACTTGTTATATCATGTGATATGATCAATTGCATGGATGCATAATAGTGATTTCCTTGCTGTTGGAAATGAATATACTTGTGATGGTAATCATCCTCATGTGCCTTGCATGCATGCCGGAAAGGGATCCGCGAAAACCTCTGCCTTGGGTAGGCATGAGTTTGTCGCCGGTCTCCGTCGGGACGGTTATGTCCGGTATGGCATAGTAAGGTATAATGAGTGTTGATTTTGTTGGTTGAAATATTTTTGGGATACATGTCATGCATGGAATTTATAAACCTCCTGAGTCGACCGTAGATCGAGTCCTGTTCCAGTAACCCCTTTCTTGCCTCGTACTACCACTTGCCCCTGCCGCAGGTAAGGTACGGTTCAGTAAGTCGTCAACCCCTTTCAAGCACACACCGTACACAGAGGCCACGGTGGAAGATCTTGGTTGTAACGGTAGGCATGCCATCTGGTCCGGGGCATGGGTGTTTCCGATTGAGACCGAGAGGAGGCCACCCCTTAGAGCGCGCGATATAAATTTGATCCCATGCTACGTGAGGTTGTAGCCTCCCCACTTAGAGTTTTACTTAACAAGTGTCGTGGGTGATTCCAGGCACCGGTAAGTTAAGTTGGTGTGTGCAAGATAGGTGTGCTTTCAACTAAAAGACCGTAGACGGAATTAGTCCCGATGGACTAAAGGAAATCCGTTGCTCGTGGGTAAAGAGTACACCCTCTGCAGAGATTAAACCTATTCGAATACCCGTGTCCATGGTGAAGGATTACAGTCTGGGATGGATCAAGGGTTGGCCTTAGTGTCGGTCTTCGGTGGAGAAATTGTTAAAACATAACTTGGATTGTGACCTGTGACTTGTGCTGATCACGATGATTATGATTATTATTGTTATGGACTAACCCATTATATTACTTGAATTATTGAGTATCCCTGGGACGGTTCTACCCCCTGGATATTCATTGTGATTATTTATTTCCTTATAAGCCCTTTATGTGGTGTCATTTGAGGCCTGACCGTAACATTGTGATTATTTATTTCCTTATAAGCACTTTATGTGGTGTCGCTGAGACGCCTTGATCGTGGCATTGTGATTATTTATTTCCTTATAAGCCCTTTATGTGGTGTCATTTGAGACGCCCGACCGTGGCAATCGTGATTATTTATTTCCTTATAAGCCCTTTATGTGGTGTCGCTGAGACGCCCGACTGTGGCATTGTGATTATTTATTTCCTTATAAGCCCTTTATGTGGTGTCGCTGAGACGCCCGACTGTGGCATTGCTTGTTAATTATTTACTTTATAAGCCCTTTATGTGGTGTCGCTGAGACGCCCGGCTGTGGCATTATAAGCCCTTTATGTGGTGTCGCTGAGACGCCCGACTGTGGCATTGCTTGTTATTTATTTACTCCATAAGCCCTTTATGTGGTGTCGCACAGACGCCCGACTGCGGCATTTTTCTTCCACTCCATCGTTGCACAATAATATAAATAACCTGCTTGCATGCATAAAAGATTTTATTCATGACCCATTTATGTGATCATAGAATATTTCAAGTACATGTTTGTCATTTATATTATTCGGTGTTAAGTAATGTTTGCAGTACATTCAAAGTACTCAACGGCTTGTCACAGCTATTGTCTTGGCCAGATTTCTTGCATGGAGAGTAGCGTTGCGATGACAGCCCCGGAAACTAAGCAACGGTGATAGCAGCCTCGCGAAGATAGGAGTTAACCTGGTCAGCTGTTCCTGTGGGAAATGTAGTTCCATAGACGCTGATGATCCACAAACCGCTTCCGCCATCAACCATTAGAAACCATTTGTTGTACTCACATACCAGAAGGGTCTTGTACCACATATTTTGTATTTTGCTTGGTATTTCTGTATCAAGTTGGTGCGTCATCAGCTAACAGTAATCCTGGGGCTGGTGAGTACGATGGCCATTTTCTGGAATTTATTACCCGGAAAACCGATCGCCACACTATAATGCATGTAGTATGGAAGATACAACCATCTCATAGTTGTTGACTTGACAGTGAAAGTATGCCACTCAAAAATTTATTCAATCTCTATTTTAAAATCGACCTCTGGCACCTTTACAAATCCCTGCTTCCCTCCGCGAAGGGCCTATCTATTACCTTTTATGTTGAGTCATCACCTTCTTTTTAAAAAGCACCCGCTCGAGAGCACACTGTCATTTGCATTCATTCTTATTGGTTTATATTGGGCATGACTTGACTGGATCTCTTTTACCATGACTTACAATGTTTAGTCAGTCCTTGATCTTTAAAGGTGCTCTGCATTTATGTTTTGCAGTCTCAGAAAGGGCTAGCGAGATACCATTTTGTTATATCATGTTATGATTGTTTTGAGAAAGTGTTGTCATCCGAGTTTTATTATTATGGCTCACTAGCTGTTATGCCATTGATATGAGTAATTGTGAGACCTAAGTCTTACTGTGAGTATGGTTAGTTCATAATATTTGCTGAAACCTGAATGCTGGCTTTGCATGTTTACAACAACAAGAGCAAACAGAGTTTGTAAAAGTTTTTCTTTATCACTTTCAGTTTATCAACTGAATTGCTTGAGGACAAGCAAAGTTTTAAGCTTGGGGGAGTTGATATGTCTCCAACGTATCTACTTTTCCAAACACTTTTGCCCTTGTTTTGGACTCTAACTTGCATGATTTGAATGAAACTAACCCGGACTGACGCTGTTTTCAGCAGAACTGCCATGATATTGTTTTATGTGTAGAAAACAAAAGTTCTCCAAATGTCCTGAAAACCCACGGAGGCACTTTTTGGAAAATATACTGGCGAAAGAATCAAGACCAGGGGGCCCACACCCTGTCCAAGAGGGTGGGGGCGCGCCCACCCCCTTGGGAGCACTGTGACACTCCAAAAAAAAATTTGATTTTTGTTTTCAGAAAGAGCCTTGCTTGGTTTGGAAGAAGGTCATTTAAAAACCTTCCTAAAAACCATCTTCTAAGTTTGCCCTCTCAAAATCTTTTTTCTTGGATTTAGTTTTTTTTAAAAGAAAACCTTTTTGATTTTTGGTCTTTCTTTTGATTTTTATCCACTCTGGTTTACCATGCCTCCTATGGTGAAAATTTTCCCAAAACCTCTCCTCCCACTTTGGTTCAACCCAAACATTCTGTCCAAACTAATAAAATCCATTTTTGGATTTTATTCCAATTATTTCTCCTCCCAAAATAATTACATCTTTTCTTACGAGCCTAGGTGGATTGCAAAGCAAGTACCCTAATGCTTTTGACTTTTGACCTCAACTCAACGCCCCTGGATAGTCCTTTGTAACCACAACCCAGAACCATCTTGATCCAATCTTCTCCTGTTCAAATATTTCAAATTTTACTCTCTGCAAGTTTGGACCAGATTTGCCAAATTTGGTGAAATTCATATCTACACCTCTCCAAAAATTCTACAAATATTCAGGCGGCCTCTATGTGCAATGAGAGGCCCCTCCACCAAAAACCAGCTCAAGGAAAAATCCCTACATACCTAGATCATTCTGCCGAACACCTTGCATGCACTATTTCTGTCCATTTTCAGTTAAATTCAGAGTTTCAGTGTCAATCTTCGTCAGAATTAAGTCACATGCTCACAGTGCGTTTGGCACCTTGCTCATGGCATAGCTCGCTTGTCCGGAGCCTCACACGCGCGCTTGGCGCCTTCCTGGCGTTGGTGGCGCTGGCGCGTCTTCCGGCGTGTCCCACGGGCGTCAGACACCGTAGCGGCCGACAGGGAGCAGAACGGCGGCACAACGCCGTTCGGCGCCGCCCAAACCCCCTGGTGGCTCCGCGTGGCCGTTTCCTCGCCAGCGCACACATGCAGCACCGTCGCCGTGGCCTGGCACGCGCAGAGCGCGCTCCCTGCCGCCGACGGGCCCGCGCCGACCCGTTCCATCGAGCTCCCCCTAAACAACCCAATCCCGACGCGATTAGCATAGAAACGGATCCAGGGAGCATCCATGACGTCGCTCAACCTCTGAACCCTCCCGTGCAACCACTGCGCCGCCGTAATCACCTCGCCGGAGAACCCCGTTCTCGGCAACCGCCTCGGGGCGGCTATATATAGCACCCCGAGCTTGCTCTCGCCTGGGCACGACTCCACCATCTCACCAGACCCCGCCCGGCCACTGAACGGGCCTCGAGGGGCCTTTCCTCCTCGACTCCGGCCACCTCCGTCCGCCTCGGGCTCCGGCATCGTTCTCTCCGGTGAGAACCCCTCCGCCACCCTACTTTCGACCGTAGCCTCGTACCACCTCTAGTAAGATAACCCCCAGCTCAATTTTGACCTCGCAGCCCCCTCCGGCGAGATCCACGACCACCCGAACCTCCGTCTGCCGGAGCAAGCGTCACCGCCGACGCGGTACTCGCCGGCGACCACCACCACCTCCCACAGACGCAGAAGGGCACCCTGAACACAGAGGTACACCCCGATCACCTTGCCTCGCCGTGGATCGCCGCCGGCGACCACTGCACCTCTCGGCGCCGTCGCGCTCTGTTTTCCCTCGTTTGAAAATTTAAACCTGACGGGTGGAGCCCACCTGTCAGTCTCTTAGCCGTTTCTTTTAAACGAAACGTTATCTGGATTTTTCCGCAGAACCCCCTGGAAGTTTTCTGTCTCATTACATATGAGTCCTTGGGTTAAAACCCTTATAACTTTTTAACAGAAAGGAATTTTTGAGTGATTCTTTTTCTGTCCTCTTCAAAATTTTGTCTAGTTTTTTATCATATTTATTCTAAAAATATTTGGAACACTTTTCTGTACACTCACGATATTTACGTTGCGTACGTATCTTTCTTATACCGTAGATACCGGAGGAGGTGACGGAGCTGAAAACTTTGCACAGTTAGACTCCGACTACTCCGGACAAGGCAAGCATGTTTGAACTCTTGATATGATGAGTGTTGTTGCATGTTTGCATTTTAGTATAGTCATGGCATGTTTATGAACGTCAGTTTGAATGTTATATTTCATGCACATTAGCGGAAAGTAAGTTCCGGAAAGCATTATGTTGTTGGATACATATTTGCATAGCCATGTGATGGCATGAGGATGGGTAAGATGGCAGTGTTGTGACATGCTAGTCTTGTACCAGATCTTTTTTACTTAGTGTCATCGTGAAACAAATCACATTTCCATTCATTCATTCCTATACTGTCACATGTTTTCCGAAAGGAATATGGCATAGTAAGTTGCAAATCGTTTTCCTGGTACACACCAAATAGAGAAGCCGGGATGAGGGTTCCATGGCCCTAGATTAAAGCCCGCCATCCGGTCAGGGGCCATGGGTGTTTCCGGTTGGGACCGAGAGGGGGGCACCCCTTAGAGCGCGGGTATAGAAAGTTGATCCCATGCTACTCGAGGTTGTGGCCTCCCCGTCTCAAAGTTTTTCTTGGACGTTGTCCAGGGTGATTTCCTGGCACTCGTGAGGTGAAATGGGTGTGTACTAGTTAAATGTGTTTCTACTGAAATACCGTAAACGGAACTAGTCCTTCGTGACTACGGAAATCCGTTGGCTATGGTCAGTTCATCCAAACTCTGCAGAGTCTCAAATCTTTCAATTATCTTGTACTTTGTTCAAGTACTATTTTCATCTTATCTTATCAGGTATCAACCTCAGTGACAAAACTCCGGTGGAATTTATGTGTGATAAACCCGGTTAAAAGATTATTCTTGTGGACGGACTAATCTTGTTATTTACATTCATTACTAGCCCTGTCTGTGATGTCGCTCAGACGTCCGACGGTGGCATACCTGTTATTTATTTTTGTTATAGGCCCTGTCTGTGATGTCGCTCGGCATACCTGTTATTTACATTTGTTACAAGCCCTGTCTGTGATGTCGCTCAGACGTCCGACGGTGGCATTCCTTTTAAAGCCCTTTATGTGATGTCGGTCAGACGTCCGACTGTGGCATTTCTTTTAAAGCCCTTTATGTGATGTCGCTCAGACGTCCGACTGTGGCATTTCTTTTAAAGCCCTTTATGTGACGTCGCTCAGACGTCCGACTGTGGCATTTCTTTTAAAGCCCTTTATGTGATGTTGCTCAGACGTCCGACTGTGGAATTTCTTTTAAAGCCCTTTACGTGGTGTCGCTAAGACGCCCGACTGCGGCATTCATATTATTTATTTACCTTTCGAGGCGTCGCTCCAGACACCCGATCGGTTTTCAGCTATTTATTTTATTTATCAAGTCCTGCAATAATATCGTTGTCATATGAGCATCATCCTTTGTTCTTGACGCATTCATGCATTCATTGATTATATCTTTTGTCCGAACTGTCTTGCGAGTACTTTCAAAGTACTCACCTGGCTTGTTGATTTGGCCAGATGTTGATGAAGGCGATCTCTTGGATGAAGAGTTTGATAGCGAGTCCGACGCCTAGAGGAGCCCCAGTCAGTCCCGTGCGATCCTGTTTTGGTCATTGTATTATCCGCTTCCGCAACCCCCGAATAAATTCATCGAGCCTCCCCCGATGCTCAATGAGCTGCCAGTTAGGAGTCAAGTTATCCACCACCTTTTCCTCGAGCTAGTAGCATGCCACCACACTCCTGTGTCATGGCCGCCCATATGTAAGATATTGGCGAGTTTGTAATAAATTGTTGAGCAGCCTCAGCTCAACCTTGTAATATATTTGATGCTACTGGTTCTCTGTTTATCAAGCATTTGTCTACCAGAAAGGATGAATTTTTCCTATACTGGGATTTAAAGATCGACTTTCTCAATAGTTATTTATTGAAAAATTCGGTCGTGACAGACTTGGTATCAGAGCCAGGCTGACTGTAGGAAGCCACTAGGTGCGATCGCTAATTTAATAATTAGCATGGCAGTGTTTATTCTTGTTTTTACAAAATGTAGTCATCTTTCTGACGATTGACATACAAATTTATGATCTGATCACTCAGAATTTTTGCCTACTTTTGTAGATGGCCGACAATGATTGCGAGTCTCAAATGTTCGCCAACGCGTGCAGAGGGGTTCACAAACTCCTCTCCTTCATCATTCGGGTCGCGATGGGGCCATCCGTGCGCCCAGTCTTCACAGTTTATCCACACAAGATCAACGACAGTCCAACCATGCACCAAGCCGCGGTGCAATTCAGGGGAGGGCGTGTTGAGGTGCGCCGCTTCCGTTTCTTGGGGAAAGCCCAGCCTATAGAGAGGCATGCTATGCAGATGGCAGCCCGCGAGGCGATAGCTCGTCTTCGGGATGTCCTTCCTGCAATGAAGACCCGTCGCTATCGCTACCTTCCATGCCATGTGCCTTACACCTGTCACTACTCCTTCTCTTGCCCCAGAGGAGAGCAAGACGAGGCCTTTGAGATGCTTGTCGAGTACCTCCGAGCCCTGGAGGCAGCCTTTGACAGCATGGTGGACGACCTCGTAGCTGCCCGCATGGACTCAGTTCATGGCTGTGCTGCTAACAGGAGGGAACTCCTACACACCGCTCCACCGCTGACCTTTATCTCGTCCTCAGCTTCTCATTCGCCTACCATTCTCGCTACTGCACGCCGATACGCCTACCACCGAGGAATTCAACCAGGCTATTGCACCCACTCCCTGCTCAAGGCTGCACCACTTTTTGCACCCACTCCCATACGTGCTACTCCACCTATTCCACCCACTCTTATTCAGGGTACTCCGCCTACGGCACCTGCTCCATCAGCTCAGCGCAGCGTTCCTCGTCTGGAACCTATTAGCGAGGAGGAAGTTGATTCCCCAGCGTCGCTACGTCTCACCCTTGGCAGGCCAAGGGAGATCCTCACCATCTCCGACTGAGTACGCGTAGACGCCATGCGATGTATCGACTTGTGTAATATGTTTAAATGTACATAGGTTGTGAGAAGTAGCCTGTTTGCGCATCATGTAGGATCTGGAGGAGTGCACTAGTTTAAATAACATGTCAGGATTATGTACGCATATCCTGAGTGATGTAATGTATAATTATGCCCGCGTGTAAGATATGTAATAGTCCTTCTCCGCGCGCAACCGTGTGTTTCCAAAAATATCCTGGAGTTTAAAAATGTTCTTTGTGTGTGATTTTATTGGCTTTTGCGACTCTCTTTCTTATCTTACGAGTTCACAAAATATATCCCCAGAGTGGAAGATGTCTCATCCTTGGACGCGCTCCATGCCAACTCAGCCAGAAGAAAATTATGGCACGCCGCAGAACCACAATTTCACTCAGGGTCAGACAAGTCAACAGGACAGTGAAGCAGCTTTTACACAAGTTTGTCGTTTGTATGAACAGAGTCAGCAGCAACACCAGGAAATGATGAACCAATTCATCAATATGGGAAGTAACCATGGTCAGTATCAACCGCAATCCAAATTATCTGAGTTACAAAAGACGCGTCCTCCAACATTTTCTCATACTGACAAGCCTCTTGAGGCCGAGGACTGGCTTCGAGACATGGAGAGAAAATTAATTATCGCACAGTGTTCGGACCGTGAAAAAGTACTGTATGCACCTCATTATCTCACAGGTGCAGCTGCATCGTGGTGGGAAAACTTCCTGCACATGCACCCCAACGAAAATGAAATCACAAGGGAAAATTTCAAAGAAGGTTTTCGTGGGGCACATATTCCTAAGAGCGTCATGAAAATCAAGAAGAAGGAATTTGATGAACTCAAGCAAAGAGCCATGACAGTGTCTGAATACAACAGCCAATTCACACTGCTGTCGCGCTACGCCAATGAAGAACGCATGACCGAGTGCAAGAAGATGGAAAAATTCTTGGAAGGCCTGGCACCTGCCCTTAAGTGCCAGCTAGTTGTGCATACCTTTCCAGATTTTAAGACACTGGTAGATAAGGCCATTACCCTGGAAAATGAGCGACGTAGCCTGGAAGATTTCCGCAAACGGAAAAGGGACCAGACTACTTTCTCTCGCAATCACAGAAGCAAGAAGGAATTTCAAAAGGGGGATTCACACAAAACCCCGACGAATAATTCACGTCCAACCAAGAATTTCCATGCAAGAGACAAAGAGTTCACCTATCGCCCAGGCGTTACCTGTTATGCTTGTGGAGAAGAAGGACACTATGCCAAGCAGTGTCCCAAGCCAAGGAACTCAACCCCGAAGCTCAATAATGGTGGCAATAATTCAGCACCAAAGCGAAACAATTTCAACCCCAACAACAACCACCGGAAAGGTCACCTGAACCACGTGACCCGAGAGGAAGCACAGAACGCCCCAGATATCGTACTCGGTACGTACCCCGTCAACACAATACCTACCATGGTTTTGTTTGATTCTGGAGCTTCTCACTCATTCGTTTTGAAAAGTTTTGCCTTGCAAAATAATTTTTCGATGCTTCCCTTGGAAAAAGCAATGATCATCAAGTCCCCTGGAATTAAGCAAGTGACCCAGAGTTACTGTCAAGGTGTGATTATTGAATTTGAAGGATTGAAGTTTTACGCCAACCTTATTGTACTGGAAAGCAAAGGACTGGATGTCATCCTAGGAATGGATTGGTTAACCACCAACAAAGGTTTTATTGACTGCTTCAACTGCATCGTGATTCTCACACACCATCATGGGAAGAAATTAAAAGTTTCAGCCAAAGAGAGACAAATACCTCGGCAACCTAGATTAAACAAGGTGGACGTTTCTGAGCTGAACAAGGTTCCCGTAGTATGTGAATTCCCAGACGTGTTTCCAGAAGAACTACCAGGCATGCCACCGGACCGAGAGATAGAATTCAGCATTGAGCTAGCACCCGGAACCGCTCCTATTTACAAGAAACCTTACAGAATGGCACCATCCGAATTGGTAGTGTTGAAGAAGCAAATAAAAGAATTATTGGAGAAAGGATACATACGAGCCAGCTCCTCACCTTGGGGTTCTCCAATTTTATTTGCCAAGAAGAAGGATGGGACAATGAGGTTATGTATTGATTATCGAGCTCTCAACATAGTCACAATCAAGAACAAATACCCAATGCCCCGAATAAATGATTTATTCGATCAGCTCGCACAGGCCAAAGTCTTCTCAAAAATTGACTTGAGATCAGGATACCACCAATTAAAAGTACGAACCGAAGATATTCCCAAGACCGCCTTCACCTCCAGATATGGGCTGTATGAGTTCACAGTGATGCCATTCGGCCGACTAACGCCCCGCATATTTTGTTCACCTCATGAACAAAGTATTTATGAAGTATATGGACAAGTTTGTTGTGGTATTCATTGATGATATTCTGATATATTCAAAAACACCAGAAGAGCACGCCGAACATCTCAGGATTGTACTCGGAGAACTCAGGAAACATCAACTGTACGCCAAATTCAGCAAATGTGAATTTTGGCTAAGGCAGGTGGGTTTTCTGGGCCACGTACTAACCCAAGAAGGTATTGCAGTAGACCCGGAAAAAGTCAAGGCCGTACTTGGCTGGAAACCACCAGCTAACGTAACGGACGTACGGAGTTTCTTGGGAATGGCAGGCTATTATCGGAGATTTATTGAAGGATTCTCCACTATAGCAAAGCCCATGACACAATTGCTCAAGAAAGGCAAGAAGTTTGAATGGACAGAAGCATGTGAGGAAAGCTTCCAAGAGCTAAAAAGCAAATTAACAACGACACCTGTACTAATTGTGCCAGATATACACAAGAATTTTGAGGTATATTGTGACGCATCCCGGAAAGGCCTCGGATGCGTATTGATGCAAGAAGGCAAAGTAGTTGCGTACGTCTCTAGACAACTACGCAAGCATGAGGAGAATTATCCCACTCATGACTTGGAATTAGCAGCGGTCATCCATGCACTCAAGGAATGGAGACACTTCCTACTTGGGAATCGTTGTGAGATATACACAGACCATAAGAGCCTTAAGTATATTTTCACACAGCCAGAGTTAAATTTACGGCAACGACGCTGGTTAGAGTTGGTAAAGGATTATGATGTTGGAATCCACTATCATCCCGGAAAAGCAAATGTTGTGGCAGATGCACTTAGTCGAAATCCTGTGAGGACGATTTACAAGATACCAAAGTTGAGGCCAGAATTTCAGCAGGAATTTGCCCGACTCAATCTAACAATGGTTACCGAAGGCAGTGTGTCGAATATAGAGATACAGCCTACCCTGATGGAAAGGATCAAGGAAGCCCAGCACGGACACCCCAGCATTGAGGGCATAAAAAGAAAAGTGAGTTTGGGAAGAGCCTCAGAATTCAACGTAGACGAGCAAGGAATATTGTGGTACGGAGAGAGGCTATGCGTACCAAATGTCAAGGACCTCAAACAACAGATATTGGTGAAAGTCACACAGCTCCGTATTCAATCCATCTGGAGGGACAAAATGTACAAAGACCTTCAGGAAAATTTCTGGTGGCACGGTATGAAGAGAGATGTAGCCACGTTCATTGCATGTCAGGACTCTTGTCAACGTATCAAGGCCGAGCACCAGAAACCAGCCGGACTGTTACAGCCAAATAAGATACCCGAGTGGAAATGGGACGAGATTGGGATGGACTTTATCGTTGGACTGCCACGGTCACGACATGGAAACGATGCCATATGGGTCATAACCGACAGATTAACCAAGGTGGCACATTTTATTCGGTAAAGACAACTTACACCACTCGAGACTGGCCAGACTTTATCTTGCCCGTATCGCACTTTGCATGGAGTCCCTAAGACTATCATCTCCGATAGAGGCACACAGTTCGTCTCTATATTTTGGGATCACCTACAACAGCACTGGAACCCAACTAGTTTTCAAGATCCGCATACCATCCCTGATCGATGGGCAGATGGAACGCGTAAACCAAATCCTAGAAGACATGCTAATAGCCTGTGTCCTCACCTCACGGAACAGTTGGGAAGAAAGTTTGCCATATGCAGAGTTCGCATACAACAACAGCTATCAAGCCAGCTTGCAAATGGCACCCTTTGAAGCTCTATATGGGAGAAGATGTCGTACCCCGCTAAATTGGTCAGAGACCGGAGACATCCATATCTTTGGCCCAGATATGCTCAAGGAGGCCGAGGAGAAAGTTAAGACAATTAGAGATCGACTCAAAACAGCTCAAAGTCGGCAAAAGAGTTATTATGACCGAAAGCATCGGGAAATCAATTTTGAGCCCGGAGAATTGGTATACCTGAGAGTTTCTCCTATGAAGGGTCTGCAACGATTCAAGATTAAGGGGAAACTAGCACCAAGATTCATCAGACCATTTCATATAGTGGCCCGAAGAGGCACGGTAGCCTACCAGCTAGACCTACCCAGAGACTTATTCGGTATCAACAACGTGTTTCACATCTCGCAGTTGAGAAAATACGTTAGCAACCCAGAGAAGCAAGTTTCACATGAGAATATTGACGTGCAACCGGACCTCACTTACCGGGAGGACCCCATAAAGATATTAGAAGTCTGAGAGGAGGACCCGACAGAAAACCATTAAGTTTTTCAGAGTTCAGTGGAGTAATCACACCGAGAATGAAGCAACTTGGGAGAGCGAGGATTTTCTTCGGACAGAGCACCCACACCTGTTTAAGGATCAGCTGAAATCTCGGGGACGAGATTTTTCCTAAGGGGGTAGGTGCTGTGACACTCCAATTTTTTTTTTGATTTTTGTTTTCAGAAAGAGCCTTGCTTGGTTTGGAAGAAGGTCATTTAAAAACCTTCCTAAAAACCATCTTCTAAGTTTTCCCTCTCAAAATCTTTTTTCTTGGATTTAGTTTTTTTTTAAAAAGAAAACCTTTTTGATTTTTGGTCTTTCTTTTGATTTTTATCCACTCTGGTTTACCATGCCTCCTATGGTGAAAATTTTCCCAAAACCTCTCCTCCCACTTTGGTTCAACCCAAACATTCTGTCCAAACTAATAAAATCCATTTTCGGATTTTATTCCAACTATTTCTCCTCCCAAAATAATTCTGTCTTTTCTTCTGAGCCTAGGTGGATTGCAAAGCAAGTACCCTAATGCTTTTGACTTTTGACCTCAACTCAACGCCCCTGGATAGTCCTTTGTAACCACAACCCAGAACCATCTTGATCCACTCTTCTCCTGTTCAAATATTTCAAATTTTACTCTCTGCAAGTTTAGACCAGATTTGCCAAATTTGGTGAAATTCATATCTACACCTCTCCAAAAATTCTACAAATATTCATGCGGCCTCTAGGTGCAATGAGAGGCCCCTCCACCAAAAACCAGCTCAAGGAAAAATCCCTACATGCCTAGATCATTCTGTCGAACACCTTGCATGCACTGTTTCTGTCCATCTTCAGTTAAATTCAGAGTTTCAGTGTCAATCTTCGTCAGAATTCAGTCACATGCTCACAGTGCGTTTGGCACCTTGCTCACGGCCTAGCTCGCTTGTCCGGAGCCTCACACGCGCGCTTGGCGCCTTGCGGCGGCCGTATCACCGTAGCGGCCGACAGGGAGCAGAATGGCGGCACAACGCCGTTCGGCGCCGCCCAAACCCCCTGGTGGCTCCGCGTGGCCGTTTCCTCGCCAGCGCACGCATGCAGCACCGTCGCCGTGGCGCGGCACGCGCAGAGCGCGCTCCCTGCCGCCGACGGGCCCGCGCCGCCCCGTTCCGTCGAGCTCCCCCTAAACAACCCAATCCCGACGCGATTAGCATCGAAACGGAACCAGGGAGCATCCACGACGACGCTCAACCTCTGAACCCTCCCGTGCAACCTCTGTGCCGTAATCACCTCGCCGGAGAACCCCGTTCGGCAACCGCCTCGGGCGGCTATATATAGCACCCGAGCTTGCTCTCGCCTGGGCACGACTCCACCATCTCACGGACCCGCCCGCCACCGAACGGGCCTCGAGGCCTTTCCTCCTCGACTCCGCCACCTCCGTCCGCCTCGGGCTCCGGCATCGTTCTCTCCGTGAGAACCCTCCGCCGCCTCTACTTTCGACCATAGCCTCGTACCACCTCTAGTAAGATAACCCCAGCTCAATTTTGACCTCGCAGCCCCCTCCGGCGAGATCCACGACCACCCGAACCGCCGTCCGCCGGAGCAAGCGTCACCGCCGACGTGGTACTCGCCGGCGACCACCACCACCTCCCACAGACGCGGAAGGGCACCCTGAACACAGAGGTACACCCCGATCACCTTGCCTCGCCGTGGATCGCCGCCGGCGACCACCGCACCTCTCGGCGCCGTCGCGCTCTGTTTTCCCTCGTTTGAAAATTTAAACCTGACGGGTGGAGCCCGCCTGTCAGTCTCTCATCCGTTTCTTTTAAACGAACTTTATCTGGATTTTTCCGCAGAACCCCCTGGAAGTTTTCTGTCTCATTACAGATGAGTCCTTGGGTTAAAACCCTTATAACGTTTTAACAGAAAGGAATTTTTGAGTGATTCTTTTTCTGTCCTCTTCAAAATTGTGTCTAGTTTTTGATCATATTTATTTGAAACACTTAGAACATTTAACAGAAAGGAATTTGGAACACATTTCTGTACGCTCACGATATTTACGTTGCGTACGTATCTTTCTTATACCGTAGATACCGGAGGAGGTGACGGAGCCGCAAACTTCGCACAGTTAGACTCCGACTACTCCGAACCAGGCAAGCATGTTTGAACTCTTGATATGATGAGTGTTGTTGCATGTTTGCATTTTAGTAGTATTCATGTCATGTTTATGAACGTCACTTTGAATGTTATATTTCATGCACATAAGCGGAAAGTAAGTTCCGGAAAGCATTATGTTGTTGGATACATATTTGCATAGCCATGTGATGGCATGAGGATGGTTAAGATGGCAGTGTTGTGACATGCTAGTCTTGTACCAGATCTTTTTTTTTGACTTCCGTGTCATCGTGAAACAAATCACATTTCCATTCATTCCTTCCTATACTGTCACATGTTTTCCGAAAGGAATATGGCATAGTAAGTTGCAAATCGTTTTCCTGGTACACACCAAATAGAGAGGCCGGGATGAGGGTTCCATGGCCCTGGATTAAAGCCCGTCATCCGGTCAGGGGGCATGGGTGTTTCCGGTTGGGACCGAGAGGGGGGCACCCCTTAGAGCGCGCCTATAGAAATTTGATCCCATGCTACTCGAGGTTGTGGCCTCCCCTCTCTAAGTTTTTCTTGGACGTTGTCCAGGGTGATTTCCTGGCACCCGTGAGGTGAAATGGGTGTGTACTAGTTAAATGTGTTTCTACTGAAATACCGTAAACGGAACTAGTCCTTCGTGACTACGGAAATCCGTTGGCTGTGGTCAGTTCATCCAAACTCTGCAAAGTCTCAAATCTTTCAATTATCTTGTACTTTTTCAAGTACTATTTTCATCTTATCTTATCAGGTATCAACCTCAGTGACAAAACTCCGGTGGAATTTATGTGTGATAAACCCGGTTAAAAGATTATTCTTGTGGACGGACTAATCTTGTTATTTACATTCATTACTAGCCCTGTCTGTGATGTCGCTCAGACGTCCGACGGTGGCATACCTGTTATTTATTTTTGTTATAGGCCTTGTCTGTGATGTCGCTCAGACGTCCGACGGTGGCATATCTGTTATTTACATTTGTTGCAAGCCCTGTCTGTGATGTCGCTCAGACGTTCGACGGTGGCATTCCTTGAAAGCCCTTTATATGATGTCGCTCAGACGTCCGACTGTGGCATTTCTTTTAAAGCCCTTTATGTGATGTCGCTCAGACGTCCGACCGTGGCATTTCTTTTAAAGCCCTTTATGTGACGTCGCTCAGACGTCCGACTGTGGCTTTTCTTTTAAAGCCCTTTATGTGATGTCGCTCAGACGTCCGACTGTGGCATTTCTTTTAAAGCCCTTTACGTGGTGTCGCTAAGACGCCTGATCGCGGCATTCATATTATTTATTTACCTTTCGAGGCGCCGCTCCGCATAATCCGATCGGTTTTCAGCTATTTATTTTATTTGTCAAGTCCTGCAATAATATCGTTGTCATATGAGCATCATCCTTTGTTCTTGACGCATTCATGCATTCATTGATTTTATCTTTTGTCCGAACTATCTTGCGAGTACTTTCAAAGTACTCACCAGGCTTGTTGATTTGGCCAGATGTTGATGAAGGCGATCTCTTGGATGAAGAGTTTGATAGCGAGTCCGACGCCTAGAGGAGTCCCAGTCAGTCCCGTGCGATCCTGTTTTGGTCATTTTATTATCCACTTCCACAACCCCCGAATAAATTCATCGAGCCTCCCCCGACGCTCAATGAGCTGCCAGTTAGGAGTCAAGTTATCCACCACCTTTTCGTCGAGCTAGTAGCATGCCACCACACTCCTGTGTCATGGCCGCCCATATGTAAGATATTGGCGAGTTTGTAATAAATCGTTGAGCAGCCTCAGCTCAACCTTGTAATATATTTGATGCTACTGGTTCTCTGTTTATCAAGCATTTGTCTACCAGAAAGGATGACTTTTTCCTATACTGGGATTTAAAGATCGACTTTCTCTATAGTTATTTATTGAAAAAGTCGATCGTGACAAGCACCCCCCTGTCTCGTGGGCCCCCTGAGGCTCCGCCGACCTCAATTCCAACTCCATATATTCCGTCTCACGGAGAAAAAAATCAGAGAGAAAGTTTCATCGCGGTTTACGATACGGAGCCGCAGCCAAGCCCTAATCTCTCTCGGGAGGGCTGATCTGGAGTCCGTTCGGGGCTCCGGAGAGGGGGATTCGTCGCTGTCGTCATCATCAACCATCCTCCATCACCAATTTCATGATGCTCACCATTGCATGAGTAATCCCATCGTAGGCTTGCTGGACGGTGATGGGTTGGATGAGATTTACCATGTAATCAAGTTGGTTTTGTTAGGGTTTGATCCCTAGTATCCACTATGTTCTGAGATTGATGTTGCTATGACTTTGCTATGCTTAATGCTTGTCACTAGGGCCCGAGTGCCATGATTTCAGATCTGAACCTATTATGTTTTCATGAATATATGTGTGTTCTTGATTGAGGGAGTCCTGGATTAGGGGGTATCCGGACAGCCGGACTATATACATCGTCCGGACTATTGAAGCGTGAAGATACAAGACTCAAGACTTCGGCCCTTGTCCGGATGGGACTCTCCTTTGCGTGGAAGGCAAGCTTTGCGATCCGGATATTGTGTTTCCTTCCTTGTAACCAACTCCATGTAAACCCTAGCCCTCTCCGGTGTCTATATAAACTGGAGAGGTTGGTCCTTAGAAGGCCGATCACAATTACAATCATACCATCATAGGCTAGCTCTTAGGGTTTAGCCTCTATGATCTCGTGGTAGATCTACTCTTGTACTACTCATATCTTCAATATTAAGCAAGCAGGAAGTAGGGTTTTACCTCCATCGAGAGGGCCCGAACCTGGGTAAACATTGTGTCCCTTGCTTCTGTTACCATCAGCCTAGACGCACGATCAGGACCCCTACCCGAGATCCGCCGGTTTTGACACCGACATTGGTGCTTTCATTGAGAGTTCCTCTGTGTCGTTGCTGCGGGGCTCGATGGCGCCTTCAATCGTCAACAACACGGTCCAGGGGGAGAGTTTTCTCCCCGGATAGATCTTCGTGTTCGACGGCTTCACACTGCGGGCCAGTTCGCTTGGCCATCTGGAGCAGATCAACAGCTATGCCCCTGGCCATCAGATCAAGTTCGGAAACCTGAATTACACGGCGGACATTCGCGGAGACTCGATCTTCGACGGATTCGGGCCTATGCCAGGAGCACCGGACAGTCACGACGAGCACGGCTTAGACCTGCTGTCGGACAAAGCTCGGGGTATCACCCCAGCAGTAGCCTCGGACCTAAATCCGGAGCGGGCTGTGCTGCCTAAAGACGGAGGGTTGGACCCATCCCGCAGGCTGCACACTCATCGGCGGTGGAGCCGAACACGGGTCTCACCTCTGTGGTGGCCTATGAGTTCGGACCCCCGGATTCACATCCGGATGTTGGTTCATGTCCGCACGCTCCCAAGCCAGTCGAGCCTGGTTGGGCTCCGGTAATGGAGTTTACCGCAGCGGATATCTTCCAGCCCTCGCCCTTTGGCAACATGCTGAGTTCGTTAAAAACTCTCTCTTTGACAGAAAATTCCGGGCCGAACTATATCCGGCTCGAGTGGGAAGCAGGCGACGAAGAAATTCGTTTCCCACCCATTACCCACTTCATAGCCACGGTTGATGATTTAACCGACGTGCTTGACTTCGACACCGAAGGCATCGACGGTATGGACGACGATGTAGGAGAAGATTCAGAATCTATGGGGTGCCGGACTTCCGCCTCGCCACACGACATATACATGGTGGATATGCCCAAGGAGGACGACGGCGACAATCCGGTAGAGAAAACCCCCGGGCAAAAGCCAAAGCGACGGCGCAGACGCCGTGCCAAGTCCAGCAACAATAAAAATAGCGGCAAGAGCGCCAGAAGGATTGATACTCCGGTCAACCCCGAAGGCAACAATGGCCATACGGAACCAGCGATGGAGCAGGACGAGCCGGGTCACGCCGAATACAGTTCGGAGCAGACGCTCGAGGACAATGATCCGGAGGGACGAGTCCATCAAACCGGCCCAGGACAAGAAGACAGTCCGGACGATGATGCATTCATCATTCCGGAAGAACGCGTGGAACGCGATAACCTCCACAGAAAGCTTATGGCCACAGCGAGAAGTCTTAAGAAGCAAAAGCAACGGCTCAAATCCGCACAGGAAACGCTCAATCGCAGATGGAATAAAGTGCTAGACACCGAAGAAAGATATGGCGACGATCGCCATACAAAGAGCTATCCAAAACGCAAGCTACTGCCAGAATTCGACGACAAGGCCATTCCACCAAAGAGTAACACGACCAGGAGGCCAGACGTACCACTTCATAACCGCAACAAAGCGGCTACCGACGCCGCGCATGATCTACGTGAGCACCTGGATAAGAAAGCTGGCACAGCTAGGTCCATCTACGGATCTAAAGGACACACCCCGGTGAGGGACTGTGGTCATCAAAACAATTATGACAATCAAATACCATTTCGGAATAAACACCGGACACAACAACAGCCGACGGCATGCCACAACACGTCCAGATACAGAGGGGCTGCTCACCCCTTGTGCTTTATCGAAGAAGTACTGGACCATGAATTTCCACAGGGCTTTAAACTTGTGAACATAGAGGCATACAATGGAACGACAGACCCAGGGGTCTGGATCGAGGACTTTATCCTGCATATACATATGGCTCGTGGGGATGACCTCCACGCCATCAAATACCTTCCCCTCAAACTAAAGGGACCAGCTCGACATCGGTTGAAAAGCCTCCCCGAAAATTCAATTGGGAGTTGGGAGGAACTCGAGGATTCTTTCAGGGCCAATTTTCAAGGGACTTATGTCCGGCCTCCGGATGCTGACGATTTAAGTCGCATAATCCAATAGCCAGGAGAGTCCGCCCGCAAGCTTTGGAACAGATTTCTCACTAAAAAGAATCAAATTGTCGATTGTCCGGATGCCGAAGCCTTAGCGGCATTCAAACACAACATCCGCAACGAGTGGCTCGCCAGACACCTCGGCCAAGAAAAGCCAAGGACAATGGCAGCCCTAACAAGTCTTATGACCCGCTTTTGCGCGGGTGAAGACAGCTGGCTAGCCCGTAAAAGCACCAGCGACCCCAGCACATCCGAAATAAGGGATGGCAACGGGAAGCCACGGCGTAATAAAAACAAACGCCAAAACAAGGAAGAGAGCCCGGATAACACAGCCGTTAATGCTGGATTCAGGGGCTCTCGACCTAATCAGCAAAATAAGCCATCTAAAGGCAGTAAAGAGGGACCGTCCGGTCTGAACAGAGTCCTGGACAGACTATGCCAAATTCATGGCACCCCTCACAAACCTGCGAACCACACGCACAGAGAATGCTGGGTCTTCAAGCAGGCCGGCAAATTAAATGCCGAACACAAGGGAAGGGAAACACCAAGTGAAGACGAGGATGAACCTCGCCAGCCGAACACTAGGGGACAGAAAAAATTCCCGCCAGAGGTTAAAACAGTGAAAATGATCCACGTGACTCGTGCATCCATAAGAAGGCACGAACACGCGCATAGAGACGCGTGCGATATAGAGCCCATCGTACCCACACCTAACTACTGGATGTCTTATCCGATCACCTTCGATCACTTGGACGGCCGAACTAGTATTCGGCGCGAAGGATCAGAGGCCTTGGTGCTTGACCCAATAATCGACGGATACCATCTCACCCACGTCCTCATGGACGGCGGTAGCAGTCTCAATCTAATATATGAGGACACTGTCTGCAGGATGGGGATAGACCCATCCATAATTGGTCAAAGCAACACCACCTTTGAAGGGGTGATACCAGGCGTTGAAGCCTACAGCAGGGGCTCCGTCGTACTGGTGGTAACATTCGGCTCCCTAGGAAACTCCAGAAGCGAAGAACTACTTTTCATCATTGCACCCTTCCAAAGCGACTACCATGCATTGCTTGGAAGAACAGCCTTCGCCCGCTTCAACACATTGCCGCACTATGGCTACCTTACACTCAAGATGCCCGGTCCACGTGGCGTCATCACCGTTAGCGGAATCACATAACGCTCTTCACGCGCGGAGGAACACGCGACGGCCCTGGCGGCCGGACTATAAGCGGCCTCCAATATCACAAAACATGACTGGTCGTTAAGACCACAAACTCGGTTAGACGAGTCCGGTAGCTCGCATAAAATTGAACCAGGGCACAGTATATGTAATCCCGTAGCGGACACAAGGGGCTATAAATACTTAATAAAGCCCCACACTTGGCTCAACCTTATTGGCAGGCCAACATCTTACACTTTTACTATCCATCGCATACTTACGTTGTACTCTCCTATGAGTTTTCTTTTTCCACTGACAACGTTCGCATGATACCCTTCCAGGATACGGCACAACGGAGACAAAGGTGCAGACGTGCAGCAGGGCCCTGCTCAACAGGTTTCTTTTTAGATTAAGCCCCTGTGTAAACCTTATCTATTGCCTCTTGTTGTTTAACCATCCCATGGGTTCCATACCCACAGAGGATACTGCCGTTATTGGCATTTCGCCACGTCAGATTAACGCACGTACCTGGAAACACAGGGTTTATAATGAATGGGCATTCTTAAGCCCATCGTCTATTTTAAAAGTCTGAATACCTTCAGGAGTGTTCGGCGTCACGAGTTTGGCCTTATATGCATCAGCTCCGAATCATGTCTTTGGTCAAATGTTGGGTTTGCCCGGCTCCTGGGTTTGCCGCCTTATGTTCCGTTATTATCGGCTAAGGTGGCCAAAGGAGAACTACTGCGATTGTGCCCTGGTTATTCTGGACGAGCACCTCAGTAGAGAAAGCCGAAAACTGACTGTCATGATAGAGCGGGAGACTGTTCAACCACTCGAAGACTTATCGGAATCTTTAGGATCCCTCCGCATTAACGAAGGACCGTTTCCCGGTCATGTACACACGCGCCCGTATTCGGATGCAAGCGAAAGTACCAGGGGCTACATAATAGCCACACCATTAGACTCCCATGGCTAAGCGAAAGCGTTCTGACTATATAGTCCGGTTGCCTAGTTCGACGTGCGATCACCTCCTTAATGGACCAAGACGTTGGATCAAGTGTGATTATGCATATTTTTCTCGAACACCCCCGCATTATATGCGTGGGGGCTGAAGCCAACGACTGCTAACTTTCGTATTACATGTATATATGTACAAAAAACGGCCGCACAGGAGACACAATAATACTTTCAGGCAAAAAGTATAAATATAGCCTTATAACCAAAATAAACATTGTTTTTACAATGATTCGATTCATCACTTGAACAAGATATTCTTTGAGAACTGCGCCTCTATTAGGCGCGCACCTTCTGTGACCCGCGCCAAGTAGTGCTCGGCCGGATATTGGCCCCCCGCCGGATCCTGGGTCGCTAGAATGGTGGCCTCCATATCCGTCCAATAGGCTTTAACGCGGGCAAGAGCCATCCGCGCACCCTCTATGCACGCCGACCTTCTCATGGCGTCGATCCGAGGCACGGCCCCAAGGAATTGTTGCACCAAGCCAAAGTAACTGTCCGACTTAGGCCCCCTTGGCCAAAGATGGTCTATTACAGACCGCATTGCAAGCCCGGACAACCTGTGAAGCTCCGCTACAGCAGCCATCTTGTCACTTAACGGCAGCGGGCGAGTGGGAGCATTGAATTGCGACCAGAAAAGCTTCTCCACTTCCTTGTCACCCTGATCTTCGAAGAACTTGGCAGCGTCAGATGTACTCTTCGCCTAATCTGCATACGCGTCCACAGGACTCCAACGTCCATCCAGGGGAGCATACTTGGATCGAAAAACTTCGTCCGCAACAAATAGGAGGCCCCAACAGTGATTTTACCGGCCTGTTGAAGCTCCTCCCGCGCACCCCTGAGCTCGGTCCGTATTTCCTTGGTGGCATTAAGTGCCTTGGCCAGATCGGTCGAACTATCCTTCTGCTCCTTCTTAAGGAGCTCATACCGGTCAGCGGCATTTTTTAACTCAACGGCCATTTCGGCTATCTTTTCCTCGCTTCAGCGATAAGCGGCCTGTTCGGCTCTCAATTCCTCAGCCGCCTTTAGGGCAGCCGCATTGCTCACCCGAGCTTGTTCCTTGGCTTGAGCAAGTTCTACCCTCAGGGCCTCCACGGCAACAACACCATCTGCAGTCCAAACATATTGCATTAATATCATGCCGCCTTCATATTTTCCTATACAAAGGAAGTCAGAGCACATACCTTGTGATTTATCCAGCCGCTCGTTCACCAGCGTGATATCGGCATCTATCAATCCAATCTGCCTCGTTAGTTCGGCAACTTCAACGGACTGGTGGGCGGCCGGACCCACAGGTACCTGCACATATTTACAGCGCAATCATTGATTTATGATCCCCCGTTTGCCGCCTAGGGCGGGCAACCAGAGTCTCAGGGGTTACTATCTATATGGAGCACACGTAGCGCGTGCCTCACAACCAAAAAAATAGCGTATTCTTCACTACATACCTCAAAGCCTCTGAGCAGGCTTGTAAACACTTCATTCAAACCGCTGGTAGCGGATGAAATCTTCTTGAGCACCTCGCTCATCAATGAGTGGTGCTCCTCCGAGAGCACAGCTCGCTCCAGTAGGCCAGTCAGTACGTCCGGCCGGACATTGAACTGTGCCGGACTGTCACGACCGGTTTTTCAATAAAAATATTTTTTAAACAACCGACCTATGAAGTCCAATGTGAGGAAAATCCTTCATACCGGTAGACAAAACTTTGATACAATAAGCCAGTAGCATTACATATTACAGGGTCGGACTGAAGATGCCCAACCAATTATTACACACACGCCGATAATTATACAGGAAGGCGGATATGACACAATGGTGTGGGGTGGAAAAACTACTGACTCGAGATATGAGTGGTTGGTGGAATGACACAGTGGGGTGGTTAATAAGTCTACTGCACTGGCGGCTCATCGAGCGTCGAGGTGAGGCTCGATGAATTTATTTGGGTAGCGGAAGCGGATATATCACAATGACTAATCCAGGGGTCGCACGAGACTGACTGGGATTCCTCTAGGCGTCGGACTCGCTATCGAACTCTTCATCCATGAGATCGCCTTCACAAGATCTCGCCAAATCAACAAGCCAGGTGAGTACTTTGAAAGTACTCGCAAGACAGTTCGAACAAAAGATATAACAAATGAATGCATGAATGCGACATGATTAATTTTTAACAATGCTCAATTTAATCAGTTTAGCACAGTAAATGAGAAGGGAGTCGGCGGTAGTCCGCTCGAAAACCCAAAGAAGACAAAACTCAAAACCGATCGGGTGTCTGAAGCAACGCCTCGAAGGGTGAACAAATAAGAAAAACATGCCACAGTCGGGCGTTTGAGCGACACCTCATAAAGGGCTTATAATGAAATAAAAATACATGCGTGCCGCAGTCGGACGTCTGAGCGACATCGCAAAAAGGGCTTATAATGAAAATAAATAACAACAATGCCGCAGTCGGACGTCTAAGCGACATCGCAGAAAGGGCTTATAATGAAAATAAACAACAACAATGCCGCAATCGGACGTCCGAGCGACATCGCAGAAAAGGGCTTATAATGAAAATAAATAACAACAATGCCGCAATCGGACGTCCGAGCGACATCGCAGAAAAGGGCTTATAATGAAAATAAATAACAACAATGCCGCGATCGGACGTCCCGAGCGACATCGCAGAAAGGGCTTATAATTCATTTTTCATAATCGACAAGATATAGTGCTCACGGAAGATATTCATCACAAGACAATAAGCGGGTTAGTCCATTCACCGGAAATAAACATTTAACACTCAAGTAGTTATCGGGAGTCTCTGTCACCGAGACTGATGTCTGACAAGATAAGGTGAACACAGTACTATGACATGAATAAGATGAATTCAGGAATTTTGACTCTGCAGAGTTTGTACCAAATTGTCCACAGCCAACGGATTTCCGTAGTCACGAAGGACTAGTTCCGTTTACGGTATTTCAGAGGAAACACAACTAGCTAGTACACACCTATCATACCTCACGTTGCCAGGAATCACCCTAGACAGCGTTTAAGAAAAACTTTGAGACGGGGAGATCACAATCTCGAATAGCATGGGATCAAATTTATTTACGCGCGCTCTAAGGGGTGCCCCCCTCTCGGTCCCAACCGGAAACATCCGTGCCCCCTGACCGGATGAAAGGCTTTAATCCAGGGTCATGGAACCTTCATCCCGGCCTCTCGATTTGGTGTGTACCAGGAAGTGGTTTGCAACCTACTAAGCCGTATCCCTTGCGGGAAACAGGTGGTAGTATGGAAGGGAAGACGGACGGGAATCTGACTGATCTATGTTGACACTGGGTCAACGATATGGCATAAGTCTGGCATGCTACAACACTGCCATCTTACCCATACTCATGCCAACTCATGGCCATGCAACAAGTTTCCAACAACTCATGGAATTTACCGAGCACATTTGTCTCAACTCTGACGAGATAAACTATCATCGAAATGCTCATGAAAGTGCCATGATACAAAATAATGCAAACATGCCCAGACACTCATCATATCAAAAGTTCAAACATTGCTTGCCTGGTTCGGAGTAGTCGGGGTCTAGCTCGTGAAGTTCATGGTTCCGTCACCTCCTTCGGTATCTACAGTACACAAAATACACGCGCTAACGTAAATACCGTGGGTCACAGAAAGTTAATCCAAATATTTTTCAAATAAATGTGACAAAAAACTAGACAAAAATCTGAAGAGGACAGTAAAAGAATAACTCAAAAATTCCTTTCCGTTAAAAAGTTATAATGGTTTTGGTCCAAGGACCCATCTGTAATGAAACAGAAAACTTCCAGGGGACTTTGCAGAAAAGTCCAGAAAACGGTTCGTTTAAAAGAAACGACTGGGAGGCTGACAGGCGGGCTCCACCTGTCGGGTTTGAAAATTTAAAAGAGGGAAACAGGGCGCGATGGCGCCCGAGAGATGCGGTGGTCGCCGGCGGCGATCCACGACGAGGCAGAGTGATCGGACGGTACCTTCGTGATCAGCACGTCCTTCCGCGTCTATGGGAGGTGGAAGAGGTCGTCGGCGAGTACCACGTCGACGGCGACGCTTGCTCTGGCGGACGGCGATTCGGGTGGTCGTGAACCTCGTCGGAGAGGGCTGCGAAGATCAAATTGGAGTGGGGGTTAGACTCTAAGTTGCCCGAGAGGATTGCTGACGAGGCTAGGGCGCCGGAGATGACTTCACCGGAGTGGGATCGAGGTGGAGCCGAGGCGGAACGAGGTGGCCGAAGTCGGGGAAGAAGAGCCCCTCGAGGCCCTTCCAGGGGCTTGGCGAGGTATGGTGAGGTGGTGGAGGTGTGCGGGGGCGAGAGCGCGCTCGGGGGTGCTATATATAGCCGGCCCGAGGCGGTTGCCGAGAACGGGGTTCTCCGGCGAGGTGATTACGGAGGCGCTGTGGCTGCACGGTCGGCTTAGGAGTTTGAGGATCGACTAGATGAAGAACTGGTGCCATTCCCGTGTCCAACTTAGCAAGGTGGGCGAGGTTACAGCCTGTCATCGACGGAACGGCCGCACGGCCCGTCGGCGGCAGAGAACGCGCTCTGCGCGTGCCAGGCCACGGCGACGGTGATGCATGCGTGCGCTGGCAAGGAAATGGCCACACGGGGCTACCAGGAGGTTTGGGCGGCGCCGAACGGCGTTATGCCGCAGTTTTGCTCCCTGTCGGCGCTACGGTAGTTCTGCCGCCGCAAGACACGCCGGCACAGGCGGGCCAGGGTGCCACCGACGCCAGGAACACGCCAAGCACGCGTGTGAAGCTCCGGACAAGCAGGCTATGCTGCGAGCAACGTGCGAAGTGCACTGTGAGCATGTGACTGAAACTCTGACGGAGATCGACACTGAATTCTGAACTTAACTGAAGATGAACAGAAATAGTGCATGCAAGGTGTTCTGTAATGATTTAGGCATGTAGGGATTTTTCCTTGAGCTGGTTTTTGGTGGAGGGGACTCTCATTGCATCTAGAGGCTGCCTGAATATTTGTGGAATTTTTGGAGAAGTGTAGATATGAATTTCACCAAATTTGGCAAATCTGGTCCAAACTTGCAGAGACTGAAATTTGAAAATTTTGAACAGTAAGAGGAGTGGATCTTGATTGTTCTAGGTTGTGGGTACCAAGGACTATCCAGGGAGTTGGTTTGAGGTCAAAACTCAAATTCATTTAGGTACTTGCTTTGCAAATCACCTAGGCTCAAAATAATGGATGTAAAAGATTTGGGGGGAGAATTAAATGAAATAAAATTCAGAAAAGGGTTGAACTTGTTGAGACAGAATGTTTGGATTTCCCAAAGTGGAAGGAGAGATTTTTGGGAATATTTTTACCATGTGGTGCATGGCAAAAATCATGAATGGTTTAAAATATTGGAGAGGATGCAAAACCCCTAGAGTTTCTTTTTTTGAAAGAAAAATAAACTCCAAAGATTTTTCTTGAAATTTTGAGAAGAGGGCAATCAGAAGAAAATTTAACAAAAAACCAAACACCAGAGTTGAAGGAGATGCAAAAATAAATAATTGCTAAAGGGAAAAAGTTTCTGAGAGAAATTTTTGGAAGGGTTTAGAAGACCTCCTTCAAATCCAACAATTTTTTTGAAGAAACCAAAAAAATATTTTTGGAGTGTCACAACACCTACCCCCTTAGGAAAAATCTCGTCCCCGAGATTCCAGCTGATCCTCAAATAACTGTGGATGCTCTGTCCGAAGGAAATCCTCTCTTTCCCAAGTGGCTTCACTTTCGGTGTGGTTGCTCCACTGAACCATGAAGAACTTGATGGTTTTCTGTCGTGTCCTCCTTTCAGACTCTCCCAAGATTTTTATCGGATGCTCCCGATATGTAAGGTCTGGCTGCACGTCAATGTTTTTATGGGGTACTTGTTTCCCTGGGTTGCTTAGGCACTTCCTCAATTGGGAGACGTGGAATGCGTCGTGGATGTCGGATAATTCTTTGGGTAAGTCGAGCTGGTAGGCCAACGTGCCTCTTCGTGCCACTATGCAGAATGGTCCGATGAACCTTGGTGCTAGCTTCCCTTTAATCTTGAATCGATGCAGGCCTCTCATAGGGCATACTTGTAAGTACACAAATTCACCGGGTTCAAAATTTACTCCATGATGCTTCTGATCGTAATAACTCTTTTGTCGGCTTTGGGCTGTCTTGAGTCGGTCCTTAATCACCTTGACCTTATCTTCAGCCTCTTTGAGCAAGTCTAGGTCGAAGATATGACTGTCTCCGGTTTCCGACCAATTTAGCGGGGTTCGACATCTTCGCCCGTACAGAGCTTCAAATGGTGCCATTTGTAGGCTGGACTAATAGCTGTTGTTATATGCGAATTCTGCGTATGGTAAGCTCTCTTCCCAACTGGTCCCATAGGTGAGGACACATGCTCTCAGCATATCTTCTAGAATCTGGTTTAGTCGCTCACCGCCCATCCGTCTGGGATGGTATGCGGTACTGAATGCCACCTGAGTTCCAGAGCTTGTTGTAAGTGATCCCAAAATCGGAGACAAATTGAGTGCCTCTGTCCGAGATTATTTTCTTTGGGACTCCATGTAAGCAAACAATACGGGAAAGGTAGAGCCTAGCAAGCTTCTGAGTGGTGTGGGTTGTCTTCACGGGGATGAAGTGTGCCACTTTAGTCAGTCTATCAGTGATGACCCATATGGCATCATGTCCGTGTCGTGACCGAGGTAGTCCAACAATGAAATCCATTCCAATCTCGTCCCATTTCCACTCGGGTATCTTATTTGGTTGCAATAGCCCGGCCAGTTTCTGGTGCTCGGCCTTGATGCGTTGACAAGAGTCACAACATGCAATAAACGTGGCTATGTCTGTTTTTATACCATGCCACCAAAATGTTTAATGAAGATCTTTGTACATTTTTGTTCCTCCAGGATGGATTGAATATGGAGCGGTGTGGCCTTCAGCCAGGATTTGCTGTTTAAGGTCATGGATGTTTGGTACTCAAAGTCTATTCCCGTACCACAATATTCCTTTCTCATCGATAACGAATTCTGAGGCCTTGCCCAACTTCATCTTCCGTTTTATGCCTTCAATGCTGGGGTGTCCACGTTGAGCCACTTTAACCTTCTCTATTAGCGTAGACTGTAACTCTAAGTTCAACACACTGCCTTCGGTGACCACCATCAGATTGAGCTTTGCGAATTCCTGCTGGAATTCAGGTCTCAAGCTTGGCATGTTGTCGTTGTCCGGACTGGGGTTCCGACTCAGAGCATCTGCTACAACATTTGCTTTGCCTGGGTGGTAGTGGATTCCAACATCATAATCCTTTACTAATTCCAACCAGCATCGCTGTCAGAATTCAGTTCTGGTTGTGTGAAAATATACTTGAGGCTTTTGTGGTCCGTGTATATTTCACAACGATTACCAAGTAAAAAGTGTCTCCATTCCTTGAGTGCATGAATAACTGCTGCTAATTCCAGGTCATGTGTAGGATAATTTTACTCATGCTTGCGAAGTTGTCTGGAAACATATGCGACAACCTTGTCTTCTTGCATCAGTATGCACCCGAGGCCCTTTCGAGATGGGTCACAAAATACCTCAAATTTTTTGTGTATATCTGGCACAATTAATACTGGTGTTGTTGTCAGTTTCCTCTTTAGTTCTTGGAAACTTTTCTCGCAAGCTTCCGTCCATTCAAACTTCCTGTCTTTCTTGAGTAGTTGCGTCATTGTCTTTGCTATGGTGGAGAACCCTTCAATAAATCTTCGGTAGTATCCTGCCATTCCCAAGAAACTTCAGACATCCGTCCACGCTGGCTGGTGGCTTCCAGCCAAGGCACGGCCTTGACTTTTTTCGGGTCTATGGCGATACCTTCTTGGGTCAAGACGTGGCCCAGAAAACCTACTTGCTTTAGCCAAAATTCACACTTGCTGAATTTAGCGCATAACCGATGTTTCCTGAGTTCTCCTAGTACAATCCGGAGATGTTCAGCATGCTCTTCTGGTGTTTTCGAGTATACCAGAATATCATCGATAAATACCACAACAAACTTATCCATAAACTTCATGAATACTTTGTTCATGAGGTGAACAAAAAATGCGGGGGCGTTTGTTAGTCCGAATGGCATTACGGTGAACTCATACAATCCGTATCTGGAGGTGAAAGCTGTCTTGGGAATATCTTCGGTTCGCACTTTCAGTTTGTAGTATCCCGATCTCAAATCAATCTTTGAGAACACCTTGGCCTGAGCGAGTTGATCGAATAAATCATTTATTCGTGGCATCGGATATTTGTTCTTGACTGTGACCATGTTTAGAGCTCGATAGTCTATGCACAATCTCAGTGTTCCATCCTTCTTTTAGGCAAACAAAATTGGCAAACCCCAAGGTGAGGAACTGGCTCGTATGTACCCTTTTTCCAATAATTCCTTTATTTGCTTCTTCAGTTCTACCAATTCTGATGGTGCCATTCTGTATGGTTTCTTGTATATGGAGCGGCTCCGGTGCTAGCTCAATGCTGAATTCTATCTCTCGATCCGGTAGCATGCCCGGTACCTCTTCGAAATACATCTGAAATTCACACACCATCGAACCTTGCTCAATTCAGAAATATCCACCCTATTCAATCTCGGTTGCCGGGATATTTTTCTTTCCTTGGCTGAAACTTTTATGGTCTTCCCGTGGTGATGGGTGAGAATTACGGTCCTGTTGAAGCAGTCAATAAAACCTTTGTTGGTGGTTAACCAATCCATCCCTAAGATGACATCCAGTCCTTTATTTTCCAACACGATAAGATTTGCGTGATACTTTAACCCTTCAAACTCGATAACCACACCCTGGCAATAATTCTGGGTAACTTGCTTAATTCCAGGGGACTTGACGATCATGGATTTTCCCAAGGGAAGCATCGAAAAATTATTTTGCAAAGCAAAACTTTTCGAAACGAATGAGTGAGAAGCTCCAGAATCAAACAAAACCATGGCAGATATTGTGTTGACAGGAAACGTACCGAGTACGATATCTGGGGCATTTTGTGCTTCCTCTTTGGTCACGTGGTTCAGGTGACCCTTCCTGTGGTTGTTATTCGGGTTCAAATTGTTGCACTTTGGCGCCGAATTATTGCTTCCATTGTTCGACTTTGGGGTCGAGTTCCTTGGCTTGGGGCACTGCTTGGCATAGTGCCCTTCTTCTCCACAAGCGTAACAGGTAACGCCTGGGCGGTATGTGAACTCCTTGTCCCTTGCATGGAAATTCTTGATTGGGTGTGAGACGCTTGTCGTGGGTTTGGGTGTCCAGTTTCGAACATCCGTCTTGCTGCGGTGGTTGCGGGCGTGATTGGTCTGGTCCCTCTTCCGCTATGGAAATCTTCTAAGCTGCGTCTCTCATTTTTCAAGGTAATGGCCTTATCCACCAGCCGCCTTAAAATCTGGAAAGGTGTGTACGACCAGTTGGCATTTAAGCGGGTGTCGCACCATCTAGGAATTTCTCCATCTTTTGTTTTTCCGACATACGCTCCTCGCATGAAGCGAGACAGCAGCGTAAACTGACTGTTGTATTCTGACACTGTCATTGTTCTTTGCTTGAGGTCATCAAATTCCCTCTTTTTGATCTTCATAAGACTCTTAGGAATATGTGTCCCACGAAAACCTTCTTTAAATTCCTCCCATGTTATATTATTTTCGTTGGGGTGCATGTGTAGGAAATTTTCCCACCACGATGCGACTGCTCCAGTGAGATAGTGCGGAGCATAAAGCACTTTCTCAAGATTGAACACTGGGCAATAATTAACTTTCTCTCCATGTCTCGAAGCCAGTCCTCGGCTTCAAGAGGTTTGTCAGTGTGAGAAAATGTTTGGGGACGTGTCTTCTGTAGCTCAGATAATTTTGATTGCTGCTGATACTGTCCACGGTGATTTCCCATATTGATGACTTGGTTCAGTATTTCCTGATGTTGCTGCTGACTTTGCTCATAAAGACGGCACATTTGGGAAAGTGCCGTTTCACTGTCCTGTTGACTTGTCTGCCCCTGTGTGAAGTTGTTGCCTAGGGGTGTGCTATAATTTTCCTCTATCGGAGTTGGCATGGAGCGTGTCCAAGGACGAGACATAGTTTACTCTGGGGATATATTTTGAAACACTCATAAGAAAAGAAATTGAGCCGCAAAAATCAATAAATTTAAGAAGATGCAAAAAAGTTGCAAATGCTCCAAGATTTTTCAAGAGAATACACGTTTGCGCACGAAGAAGGGCTGTCCATTACATATCTTACACGCAAGCAGTAATTATACAGTACATCACCCAGGATATGCGTACATAATCCTGACATGTTATTTAATCTAGTGCACTCCTCCAGATCCTACATGATGCGCAAACAAGCTACTTCTCACAGCCTATTTACATATAAACATATCGTACAAGTCGGTACATCGCATGGCGGCTAAGCATACTTAGTCGGAGATGGTAAGGATTTCCCTTGGCCTGCCAAGGGTGAGGCGTAGTGAGGCTGGGGACTCAACCTCCTCTTCAGAGATAGGCTCCAGACGTGAGGCGCTGCGCTGAGTTGGTGGAGCTGGTGCCCTGTGCGGGACAACTCGAACCTGAGCGGGCACGAGGGGTGGCGCAGAACGAACCGGAGTAGGCGCAATGACATGGTTGAACTCCTCCGTGGTAGGCAGGCGACGAGTAGCGGTGCGGGCAGTAGGAGCAAACGATGCTGATGACGAGACGAAAGTCAGGGGCGGTGCGGCGCGCAGGAGCTCCCTCCTGTTGGCGGCACAGCCATGGACTGAGTCCATGCGGGCAGCTACAAAGTCGTCCACCAGGTTGTCGAAGGCTGCCTCCAAAGCCCGGAGATACTCGATAAGCATCTCAAAAGCTTTGTCCCGTTCTCCTATGGGGCAAGAGAACGCGTAGTGGCAGGTATATGGCACGTGACATGGCAGGTAGCGGTAGCTACGAGTCTTCATCGAAGGAAGGATATCCCTGAGACGAGCTATCGCCTCACGGGCTGCCATCTGGAGTGCATGCTTCTCGGTGGGCATGGCTCTCCCCACGAACCGGTAACGCTCAACTCGCCCTCTCTTGAATTCCATCGCGGCTTGGTGCATGGTTAGACGGTCATTGACCTTGTGCTGAGAGAGAGAGAAGACTGGGCGCACATCTGGCCCCATCGCGACTTGGACGATGAAGGAGAGAAGCTTGACGAACCCATCGGGCATGTTGGCGAACATCTGCGACTCGCAGTCATTGCCAGCCATCTACAAAAGTAGGCAAAAATCCTGAGTAGTCAAATCATAAATTTATGCTGACTGTCAGAAATTGACTACATTTGTGAAAATAATAACTAGCTCAAAACTGCTAAGAATCGATTAGCGATCGCACCTAGTGGCTTCCTACAGTCATCCTGGCTCTGGTACCAAGCTTCTCACGACCGTTTTTTCAATAAAAATATTTATTGAACAACCGACCTATGAAGTCCAATATGAGGAAAATCCTTCATACCGGTAGACAAAACTTTGATACAATAAGCCAGTAGCATTACATATTACAGGGTCGGACTGAAGATGCCCAACCAATTATTACAAACACGCCGATAATTATACAGGAAGGCGGATATGACACAATGGTGTGGGGTGGAAAAACCATCGACTCGAGATATGAGTGGTTGGTGGAATGACACAGTGGGTGGTTAATAAGTTCATCAGATTGGCGACTCATCGAAAGGCCGAGGTGAGGCTCGATGAATTTATTTGGGTAGCGGAAGCGGATATATCACAAAGACTAATCCAGGGGTCGCACGAGACTGACTGGGATTCCTCTAGGCGTCGGACTCGCTATCGAACTCTTCATCCATGAGATGGCCTTCGTCAGCATCTGGCCAAATCAACAAGCCAGGTGAGTACTTTGAAAGTACTCACGAGATAGTTCGGACAAAAGATATAACAAATGAATGCCTGAATGCGACATGATTAATTTTTAACAATACTCAGTTTAATCAGTTTAGCACAGTAAATAAGAAGGGAGTCGGCGGTAGTCCGCTCGAAAACCCAAAGAAGACAAAACTCAAAACCGATCGGGTGACTAAAGCGACGCCTCGAAGGGTGAACAAATAAGTAAAACATGCCACAGTCGGGCGTCTGAGCGACACCTCATAAAGGGCTTATAATGAAATAAAAATACATGTGTGCCGCAGTCGGACGTCTGAGCGACATCACAGAAAGGGCTTATAATGAAAGTAAATAACAACAATGCCGCAGTCGGACGTCTGAGCGACATCACAGAAAGGGCTTATAATGAAAATAAATAACAACAATGCCACAGTCGGACGTCTGAGCGACATCGCAGAAAGGGCTTATAATGAAAATAAATAACAACAATGCCGCAGTCGGACGTCTGAGCGACATCGCAGAAAGGGCTTATAATTCATTTTTCATAACTGACAAGATATAGTGCTCACGGAAGATATTCATCACAAGACAATAAGCGGGTTAGTCCATTCACCGGAAATAAACATTTAACACTCAAGTAGTTATCGGGAGTCTCTGTCACCGAGACTGATGTCTGACAAGATAAGGTGAACACAGTACTTTGACATGAATAAGATGAATTCAGGAATTTTTACTCTGCAGAGTTTGTACCAAAATTGTCCACAGCCAACGGATTTCCGTAGTCACGAAGGACTAGTTCCGTTTACGGTATTTCAGAGGAAACACAACTAGCTAGTACACACCCATCATACCTCACATTGCCAGGAATCACCCTAGATAGCGTTTAAGAAAAACTTTGAGACGGGGAGATCACAATCTCGAATAGCATGGGATCAAATTTATTTACGCTACGCTCTAAGGGTGCCCCTCTCGGTCCCAACCGGAAACACCCATGCCCCTGACCGGATGAAAGGCTTTAATCCAGGGCCATGGAACCTTCATCCCGCCTCTCAATTTGGTGTGTACCAGAAGTGGTTTGCAACTCATTAAGCCGTATCCCTATGCGGGAAACAGGTGGTAGTACGGAAGGGAAGACGGACGGAATCGACCGATCTATGTTGACCTTTGGGTCAACGATATGGCATAAGCCCGGCATGCTACAACACTGCCATCTTACCCATACTCATGCCAACTCATGGCCATGCAACAAGTTTCCAACAACTCATGGAATTTACCGAGCACATTTGTCTCAACTCTTACGAGATAAACTATCATCGAAATGCTCATGAACGTGCCATGATACAAAATAATGCAAACATGCCCAGACACTCATCATATCAAAAGTTCAAACATTGCTTGCCTGGTTCGGAGTAGTCGGGGTCTAGCTCGGCGAAGTTCGCGGTTCCGTCACCTCCTTCGGTATCTACGGTACACAAAATACACGCGCTAATGTAAATACCGTGGGTCACAGAAAGATAATCAAAATATTTTTCAAATAAATATGATAAAAACTAGACAGAAATCTAAAGAGGACAGAAAAAGAATCACTCAAAAATTCCTTTCTGTTAAAACGTTATAAGGGTTTTGGTCCAAGGACCCATCTGTAATGAAATGTAAAACTTCTGTGGAACTTTGCAGAAAAGTCCAGAAAACGGTTCGCTTAAAAGAAACGATCGAGAGGCTGACAAAGCGGCTCCACCTGTCTTGTTTGAAAATTTAAAAGAGGGAAACAGGGCGCGACGGCGCCCGAGAGGTGCGGTGGTCGCCGGCGGTGATCCAAGGCGAGGCAGTGTGATCGGACGGTACCTTAGTGATCAGCACGTCCTTCCGCGTCTGTGGGAGGTGGAAGAGGTCGTCGGCGAGTACCACGTCGACGGCGACGCTTGCTCCGGCGGACGGTGATTCGGGTGGTCGTGGACCTCGTCGGAGAGGGCTGCGAAGATCAAATTGGAGTGGGGGTTAGACTCTAAGTTGCCCGAGAGGATTGCTGACGAGGCTAGGGCGCCGGAGATGACTTCACCGGAGTGGATCGAGGTGGAGGCCGAGGCGGAACGAGGTGGCCGGAGTCGGGGAAGAAGAGCCCCTCGAGGCCCTTCCAGGGGCTTGGCGAGGTATGGAGAGGTGGTGGAGGTGTGCGGGGGCGAGAGCGCGCTAGGGGGTGCTATATATAGCCGGCCCGAGGCGGTTGCCGAGAACGGGGTTCTCCGGCGAGGTGATTACGGCGGCGCTGTGGCTGCACGGTCGGCTTAGGAGTTCGAGCATCGACTAGACGAAGAACTGGTGCCATCCCCGTGTCCAACTCAGCAAGGTGGGCGAGGTTACGACCTGTCCTCGACGGAACGGCCGCACGGCCCGTCGGCGGCAGAGAACGCGCTCTGCGCGTGCCAGGCCATGGCGACGGTGCTGCATGCGTGCGCTGGCAAGGAAATGGCCACGCGGGGCTACCAGGAGGTTTGGGCGGCACCGAACGGCGTTATGCCGCAGTTTTGCTCCTTGTCGGCGCTACGGTGGTTCTGCCGCCGCAAGACACGCCGGCGCAGGCGGGCCAGGGTGCCACCGACACCAGGAACGCGCCAAGCACACGTGTGAAGCTCCGGACAAGCAGGCTAGGCTGCGAGCAACGTGCCAAGTGCACTGTGAGCATGTGACTGAAACTCTGACGGAGATCGACACTGAATTCTGAACTTATCTGAAGATGAACATAAATAGTGCATGCAAGGTGTTCGACAGAATTATTTAGGCATGTAGGGATTTTTCCTTGAGCTGGTTTTTGGTGGAGGGGCCTCTCATTGCATCTAGAGGCTGCCTGAATATTTGTGGAATTTTTGGAGAAGTGTAGATATGAATTTCACCAAATTTGGCAAATCTGGTCCAAACTTGCAGAGACTGAAATTTGAAAATTTTGAATAGACGAGGAGTGGATCTTGATTGTTCTAGGTTGTGGGTACCAAGGACTATCGAGGGGAGTTGGTTTGAGGTCAAAACTAAAATTCATTTAGGTACTTTCTTTGCAAATCACCTAGGCTCAAAATAATGGACAGAAAATATTTGGGGGGAGAATTAAATGAAATAAAATTCAGAAAAGGGTTGAACTTGTTGAGACAGAATGTTTGGATTGCCCAAAGTGGAAGGAGAGATTTTTGGGAAGATTTTTACCATGTGGTGCATGGCAAAAATCATGAATGGTTTCAAATATTGGAGAGGATGCAAAACCCCTAGAGTTTCTTTTTTTGAAAGAAAAATAAACTCCAAAGATTTTTCTTGAAATTTTGAGAAGAGGGCAATCAGAAGAAAATAAAAAAAAACCAAACACCAGAGTTGAAGGAGATGCAAAAATAAAATATTTGCTAAAGGGAAAAAGTTTCTGAGAGAAATTTTTGGAAGGGTTTAGAAGACCTCCTTAAAATCCAACAAATTTTTTGAAGAAACCAAAAGAATATTTTTGGAGTGTCACACGGACCCTTCCCATCGCCCCCTGTGTGAGCCAAATGCTTCGGGCTCAGGGCGGCTGACGCGTTGGCTTCCGGCTTCGGCAGATCCGGACTCCTCCGTGACGACACCTCGGTGTCTCCCACTTCATTAGTCGGAGAGGCGGGTGGGGTCTTGCTCTCCATCATCTCCGGAGGAAGGTCCCCCGAAGACGAACTGTGTTGAGAAGAGCTGCTAGCCGGACTGCAAAAGACGAATCCTGGTTATTGATCCAAGGAGAAACACAATACCTTCAAATTAACGATTGACTTACAGCTCGGTGGAGGGCTAGCCCGTTGGCGGGCATGACGCGGTGAGGGTGCCTGTCGGGGTAGGGCCCCTTGGGGATGCCTTTTTCCCTGGTTTGGGCATCTCCGCCTCCAAGTCTTCGGAGTCAGCCCTCTTCTTCCCGCGCGGGGAGGAGGCCTTAGCCTCTCCTTCCCGACTATCCTCCTTAGGGGAGGTAACAATTCCCCCGGTTTGAATGCGTAGCGTGTCGAGTTCGGTTTCTTCGTTCTTCCCCTTATCTTTCCCTGAGGGCATTCTGCTGAGTACCCGGTCAAGCATCTTGGCCATGGTGGGACCAGGCGAGCCTTCGGGAAGTGGCGCCGGACACCTGATTCTCTCTGCCTTGCTGAGCCATTCCTGGACGCGGATGATTTTCAGAATAAACAATTATTACAAATACAAAACAAGGTGTCCGGTATCAAAATTACTTACCTGGGTATCTAGGCGATTGCAGCTTAGGCCCGCATCCTCGGTGGTGTCCGGACACTCTACTTTCGGTCCGAAGAATAATTTGCACATCCCTTCGAGCTTCAAGCCGAAGAAGTGCTTAACATTCCATGGACCCTCTGGATTAAACTCCCACATCTGGAGAGGCCGGCGTTGACACGGCAACAACCGTCAGATTAACATCACTTGCATTGTGCTAACAAGATTTATGTCCCTCTCGAGAAGCTCCCGGATGCGATTCTGCAGTACTGGTACATCGCCAGCAGGCCCCCAATTCCGTCCTACGTTGGTCCAAGATGCTAACTGTGATGGAGGGCCCGAGCGGAACTCGGGGGCGGCAACCCACTTTGTGCCTCTGGGAGCCGTAACATAAAACCACCTCCGCTGCCATACATCGGATACTTCCAGAAAAGAGCCCTCTGGCCAGGGGGCATCGGCATTCCTGCTTATTAGGGCACCTCCGCACTCCACATGTCGCCCCTCGATCATCTTCGGCTTCACATTGAAGGCCTTGAACCATAAGCCGAAGTGTGGGGTGACGTGGAGAAAAGCCTCGCACACAATAATGAACAACGAGATATGGAGGATAGTGTCCGGAGGCAGATCATGAAAATCCAACCCGTAATAAAACATGATCCCCCTCAGAAAAGGATCGAGGGTGAGGCACAAGCCACGAAGGAAGTGAGGAACAAACACGACCCACTCATTGGGCTCCGGTGTAGGGATGACCTGCCCTGGAGCGGGAAGCCTGTGTCGGATGTTGGTGGTCAGATATCCGACCTGCCTAAGCTTCGCAATGTCTTCCTCTTGGATCGAGGAGGCCACCCACCGGCCTTGAGGGTTGGATCCGGACATATTCGAGGATTTGGGATGTTTGGGCTTAGGTCTTGGGCATTGGAACTCGAGGTGCGAGAAGGTGCAAGGGAGGTGGAAAAGAGGCATAGGCCTCGACCCCTTTATAAAAGGGATGAATATCAAGAGTCCTCGGCGTGACCGCCTGAGGCTTATCTAAAAACACACGGAGTTATACCAACAGTCGTCGTGGGGTCACGCACGCCCATATTAATGGAAAATCCCGTACTAAGAGGAACACGATCTCTGCTTTGGCAGGACGTGCCAGTAAAACCGCCTCGCAACACGAGTCGAGGTGGGGCAAGAAACGCCGGTTCACATTGGACCAGGCCAGGATGCAAGGGCACGACGTACGAGGATTGCCATCGGATCAGATTTATGCTATGTTCCCTACAATGGTATGTGAAGATCATCTCGCAGATCCGGACACGGTCTATGTTTTCGATAACTACTTTGGAGTATTCGGAGAAGGAACCAGCCTTGCAATGCCGAAGACAAGACTGCGCGTCGGACTCATCGTCATTGAAGCCTGGTTCAGGGGCTACTGAGGGAGTCCTAGATTAGGGGGCATCCGGACAGCCGGACTATATACATCGTCCGGACTATTGAAGCCCGTGTTCGGATGGGACTCTCCTATGCGTGGAAGGCAAGCTTGGCGATCCGGATATTGTGTTTCCTTCCTTGTAACCGACTCCATGTAAACCCTAGCCCTCTTCGGTGTCTATATAAACCGGAGAGGTTGGTCCTTAGAAGGCCGATCACAATTACAATCATACCATCATAGGCTAGCTCTTAGGGTTTAGCGTCTATGATCTCGTGGTAGATCTACTCTTGTACTACTCATATCTTCAATATTAATCAAGCAGGAAGTAGGGTTTTACCTCCATCGAGAGGGCCCGAACCTGGGTAAACATTGTGTCCCTTGCTTCCTGTTACCATCAGCCTAGATGCACAGATCGGGACCCCCTACCCGAGATCCGCCGGTTTTGACACCGACATTGATCCTATCTTGCAAGTCTATAGTCACCTATTATGTGTTATGATCCGACAACCCCGAAGTGACAATAATCGGGATACTTCTCGGTGATGACCGTAGTTTGAGGAGTTCATGTATTCACTATGAGCTAATGCTTTATTCCGGTTCTCTATTAAAAGGAGGCCTTAATATTCCTTAGTTTCCGTAAGGACCCCGCTGCCACGGGAGGGTAGGACAAAAGATGTCATGCAAGTTCTTTTCCATAAGCACGTATGACTATATTCGGAGTACATGCCTACATTACATTGATGAACTGGAGCTAGTTCTGTGCGACCCTATGTTATAGCTATTTCACGAGGAATCACATCCGACATAATTATCCATCACTGATCCAATGCCTACAAGCTTTTCACATATTGTGTTCGCTTATTTACTTTTCCGTTGCTACTGTTACAATCACTACAAAACCCAAAAATATTACTTTTGCTACTGTTACCTTTATTATCATACTACTTTGCTACTAAATACTTTGCTGCAGATACTAAGTTATCCAGGTGTGGTTGAATTGACAACTCAACTGCTAATACTCAATAATATTCTTTGGCTCCCCTTGTGTCAAATCAATAAATTTGGGTTGAATACTTTACCCTCGAAAGCTGTTGCGATCCCCTAAACTTGTGGGTTATCATAGCCCGGCTGGTACTTGGAGAGATCTGCTTCATCAGCTATCAGGGTGGCCACAGGGCATATCTCCTTCACACAAGTGGCGAAGTCTTCCTGTTGAAAGGGAGTGCCATCCTCCTTAAAGCTTGGCTAACTAGTGGCGAGGTCGGCCGGGTCTAACTCCGGTAGCCAAGCTTTGGCCCGACTTAAGGCAGCCACAGCTCCGGCTCTTACAGACGATCGCCTCAGTTAGGTAAACCGCTGGGGAAGCACAGAGAGTTTCTTTAGCACATCCGCCAGAAGGGTGGGCACTTCATTTGACAGGGCCACTGTGGCTAAGGCGCGCTGTGACCCGGTGTAGAGTTGTTCCACCAGTGTGTAAACCGCCTTCATCTTGATCCGCATATCTTGGTTCAGATTTGAACTCCTGGGACCTGCATAAACATTGTCAGGTGAGTTAATTACAATTTATATGATCAATTGAAAGGTTCAAGTATTTAAAACTTGCAGGGCAACTTACCAAAGATTGCTGAGATCATATGAGAGACATGGCGTTTTAAGCCGGATAGTTCACCGGTTGCTTCTTCAAGAGCCGCCTCTGCTTTCTCAACTCGATTAATCAACTCAATTTTTTCATCAGTCGAGGCCTTTTTCTCCATTTCAAAGTCTTTCTTCAGTTTTTCTTGTTCAGAAACGCTGAATTTAAACTTGGAGTAAGCTCTTTGGGTTTCCGTTTCTTGGGCCTCAAGGCGGTTCTTCAGATCAGATATTTCTGACTCAAGTTGACTAGTGGTGGCCTGTACAAATAACGGGTCAAAATCAGGACTATCATGATGCAATATTAAGTCCCAAGCCTTTTTGCAAGCAACAACACTTGGCACTTGGGGGCTAATGTCTACTGAAGAATTTTACTTAAAGTGGTGGTTCATGACAGTAAGTCCCAAGCACTTTGCAAGCAAGAGTAGTTGGCACTTGGGGGCTAATGCATATTGCTGTTTAAGGATTTCAAGTATTGTATTCAATACAACCATATGAAGGACAGGCACAACCATAATGGTTAAGACGCCCCTTGGGGACTACGGCGTAAGCTTGATTTCTTACATATTTTATTTAAATATATTACTAATGTCATCAAGTTTGTTTCTAAGTCTACAGCCTATTCATCATAAGCAATAGACTTGGGGGCTGGCATAGTAAGGATAAATGAGTACAGAGAAAGGATTGTACCTCAAATTTCTGGTGCATCTGCTTCACCATGTCAATGTCTATGTCACGACTGTTGTGCACTTGGCTCATGTAGCCAGAAAAGACTTCTCCAATACTCATGTGAGTATAGTCAGTGACATCAAGTTTGACCCGGCGGTGTTCCAGAAGCTCCTCCTTGGCGGAACACTTGGCCAGCACGGTTGGCCTCCCTGGCTCAGCAAAGACGGTTCTGGTGATCTCGACATCAGTGTCTTGACGATCATCCGTCCTGACCGGGATAGGAACTTCCGGGTTTTCTGAGCCATCGATGGCTCGTTCAGCGGGCGGGTCAGCAATTGGAGTTGGTGTGTCTTGAGCCAGTTCAGGTGGCGGCTCATGAGTTGAAGTTCCAGGCGCGGTTGTTCCAAGTTTCGTCCCTGTTAAGAATGTTTCTTCGGTCGGCTTATTCTTCTTGACTCTTTTGCTAGGCTTTGCTTTTCCACTGCATAAAATCAAAAGGTTAGGGCAAATACAACTAATTGAAATGAATACAGCATAAGCAGGTTATCATTACCCTGGAAAGGTCTTGAAAGTCGGCAGATTGGACTGCATTGAGTCACCGAAGGAAGGGGGAGTTTGTTGATAATCCGAGTCAGAAGAATTGAGTGGTTGACGAGTGAGACCCGCCAAAGGATAAAAGAGATTCAAATCAGAGGTGACCTCGTTCTGGCGCTTCCTTGGGGTGTTCGGCAAGCCGGAGGAGAGCTCCGCATCCTTGCTGGTCCGGGTCTGCCTCCGGCTCTCATGAATCTGTCGCTTCAAAATAAATTGAGGATCTTGATAAGCTAAGGGATGTGAAAATCTTACTTTCCCGGTTACTCTGCGAATTTTCTATCTTGGCAAAGGCTCGGAGTCGGAGGAAATGATAGTTACCTCTTCATCCTTGCTATGGCTTGCTCCTGTGTCCTCCTGCTGATAATCAGTGTCAATAAGATGGTTAAAAAAGGAGCCAAGAGAGTCAAGGGCTACCTCTGACTTAGAAGAATCTTCTAGCCGAAGCCAGTCAGAGGCGGTGGCTTTCTTGCCCTTCTTCTTTGCAGCCTCTTTCCTGGCGGCTCTCTTGGCCTTCCTGGCTTTCTTTGCAGCCTCATGATCGTACTTAACCTTCCAAAATTTATCATCATCCTGTGAAAATTAGCAAAGACATGAGTATAGATAAAAACATCAAAAAATGAAGGTAATTGGTTCAGATGGGCGGCTTACCGCTGGAGCCGGGTTAGCTTCACAAAAGGGGCTTAAACCCACCTTACCGCAGTCTGCTAGGCTCTCGTTCAAGAGCGACTTCGTCATATCATTGATGACATCTTCAGGTAAGCCATCAGGGCTATGCCGCAGCGGATCATCTTTCTTGCCAGTGTAGGTGCACATCAGGCCGGGGCGGCGGCTCAATGGAATAACCTGCCAGGCGAGCCAAACCCGGACTAAATCGATGCCATTTATCCCGTTCCCTAGAAGAGCCTTGATCTTAGCCAGGGCGGGGGCGAGCGTCTTGCGTTCAGCGGCTATTTTCTTGTTAGGAAGTGGATGCTTGGACCCCAGACGTAGAGCACGAAAGCCGGGCAGAGGATTCTCATCAGATGGAGAAGTGTCTTGACAATAAAACCATGTCTGGTTCCAGTATTTGGGTTGACTCGGCAGGTTGGCATAAGGAAAAATTACGTCCCTACAACGTTGGATCGAGACACCACCAAGTTCCAAGCTCTGGCCGTTGGCGCATTCATTCTGGCGGTTCAAGTAAAATAACTCTCTGAAGAGTAATATGTTGGGTTCTTCTCCAAGATATACTTCACTGGACACTTGGAAATTGCAAATGTTAGACACGGAATTGGGTCCGATGTCTTGAGGATGGATGTCAAAGAACTGTAAGACATCCCTGAAGAATTTTGAGCCGGGTGGTGAGAAACCCTGGTTCATGTGATCCTTAAAAACAATAACCTCCCCCGCTTTGGGCTGAGGAATTTCCCCTTCCGGGTTAGGAGCATGGTAGGACATGATTTCCTTCTTCGGCAGATAGCCGGTCTTCATGAAGTCATCCAACATACTGTCCGTGACGATGGATTTAACCCAGTTGCAGGAAGTGTGTGCTTTCGGTGCCATTGTGACGAAAAGCCTAAGACAGAGTAAAAATTACCGGTTCAAAATTAAGCCAGAGAGATATATTTCAATGCATACTCAAGATGGCGGCTTATAAGGGGCCTAATGGTATCAGGAAAATTATGTCAAGATTATTTAAGCCGCCATGGGCTCCATGAGCAGTTAAAGTTATCTAAACCGCCGTGGGTGGTCAAGATTATCAATTAAGCACTGCTTTCTTTTTTAAGCCGGTGATAAGAGTTGCCATGGCCAGGTGGATCTAACAAATACAGTTTTTTCCTAAGTGTTGCGCAAACAAGTTTCACAGGTTGCAGATATTATTTTGGATCAAATGGTTGTTCAGAAAAGAAAAAATTCTAGACCTAAAAGCGTGGTATAGAGGAGTTCATGCATTCTAATGAGGCTTCTTAACAAGGAAAAGGGATCTGCTAGTGCCAAAAATGGATGCGAAACAGCTACCGCATGAGTTCTATGCTGTTGTCGGATCAAAAGAGGCCGCGGTGGAAGAACCACGGAGAAACCGAGATGAACTGCGAAGTGTACAGAGGATCTAAAATGCAGAAAGGTGAAAGCTAACAGCGGCAGATCTGATGAGGAGGGACGCCACCGTTCTCTGGACGGATTCAGGTCGATGCAGCAGCCAAGGTTGACGGAGATGAGGTGTGTTGCGGCGGCGGCGGAGCTCGAGCAGCAGTAGGGGTGCGAGAGGAAGAAGATGAAGAAAGGGTAGAATGAGAGGAGACCTAGTCGGGTCTATTTATAAGGAAAGACTGCTAAGTGGGCGCGAAAAACGGGGAGGCCGAAAACATAGTTATCCAACTACAAGGACGCCTCGAGTTTTGGATGGTCATTAAGATAAAGATCCGTCGAGATATATTGGACAAAACGGGCATTTATGGCAGGTGACGTCATGGCGGGTTACCGCAAATCCAAAGGATGCCGTCATGGTGGGTTACCAAAATTTCATAAGCAAAGAGCAGAAGATTTTTCTTATAGTGTTGAAGATTGACATGAACTAGTTCAAATCAATCTGGGGCCTAATGTTGGGGATATAACTATTAGTATGACCTGCCCAGGAGGGGCCGGGTTATACCTACAAGTACTCTTGAAGCCCAAGACCAAGGTTGAAGATGGCGTTTCAGTTAAGGGCCCAAAGCCCAGAGGCGACTTAAGGCCCGTAGAGATAAACCGCCATATGTACATGACTTGTAAGGCAGGAATAGTTAGAGACCGAGCCGGACACTATTTATAAGCCGGCCGGGACTCTATGAGCCGCTGGGCGTCGACCTCTGTATATGAAGGGACGACCCGGCAACGGTTCAGGGCAAGTAACATCAGATCGAGAGCTAGGTCAAGCGATTCCGCTCCCTAGTAATCGAGTCATAAGCAATCCCACTAAAAACTGGATTGTAGGCGTTTACCTTCACCGTAAGGGGCCGAACCAGTATAAACCCCATGTCCTTTGTCCCGATTAACCCCTTAAAGCTTCTTAGTTGAGATGGCTCCACGACTAAGTCCTTTCACTAGGACATCTCACGTGACAATTCCACGACAAGTATGAATGTTGTGATTCATTATGTTGGATCCAACCTTGACGAACCTTTATGAATGTGAGTCAAATTTGACGTTATATGCTTTATGTGCATAATACAATTTGGTTTTATATGGTGTAGATGATTATCATCTATTCAGTATTTGAGTATGAATCTGTGAACCAAGTAATTTAACTTACTATTTTGTTATCAATGGTGTTGGATCCAATTTGACCCTCATTTCATCGATTCATCGACAAAATGGCCCTAGGGGTACATTGACCACCATTTCATCGATTCATCAACAAAATGGCCCTACGGGTACCTTGACCACCATTTCCTCGATTCATCGACAAAATGGCCCTAGGGGTACCTTGACCACCATTTCATCTATTCATCGACAAAATGGCCCTAGGGTTACCTTGACCACCATTTCATCGATTCATCGACAAAATGGCCCTAGGGGTACCTTGACCACCATTTCATCGATTCATCGACAAAATGGCCCTAGGGGTACCTTGACGACCATTTCATCGATTCATCGACAAAATGGGCCTAGGGGTATCTTCACCCTCATTTCATCGATTCATCGACAAAATGGCCCTATGGGTACCTTGACCACCATTTCATCCATTCATCGACAAAATGGCCCTAGGGGTACCTTGACCACCATTTCATCGATTCATCGACAAAATGGGCACAAGGGTATCTTCACACTCATTCATCGATTCATCGGCAAAATGGGCCTAGGGGTATCTTCACCCTTATTTCATCGATTCATCGACAAAATGGCCATCATCAACAAGTGTTTAATTTTCCTAACAGCAAGACCATCATCAACAAGTGTTTAATTTTCCTAACAGCAAGACCATCATATGTATCAAATTGAACATGGTAGCAGCAAGACCATCAAATGGATCATCAAATTGAACATGATACCAGCAAGAACAACATCATAGTGCATAATTCTCATAAGAGAAAGACCATCAATAGTAGTTATTACAGTACCATAACATCAAACCAGCATGAGTTGTTCCCAAAATAGATCATAGCAATTAACAGTTTTGCCTGATCACATCATCAACAGTTTTTCCAAAGCACATTAGTTCCCTGAAGCATAAAAGTAATCCTTCAGCCATAATGGTTTCTTCCTCTTTCTTGGTGGCAAGAAGGCTGTCCTTATTGCTGCAGCTGAGCTGCTTGGCCTCCTAGCTGGAACTGCTAAGCTGCTTGGCCTCCTAGCTGGAGCTGCTGAGCTGCTTGGCCTGCTTGCCACTGGTGGTGCCCTGCTTGCTGGAGCTGTAACAGATGAAGCTGCAGTAGTAGATGTGGTACCCTCCTCTGTCCTGTTTGACTGCATTTGAAAATGGTAGCAAGTTAATACATTCAAGTGGTACAAAACAGAATAGATGGCAGCAAGTATGGTAACAGACTAACCTGATGCCTGTTCTTTCTCATTGCAAGAGCTGGCTTTAGTGTTTTGTGGCATGATGTGTATCTGTGACCCACAAGATTGCAATTGCTGCATGTAATTGATGCCATCCTAGATGCATCTTTAGGTGCTGGTGGCTCAAACTGTCTCCTTCTCCTTTTGGTTTGCTTCTTCCCTAGTTTATCCTTGAAAACTGGGGGTTCTATGTCTCTAGTTTTGGTCTTAGGCTAGAGGTCAGGTCCAGGTACATGAAATATGATGGGACTGTATGCTGCCAGATACATATGCTTTTTTGAAGACGTCATGCACAAAATCTTGAGGCCTTAATTTGGCTTTGGTAATAGCAGAGACTGCATGATTGCATGGCACTGCAGTCATATCCCCTTTTCTGCACCCACATGCCATGTGCTGTAAGTTAACTGCATAGGTATTCTCATTGCTTGTCACTTGGTAAATATTTGGCCCAGCCATCAATGCTTGTCGGTTCCAAGAGTGTTTCTTTACTTCTGCAAGTAACTCAGCATATGTTGGGCATATTTCCCACTTGGCTAACTGTGTCTTACTCCTATTTGTATTGAACCTGACCATCAACTTAGTCCTGATTCCATCTACCATGGTCTTTATTGGTTTACCCCTCACATCTAAGATCATCTTGTTGAACACCTCACTAATATTGTTGACAACTAGGTCAATTTTGCAATTGAAGTCCATGACATATCTAGCCCAAGCATGTCTAGGAATTTTATTTAACCAAGTCCAGGCAGCCTTACACTCTACTTTAAGAGCATCCATTGCAGCAAGATGGCCATGTTCAGTATAGGAGTAACTTGCCTTATCCATGTACTTCTTTAATTCCGACCCCCTAAAACCAGCAGTCTGGAGGTTTTGGTAGATGTGTCTAAGGCAGAATCTTTGGGGACAATTGGGGAAAACTTGGCTCACGGCTTTCAGAAGACCCTATTTGGAGAAATTACCAAACTTACTAATAAGCAATGAATATTAACTACTTCTAGCAATTTGTATGAACTACTTATATCAACTAGTAATGAGCAATGAATATTAACTACTTCTAGCAATTACTATGAACTACTTATATCAACTAGTAATGAGCAATGAATATTGACTAATACTAATCAAAATCTATGAACTACTAGTAAGCAATTACTATGAACTACTAATACTAAGCAAACTCTATGAGCAAATTCTATAATACCTTCTGTCTATCAGAGATTATGGTGTAAAAACCAAATCTCCCAGATTCTCCACCAATAGCTGCCTTCAGTTCTGTGAGAAAGCAAGTCCAACTCTTTGTGTATTCTTTGTCCACAACTCCAAAGGCAATGGGATAGATGTTATTATTACCATCCCTTCCTGTGGCAGCAAGGATTTGTTGGCCAGTAGAGAGCTTGATGAAACATCCATCCACACGTGCAATGGCACACAAGATATGTTATAAACAAAGTATGGTGCACCACATTTATATCATATATAACACAGTTTAGTACTCACCTATGAATGGTCTCCATCCATTCAGAAATCCCTCATTGCAAGCATTCAAACATATGAACAAACCATGGAACCTTGGATTAATGCTTGGATGGTCTTTTAGGAACTTAGTAGTGACAACGCACCTACTACCTGGATTGGTGTCTAACCAAGCCTGCAAGTAATCCCTGATCCTAGTGTATTGCCCCCTCTGATCTCCTTGCACTACCTTAATAACATTGTTCTTAGCCCTGTAGGCCATATGAGTGCTGATCTCAACTCCATACTTGCTCTTCAGATTTTGCATTATTGTACTTATTGGTGTGTTCAGGTCTGTTCTTGTTGCTTCTAAAACTTGACGTGTAACCCACTTTGTAGTCACCTTGGTGCTCTCTGCTACAGCTAGACATGTGTGCAGCAATTTTTTTTCCTAATGCAGAAAATTTTCTGTTTTCCCACCACAGAAGTTGCAATGAAGAAAGGGCAGTCTTCATGTGTGCACACAGCTATAATTCGATCATTGCAGTTCCTATGAAACTGATAGTTTCTGTTCTATGCTATGTGGAAAGTGAGAAGTTCCCTTCTAAATTGGTACACATTATCAAAGCATAACTTCTTAGCAAATTGCAGCTCTGGGCTCTCTCTATCCTCTTGATACCATACCCTTGGTTTGGGTTTTTTAGCCCTACACTTACTGCCTAGCACAAATGCTAGGGGTACAGCCCCAACATCTTGCTCCTCCTTCAAATCACTAGGATCTGGATCCTCATCAGATGATGGTACCCAAACATCCTCAAACTGTTGCTCCAAACTAGCATGTGATCTTGTGGTTGGCCCCTTTCTTACTTTCAACTTCTTCCTCTTTTGCCTCTGTGGTAGCACCTCCTTTTCAAGTTCCTCATGATCTCCATGCTCCTCTTGCTCTGCATTTTCCTCATGCACTTCCTCTTGTATCTCATAAGGTTCATCTACATATGTGTCACCTTCAAAGTGTAAGAGTGGGTCCTCTCCCTGCCTCCTTAGCTCAGCCATCCTAGCCATGAAATACTCATCTTCCTCCAAGTCAGAGTCATCTTCAGTTAGTAGAAAAGGAAGTTTTCTTTTCACTTCCTGCACCCTCTCAACATTCTTTTGATGCTGCTTAAATCTCTGAATTTTTGATCTCCTTCTAAGCTCCATACTTCTTTCTAACTCATGTTGCTCCATGCCAACATCATCTCCATTGCCTTGCTCAATATCAACATCTGCTTCATTGCCTTGCTCCATATCAACATTGTGGCTCTGTTGTGTGGCGAAAAACTGGATTGGTTCAGGCTCCTCAACTACTGCATCTCCTTTTGATACTTTGGATGGTGACTTGTACACCACCCCAACATCATTCACCTCATATACAATGCTCTCTCCAACATTGTCTATAGGAACTTGCTGATCACAAACATAACCTCTGTTTATATCTGCAGGCCTGGGCTCACTACCCCCAACTATTGTCAGGTTTATTATGTTCTGGTCTTTATTGGCAATGTCATCCAGCATCTCATCCACCTTGTCATCATCACATATCTCCTCCAAACCAGCTACTCCCAACCCAGCATCCCTCACATAATACATATAGTATTTACTTCCATATCCTGCTATCTCTATGAGTGCTAACAGATTGTAAAAAGTGATGTTTGAAACACACATAGTCCTTTCCAAGTTATCCATATCATGAAAGTGCAGTCTAACCTCCGAAACATCATCAGACAAGCTACAAAAAGGAACAATTCTTATACTTATTAATTAAATAGTATAGTACTAACTACAAACAATACAAGTGACCAATTTAAAATATACAATGCTTACCAATTCAAATAAGAGCAAACTGTGACCCTAATGTCTACTAAATAAACAGTGCATCCTAACCAAAATAGCAATTAAAATCAACTCTACATGGATACTAAAAAAGTGCATAGCTATTTGTCTACTAAACAGAGCATGGGAATAACACTCTCTACTGAACTAAAAAATTATCACTATATTGTCTCCTAAACAAAGCATACTAATATCACTACAATCTAATTTGCAGAGCAGATGAACACTTCATACTAGGCAAAAGAACCATTTTTTATTTACACACCTAACCCCAACTATGGAATCGACAGAAAATGAGGGGGTGGGGGAGGCAGAGGAGATATCTTACTCCACACCGCTGAATGCAGATGCCCAGTGGTGGCTCCCCGTCGGAGTAGCCTGCACAGCACGGGCCAGAGCGCCGGCGGCACGGTACTCCAGCGACGGGGACGGTGGTATGCTCCGCGGGGCCTGGCTAGGGTTAGAGCTCCCGCAGACCTCCTCGGGTGGCTTTGTATCTTCGCCGCCAAGCAACCCTCCTGCGCCGTCACCACCTCCGCCATCCACTCCGCCGCCGGCGTCCGGGCTCGCCGTTGCCATGAATGAGACAGAGAGAGAGAGGAGAGTGCGCCGTCGCGGGGATGGTGGGGAAAGTTCCAGATGCGGGAGAAGTGTCGACTCGATCTGTTCTCTTGACCTAGCGGGGGCGTCGGTGAGCACTGTAGCGCCGTTAGACGGCGTCAGCTCGCGGCCGTGACGCCACGTCGACAAGACAGGGTCCCACCTGTCATAATAGTTCTTAAACTGCCCGAATAGGAGGTTTGGTGCTTTCTGCAAAAGATTAGACAAAAAATCAGTGTTTTCTGCAGCAAAACGTAGAAGAGTGTTTTCTGCAAACCTAAGCTCAAATGTGGTGGTTTTCTGCAATTCACTCATGGATACACTAATAACTTTTTAGAGGAAAAGGGCTCGAAAAGCCCCGGCTCCATTGCATTATCAATGAAACCAGACCAAATAAGTTCTTACACACAAACCTCCACGAGTCTCAGGAAAAGCAAAACACAACACAGCTACCAACTAAAAACCCCAACTCACGCTGAAACTCCTCCAGAGCATATTATCTCCAGCACAGCTACCATCTAGCACATGCGTTTATGCAACACGGGACTGCCTGACAGAACGCCATACGAAATCATATTACAGAAGTTTACATCTTTTCCATCAGGCTCCCCAGTTCTGCAGGGTAGTTTTCCAGGGGTGGAAGGGGGACTCCACCGTGATCAGGGGCAGCAACCCTCCCACCGCAGCAGCTCCATCCTAGCCAGGATCCGGCCACATGAGCAGGGGAGGCTCTCTCATCTTCTGCTCCAGCCTTGACACTAGTAGGCGTACTCTTTCTTGGACAGGCCCTGAGTATAGAATCTCCCAGGTAGACAGTATATCCACCATTTTTCTCCACACACCCTGCATATTAGACCACATAGCGCGGCCAAAACACATGTCATTGCGAAGTTTCCATACGGCCCACATAGCTGCAGCCGGATAGATCTTAAGAGAGGTATTTGGGTTACTGTGCCACTACTCTAACAAGGAGGCAAAATTAGTAACATTATTCGTGTCTGCTATACCATTAATATCTCTCCATATCTCCTTCGCAACTACACACTCAAAGAAAAGGTGACCAATCGTTTCATGTTCTGTGCAGAACAAACACGTCGGGTCATCCACTTGATGTCTCTTACATAGGTTATCTCTAGTGAGCAGCTTATTATTAAGAGCAAGCCAAATAAAAATCTGGACCCTAGGTGGGATTTTAACTTCCCACACTTTAGGCCCTCTGCCAGGGATAGGCCCTCTGCCATTGGCCTCATAGTTCCAGACCAACCTATCTTCAACATTAAGTAAACGAACATTCCTAATGCAATCAAACAGATCATTCCATGATTGCATCATGTCGTGGGAAAAACATCTTCTGAAATTAATCTTCAAATTCGTTCCATCGCACACTTCTGCAACAGTCACATTATGTTCTATGGCAATATTGTAAAGATTCCAGAATTGGGTGGCCAAACTACTTTGACCACACCATTTATCCTCCCAGAATCGAATAGATTCGCCATTTCCCACTTTCTAGGAGTACCCCATGTTAGCTGCTCTAGCAGCCCACATAGCATTCTTCCAGAAAGGGGACACCCCATGTATGTTACAACAAAAAATATTGGGGTTGCAGGTATCATATTTACTATCAATGATCTGTTTCCAGATCGTGCCCTCCCCAAAGGCATATCTCTTGACCCAGGAAGCAAGCATACAAATATTAAAATCAGCAAGGTTGGTAATACCCAAACCTCCATATTCTTTTCTAATAGTAACATTCCCCCAAGCAGCTAAATGATATTTGTGATGACCATCACAATTATCCCAAAAACAATGGGAAAGTTTAGAGTTAATCAAATTCAACGCCCACTTAGGGAATTTAATAATTCCCATTAAGTAAGAGGGAATACTGGCTAGACAGGCTTGCACTAAAATCAACCTCTTACCATAGGAAAGTAACCTCCCTCTCCATCCAGCTCCTCTTTTAATAATCTTATCAATAACAGGCTGCAAATCCTCTCTTTTAATCTTAGAGTGGTGTAGGGGGGCACCTAAATATTTAATAGGGAAAGCACCCAATTTACAGCCAAAACATTGAGCGAATTTGACAGCATCATCATGGCCTATGTTAATGGGGACCAAATCACACTTACAAAAATTAATTCTCATTCCTGACATCTACTCAAAGCATGACAATAACCACTTGAGATGTTTAGCATTCTCCAGGTTATTGTCCAGGAATAATAGAGTGTCGTCTGCATATTGCATACTGATCACTCCAGCAGGTGTATTATTAGCGAAAATACCAGAAATGTAATTATTGTCCACAGCTTTTACTAGTATTCTAGTAAACACATCTGCAACAATATTGAACAACAAAGGGGAGGCTGGATCTCCCTGTCTAACCCCTTTACTAATGAGGAAATAATCACTATTGGTGTCATTTATCCTGACTCCAACAGATCCTTTATTCAGCAGGGACTTAATCTTATTCATCCACTTGGGGCTAAATCCCCTATTGTGCATGACCTCAAATAAGAACTCTCTATTAATTTTGTCGTAAGCTTTTTCATAGTCCAACTTAAACACAAAACCCTGCTTATTATTCCTAGCAGCCGAATGAATAATCTCATGCGCAGCTACTATACTTTCGGCAATGAATCTACCTCTAATAAAAGCAGTTTGGTTCTGAGCAATTATATCATTGCACACAGGGCCAAACCTGTTACTAGTACATTTAGAGAAAATTTTGAAGCTACAATTAGTCATGGCTAGAGGTCTGAACTTCTCTAGCCTTACAGCTTCATTTTCTTTAGGAACCAGAGTGAGCAGGGAGAAGTTTAATCTGTAAAGATCTAATTCCCCTTTCTCCCAATCTCTAAACAAAGCAAAGAGATCCTCCTTGATGACCTCCATTTCATTCAACATTGATAACAATGGTCTGATCCTGAATTTACTTTGGGGTACAATACATAGGCATGCATTTCTCATATAAGCCATCATCATGTATGCCCCTTTTGTCAAAAAATTTAGAGCAAGCATGCTAGACCAACTAGCCTCAAGCATAGCATGAGATATACATATGTATAGTGTTTTGTACACAATATATAGATACCAGACACATTAAAAGCTTTGGAACCATTCCACACAGAGTAGTCATTCGATGCTACTTTTGTTTACCTAGGCATCATATTTTTCTGTCAAACAAATGATCCATGCCATTGGCTTACGCTCCACCCTTTTTTAGGAAACAATCAGTATAGAAGGACTAGGATTTATATAGTTCCCGTAGTTTGCTTGAGTTTCTTAGATTTAAGAAACTGGTGTAGATGTATAAAGGATTTTTTTTTCTGTGCAGAATTTTTTAAAATTATTAAGGTAATAGTAATTAATAGTTTTGGTTTTGTTTTTAGATCACAAATTACTTTGTCGGTTATTAGCTCTAAATGAAAGAAATACTTTTGAATTAATTATTGGTTGTAAGTCAAAACATCACGTCAATTATGGAAGCATCACCTAACTAAAGGAAATCTCCTTTCTCACCTAAGACCAATACCTTTTTTTCAGTTAGACGGTTGCTCTAACAAATCAGAACGTGATTGAATTTATATATCTCCTTTAAAACGATATTCGTAATGTACACGTCCAAGGGAGATCTGTGATACTACATCACACTTGATCGACCTTCAGGATTTAGAGAGAATATTTCCATGATCAAAAAATTATTGTCCAGAAGGTTGTTAAATATCCAGAGATCACATGTCCATTTTTTATAGTTTGCTAGATTCAAGTTAATATGTCCAAAATATCTTTAACAGTTCCTAAGTGTTGTATAAAACATGAAAAATGCATGTTTACTTGCAATAAAAGTTTTGTAGTCGGATGATTCCTCTGGTAGTATATTTAAATTAAGACAATTTGTATATGAAAATTGATATGCTCAAACTTCTGACGAGCTGGTAACCCGCAGCTGTGGTGCCAACTTGTTAGATATTGGTTATATAAACTCCAACAACATTATATTATCTTAATAATATGAAAAATTGATACACTCATAATTTTATCAACTAACCCGTATGAATGCACAGGTAGACGACTAGTATATATCTTAGTTCGTATCTATTTCTCGATTCACAAGTTTCTCGAGGGTACGTGCTGGATGGCCTGGGGTAATGAGGTCGCGCTGGGGTGTCTGGGGCAATGTGGCCGGGGCGACGAATATATCCGTCCACATCCTCCGGAACACTCAAACCGAATCTACTATGGAGACAGCCCATGATCGATTGGCTAAATGACCAAATGGGCAGGGCAGGCTATCTTTGTCCGGACTTCAACTGAACTCTCAGTTTTGGGAGCGTTATTTTTTTTCTCCTTTCAACATGTCCTTTATCTATCTTGTAGTAAGAATTTTATTGAAAAATCAATAATGCAAATGCCCGATTATAGAAGAACTTCACGATTGGTTTAAGTTGAGCGTCGAGCTCTCTTCGTGTAGGTCCAACTTTGATAAGTTAGATCGAGGCACACAAATTGGCACTTTTACCATAAAACATAATGGTTACTTTCGACAAACCTGACCTCAGTGGGGCAATTTTGCTGGGAGTTGGTGGTTTGAAGGTAGCGCAATAAAAACCGAAGATATGAAGGGTCCGTGGTGGGCCCCACGAGACAAACCACAGGAATTGAAAATGAACAAGTATATAATGGACAAAGCAAAATCCCCCCAGGCAACAAAAATGTGGTATTTTTACTGGAGTGAATATTTTGTATTAGAAAGAATTAACTGGTATTATAATATTTTGTATTATAATGAACAAGTATATAAACAGACATAAGACTTTGTCATTGCAATTATATGTGTATATGGCTCCTATTATGAAGAAGAAAAGCAACAGCATGACATGTTTCTAAATACATGAGGGCTCCTATTGTTGGTGGTGATTCTTACCTTGTGAGAAGACAAGAAGATACAAGTAGTGGTAAGAAGATAATGTATGAGTTGGGCCGAGAAAACAACTTGCAGGTCCACCTTGTACATAATCTTACTATGTTCCAGAAAGATCGAGGCAAGCGCTCACTAGCTATAGCTAAGTAAATAGTGGGATTCTCTTGGTTAAACACGCACTACCGGAAAACGGGCACTTGTAGCCAGTTTTGTGGTAGTGGATGCCTATTCGGTCAAGACCTTCGGTACTCCTTATGGTGTAGATGGGAGTGTTACAATTGGAAGGGTAGTATTGGTATCCTTGATGATAAAAGGCTTGAGGGTATCACTAGTGCCGAACCGGTCTTTAGTGCCGGTTCGTAACGGCCTTTAGTGCCGGTTTGGCAACCGGCACTAAAGAGTGGGGACTAAAGGTCCCCCCTTTAGTACCGGTTCGTCACGAACCGGCACTAAAGTGTCACCACCTGGCACGAGCCAGGCCCGATGCGTGTAGGACATTAGTACCGGTTGGTAACATCAAACGGCGCTAAATATTTGTGGGGGGGGGGGGGGCTTTATTTTCCATTTAATTATTTTTTGTTTGCTGGTATTTCACGATGCTACAAATTGTACACGTTATGCATATATATAAATAGATTTTCTCGTACGTAGAACCGCATATATATATATATATATATATATATAATATATATCATCGAATGTCTCACAACCAACACCACTAACTATTCACACATACACATGTATATACATATACAATTTCTCCTACATGTTGCCTTGGTGCCTTCGGAGCACGATGACAAGTGGTTCATGGGGCGGTAGCGGGTAATAGTATTCTCCTTTGGGATCTATGACCTTGTCGAGTAAAAATCCGGCTATTTCCTCTTGAAGTGCTAGTATGCGGTCCGCTGGTAGGAGCTTATCCTGCACCTCTCTAAACTGTTAAGAAGGAGATCAATATGCATGTGTATTAGTTATGTGACAAGATATCGATAATGCTGTGAATAGTGTTCTGACAAACGTGCCCAGTCCTGTCTTTGAGATCTGCTCCTTTCGGACGCCATCATGCGAATGTTCTTGCAAACGTAGAATGGAACTAAATCAGATAATGATTAATCAAGCATGATAATTAATTACTGGTATTGAAACAAGATTTAAAAAGATAGTAGCTAGCTAGTACTATTTAATTACTACCTTTGGTCGATGCCAAAACAACTTTTTTGACCATTTGCCTGGAGTCACCTTGATGAACTTTGCCCAAGCCCTGCCCGCCGGCAAAGAAAATTAATAAATGGGTTATTAAATAGTTCATATCAGGAAATGACGAACTAATAATAGGCCAAGATATAGTTAATAATGAATGAAATTACCTGTTGACTATCCCCTTCATGATGGTGTGGTCTTTATCTTCTTTAAGTAGTGAGTCCAGTATTTCAACTGTTGCTTTGTCAACTTTAATGTCTAACAAGATCCAGTGGAAACTGCATGTGCACATGTTTGCATGTCTTAATTAAGAGGGCATGTGCATAAAATTAATCAACTATCGTAAAACATATACACTTAATTATTAACATCTAGCTAGCTAGTAAGCAAAAACAGAATTTGTATTAACTCACAGGAAGTTGTAAGGAAGTAGTATATCTTCATTGGTATTGAGGCGCTTCAAGAACTCTAGCATGCTTTCCTCTACACTTTCTTGAGAAGTTGGAAGATTACATGTGTACTCATTAATGGTATTTGGGTCAATGAACACAATGCCATAGCGTCCAGATTTTTCAATTTCATACATGTTCGTCCTGCATATAATACCACAGAAAAGAATATATAGTGAGGATAATTACATGTAATGATTGATCAAAAATTACAGAAAGAAATCACTTGCATACAATAGCAACTGACGATAGATTTGTCGAAAAGGCCTTGATTGTATAACTAAAATAGTTCTGAATACTCAACGCACAGAGCTTTCTCATGGAAGTAATGCTCCTTCTTGACATTCACCATGAGGGACTCTCGATTGGAAATCTTGGTAATGTTCATGTACCATTGATGCAATTTATACATTCTCATTGGGAGGTTCTTGACCTTGTGTGGCTCGACCAAAGGTTGGCCCCGGACATATTTCTGTTTTATTTCCTCCTCTCTAAGCGGAGACATGGGCTAAATTTCGAGGAGTTGTCCAACAGAGATCTTGAGCATTTCAGCCTGCATTATATGCTCCTCCGTTATTACCACATCGCCTAGCTGGGGAACTTTAACGGTTTGCCCACAATAATATTGGGCGAGCGGCCTCCTCTTATGTGTTGTTGGCACAACAAGCGGGGGGATCGATTGTGCCGCCTGTTTCCTAGCTGGGGAACGGTTTTCCCGCATTTTTTGCCCGCTGCTTGTTGGCTCGAGCTCGAGCTCGCTTCCTTCTTTAGCCGTTCTCGATGAAGTTTCCTGATTTGGCGCTCATAGTCCGAGTCAACAGGCTTGGGAGCTGGTTCTCTAGCCATACGAATGAAGTGGTCAATCGTTTTCTCAGGAACTTTCTCCTTTGGCGGCGGTGCCGGTTTCGGTCCAAAATGGGCGTCCACTTGGGCCTGCACTATGGCTGCGTCTTGCTCCTTAGTCATGCCGTAAGGCCTCCGAGGAAGATGAGCGAGGCTTGGACCATATTTATATCGCTTGTCTCCGCCTGTACTTCTTAAACTACCTCGACTCGTACCGCTACGCACCATAGCTGCAGCGTGTCTCTTCTGCGATTGCTGAGACGGCGGAGACAGCTGACGTGGCTGAGTTGGAGCAGGAGAAGTGGCATGATGCTGTGCCGGACTTGAAGCAGGAGGTGTGGCCTGACACGGTGCCGGACTTGAAACCAGGGAAGTGGCATGACGATGTGCCGGACATGAAACTGGAGGAGTCAGCTCACGCACTCGGGGACTTGGAGGAGGTGGCGGACTTCGAGGAGGTGTGCTCACGCGTTCGTGGACTTGGAGGAGCAGGAATCTGCTGACTCGGTGGCGGACTTCGAGGAGGAGTCGACAGACGACGCGGTGTCGGTGGACTTCGAAAGATGATGCAATCCTTTCTCCATAGGATGATACGATGTATGGCCTCTCCCAGTGGGCGCTCGTCTTCACCTCCAGGAATGTCAAGTTGTAGCCGCGAATATGGGTCCGCCACTTCATCAACCAAGACACGAGCATAGCCCTCTGGAATCGGGATGCAACGGAAGGTTGCTTCGGGGGTAATTGTAAAAGCAAGGCCGTCCGCCACCTTCATGGATATGTTCTTCATTTTGGAGTGTAGCTCACAGTTAGTGTTCTCTATGATGTCATCCATGTGGTATGTATCCAGCAAGGTGTCGCCTGGGCGTAACAAATGTCGCTTCAAAGATGGATGGGACGGTGCTATCCAATGCTGGACGATCATCCGCTTGTTGCTGCTGCCGAGACCCCTTTCCTGGCTAAGTGAGTCGATCTGCTGCTGCTGCTGGAATTTGAGTGCCAAGTCCGCGTGCCTTGCTTCTAGGCCTTGAAGGCGTTCTGCGTCCTGCTTCCTCTGCTCCTCCTCCAGCTTCCTCTTCTCCTCCTCCTCCATCTTCCTTCTTGCACGGGTCCTATAGTCCTTGTTCCATTCTGAAAAGCCCTCATACCAGGGAATAACGCCCTTGCCTCGTGTTCTTCCTGGGTGTTCAGGATTTCCCAGGGCGCGCGTAAGCTCGTCGTTCTCTCTGTTGGGCGTGAACACCCCCCTTTGAGCTTCTTCTATTGCGTCAAGTATCTTTTATTCGGCTCCTTTTAGATTTGCCTTCTTCGAAACCAGGCCTGTCTTGCTAACGCTTCTATGCGCATAGAACCAAGTTCTGCACTGGGGCCAGCTCCTAGTAACCGGAGTGACCCCTGCATCCTCCATCTCTTGCTCAGACTTATCCCACTTAGGCATTCCCACCGTGTAGCCACCTGGACCCAGCCTATGAAACTGCGTCTTTTTTGCGGCATTTGCCTTGTTTTTTTATCGACTGTTCCTTAGATAATTCTGAATCCTTGAAGGTCATGAAATCGTCCCAGTGTTCTCTTTGCTTTTCCAGTGTTCCCATGAATTCTGGGGTCTTCCTATCTGCAGCGAGGTAGTTGGCCCATACAGTTTTCTTGTGGGTGTTGAATGCAATTGCCATCTTCTTAAGAGCAGCGCCCTTGACTTTCTCCACATCTGCTTCAGTGAAATGATCTGGTAGGGTGAAATGTTCCATCAGAGATTTCCAAAGGTCTTTTTTGGCTCTGTCGTCGACCCAAGTAACACCTGGACATTTAGGTATTGGCTCTTTCAAATCTTGAACGGAGATCGTGAGTTTGTCTTTCACAAGAACTCCGCACTGACGAGTCCACTTGTTCGAAATGTTCTTAGGCATGAGGGGTTCACCACTATGTTTGATGGATTCGATGTTGTACTTTACACCATCCTTCAACAATCTGCCCGGGCCTCGCTTTGTCCTGCTGTCTGTAGAAGCAGATTTGCTCGATCCGGAGGGCTGAAAGAAGAAAGATCGATTCGTTAATATATCTTCAATAAAAAAACATGTGATGATCACCATGATGCCTGCTTATATAAATATACCTCGCCGGTAGTCTTTGTTATTTGAAGATCAGCATTGTCTGTGTCATCACAAACATTGTATGTGTCATCATAATCATAATCATAGTTCATGACTTCATCAGCTCGGTCGTCGAGATCGAATATCTTTTCATCACCCTCTTCGGTATTGTTCAGATATTGGGAGCCGTCATCTGCCTCATTCAGATCATCTAGCCTGTGAGGGCTGCATATGATGTCGAACGCCACCAAAGGACATCAGGGTCGACGACGGGACCCGAGGTCGGGTTCCTCACCAAGCGGCGCGTCCCTCCAGGTAGCACCTCCGGTGCGGGCCGTGGAGCCCAGTCCGAACATGGGTCCTCTGGCAGGACGTCGTCGCGAACGGGTCGATTTATTTAGGATGCGGGCCGGGCATATCGTCGAGAACAAATACTATATGCCCGCAAAAAGTAACATTTTTTAAATGATTGGATTGTGATAACTAAAATTCTATATATATGCAAATTCTAACAATTTGGCATTAATATAATTCATCTAACTAAAAAACTGAATAATTTCTATAACTAAAAAACAGAATAATTTCTATAACTAAAAAACAAAAAAAATTATAACATTTCTATATAACTAACATTTCTAATATTTCTATAACTAAAAAATAGAATAATTTCTAATATTTCTATAACTAATAAACAGAAAAATTTATAACAAACTAATGTGTGTGTAGTGTGTGTGTGTGTAGTGTGTCTGTGTGTGGACATGGCGGCCGGGGCGAGCTCACCGGCGAGGCGATGACGGGACGGGGCGGCGACGACGGGGCGACAGGATGGGGCGGCGACGACGGGGCGGGGCGCGGCGTCAGGGCGGGCCAAGGCATGACGGGCGGGTGCGGCGACGGGACGGGACGGCGGGCAACGAGGGGCGGGGACTGCCGGGGTGGCGACGGCGTCGATCGGAGCAGGGCGGCGCGACGGAGGGAAGAAATAGAGGGAAACTGAATTTTTTTCAACTGTTGTATATATAGGATGGACCTTTAGTACCGGTTGTAGCCACCACCCGGTACTAAAGGTCACTCCCTTTAGTACCGGTTGGTGGCACCAACCGGTACTAAAGACCCCCTCTTTAGTACCGGTTGTAGCCACCACCCGGTACTAAAGGGGGTGCGCTGGCGCGGTGTGGTGTGCTACCTCTTGAGCACTGCATTGGATTTCCCCGAAGATGAGAGGATGATGCAGCAAAGTAGCGTAAGTATTTCCCTCAGTTTTTGAGAACCAAGGTATCAATCCAGTAGGAGGCCACGCACAAGTCCCTCAGACTGCACAAAACGATAGCTCCTCGCAACCAACGCGATTAGGGGTTGTCAATCCCTTCACGGTCACTTAGAAGAGTGAGATCTGATAGAGATGATAAATAATATTTTTGGTATTTTTGATATAGAGATGCAAAGCAAAAACTAAAAGGCAAAGTAAAAACAAAGCAAGTATAAAAGTAATGGAGATTGATATGATGAGAATAGACCCGGGGGCCATAGGTTTCACTAGTGGCTTCTCTCAAGAGCATAAGTATTCTACGGTGGGTGAACAAATTACTGTTGAGCAATTGACAGAATTGAGCATAGTTATGAGTATATCTAGGTATGATCATGTATATAGGCATCACGTCCGAGACAAGTAGACCGAAACGATTCTGCATCTACTACTATTACTCCACTCATCGACCGCTATCCAGCATGCATCTAGAGTATTAAGTTAAAAACAGAGTAACGACTTAAGCAAGATGACATGATGTAGAGGAATAAAATCATGCAATATGATAAATACCCCATCTTGTTATCCTCGATGGCAACAATACAATACGTGCCTTGCAACCCTTTCTGTCACTTGGTAAGGACACCACAAGATTGAACCCAAAGCTAAACACTTCTCCCATTGCAAGAACTACCAATCTAGTTGGCCAAACCAAACGGATAATTCCAAGAGACTTGCAAAGATAACCAATCATACATAAAAGAATTCAGAGAAGATTCAAATATTATTCATAGATAAGCTAGATCATAAACCCACAATTCATCGGTCTCAACAAACACACCGCTAAAAGGAGATTACATCGAATAGATCTCCACGAGAGAGGGGGAGAACATTGTATTGAGATCCAAAAAGAGAGAAGAAGCCATCTAGCTACTAGCTATGGACCAAGGTCTGAAGTAAACTACTCACACTTCATCGGAGGGGCTATGGTGATGATGTAGAAGCCCTCCGTGGTGGATGCCCCTCCGGCGGAGTTCTTAACAGGCCCCAAGATGGGATCTCGTGGATACAGGAAGTTGCGGCGGTGGAATTAGGTTTTTGGCTCATGTTCTAATCGTTTGGGGGTGCGTAGGTATATATAGGAGGAAGGAGTACGTCGGTGGAGCGACAGGGGGCCCACGAGGCAGGGGCGCGCCCTGGGGGGGAGGGCTCCCCCTACCCTCGTGACTGCCTCTTTCGTTCCTTGGAGTATGGTCCAAGTCCCCTGGATCACGTTCGGTGAGAAAATCACATTTCCGAAGGTTTCATTCCGTTTGGACTCCGTTTGATATTCTGTTTCTTCGAAACACCGAAATAGGCAAAACAGCAATTGGGCTGGGCCTCCGGTTAATAGGTTAGTCCCAAAAATAATATAAAAGTGGAAAATAAAGCCCAATATAGTCCAAAACAGTAGATAAAGTAGCATGGAGCAATAAAAATTATAGATACGTTGGAGACGTATCGTGCATCCCCAAGCTTAATTCCTGCTCGCCCTCGAGTAGGTAAATGATAAAAGATAATTTTGATGCGGAGTGATACTTTGGCATAATTTCAATGTAAATCTTCTTAATCATGGTATGAATATTCAGATCCGAAAGATTCAAGACAAAAGTTCATATTGACATAAAAATAATAATACTTCAAGCATACTAACTAAGCAATTATGTCTTCTCAAAATAACATGGCCAAAGAAAGTTATCCCTACAAAATCATATAGTCTGGCTATGCTCCATCTTCCCCACACAAAATATTTAAATCATGCACAACCCCGATGACAAGCCAAGCAATTGTTTCATACTTTAACATTTTCAAAACTTTTTCAATCTTCACGCAATACATGAGCGTGAGCCATGGATATAGCACTATATGTGGAATAGAATGGTGGTTGTGGAGAAGACAAAAAGGGAGAAGATAGTCTCACATCAACTAGGCGTATCAACGGGCTATGGAGATGCCCATCAATAGATATCAATGTGAATGAGTAGGGATTGCCATGCAATGGATGCACTAGAACTATAAGTATATGAAAGCTCAATCAACAGAAACTAAGTGGGTGTGCATCCAACTGGCTTGCTCTCGAAGACCTAGGGCATTTTGAGGAAGCCCATCATTGGAATATACAAGCCAAGTTCTATAATGAAAAATTCCCACTAGTATATGAAAGTGACAAAATGAGAGACTCTCTATCATGAAGATCATGGTGCTACTTTGAAGCACAAGTGTGGTAAAAGGATAGTAACATCGTCCCTTCTCTCTTTTCTCTCGTTTTTTTATTTGGGCCTTTTCTCTTTTTTTATGGCCTCTTTTTTTCTTTTTTTTTCTTTTTTTATTTTTTTCGTCCGGAGTCTCATCCCGACTTGTGGGGGAATCATAGTCTCCATCATCCTTTCCTCACTTGGACAATGCTCTAATAATGATGATCATCACACTTTTATTTACTTACAACTCAAGAATTACAACTCGATATTAGAACAAAATATGACTCTATATGAATGCCTCCGGCGGTGTATCGGGATATGCAATGAATCAAGAGTGACATGTATGAAAGAATTATGAATGGTGGCATTGCCACAAATACGATGTCAACTACATGATCATGCTAGCAATATGACAATGATGGAGCGTGTCATAATAAACGGAACGGTGGAAATGCAATGATAGGTAGGTATGGTGGCTGTTTTGAGGAAGGTATATGGTGGGTGTATGATACCGGTGAAAGGTGCGCGGTATTAGAGAGGCTAGCAATTGTGGAAGGAAGGAAAAGTGCGTACAATCCATGGACTCAACATTAGTCATAAAGAACTCATATACTTATTGCAAAAATCTAGAAGTTATCAAAGCAAAGTATTACGTGCATGCTCCTAGGGGGATAGATTGGTAGGGAAAGACCATCGCTCGTCCCCGACTGCCACTCATAAGGAAGACAATCAATAAATAAATCATGCTCCGAGTTCATCACATAACGGTTCACCATACGTGCATGCTACGGGAATCACAAACTTCAACACAAGTATTCTTTAAATTCACAACTACTCAACTAGCACGACTATGATATCACCATCTTCATATCTCAAAAAAATTATCAAGCATCAAATTTTTCTTAGTATTCAATGCACTCAAAGGAAAATTTCACATATCTTGAATACCAAGTATATTAATATTAAGTAAATTACCATGCTGTTAACGACTCTCAAAATAATCTAAGTGAAGCATGAGAGATCAATAGTTTCTTTAAAACAAATCCACCATCATGCTCTAAAAGATCTAAGTGAAGTACTAGAGAAAAAATTATCACGCTCAAAAGATATAAGTGAAGCACTATGAGCAAACTATCAAGCTCAAAACATATAGGTGAAGCACATAGAGTATTCTATCAAATTCCGATTTATGTATGGATCTCTCAAAAGGTGTGTACAGGAAGGATGATTGTGGTAAACTAACAAGCAAAGACACAAATGATACAAGATGCTCCAAGCAAAACATATATTGTAACTGCATCTAGTGCCCCTTAGTGATTTTGGTGTATTGAAGACTTATAGGTTAAGGGACTAATATGTTTATGAGTGTACACAGGTCTATAAGTCTATGAGGAGTTCGATATTTACAGAGAAAGTCGACCCCTAAAAATGAAGTTCTTCGACTGAAGACTTTGATATTCTGAAGACTTTCTGAAGACTTTGAAAGTGAAGAAATTGGTGTGACCTTGAAGACTTGGTATTCACTTGAGGAACATGAAGCGCGAAGACATTTGTTTTTGTAGTTTCGTTTTTCTCTTTCTTGAGTCATAGGAAACACCGTACTGTTAAAGGGGGTCGAGGAAATACTAAGGAAAAATTTCCATGTGATGCTCAACTCAAAATCCTATACCTACCAATCCCTTCGAGTGAAGCCATTGGAAATCTCATACAGTTCAATCAATTTCTTCAGTGATAGAGACGAAGTTCTTCTGGTTGCTGAGGAATTTGTTCTGACTGAGGAGTTAGGAATTCGCCAGTGCGGATTGCCTACACAGTGAGGAACATGATAGCCTTGAGGAACTTGAAAGTCAAATTTCCGACCGTTGCTGTGTTGTGCGCCAGCTGTCCCAAAAATATATTATCCACCTAACGGTCATATTATTGAAGGGCATTTATGTCTTATCATGTCGGGCTGCTCCCTAGGCTATAAATAGCCGCCCCCTACAACCACTAGCTGGTTGGCTGCTCCGAGAGAACTTGACACTTGTCATTTGAGAGCAACCCATCCTCCGAGGACTTTGAGTGAAAATCATCGAGTGAGGAAACCCAAAACCAAACCCCTACAAACCAAAAGTGATTGAGCATCACTGAAGAGATTGATCATGCGTGGATCCGACGCTTGTTACCTTTGAAGACTGTGCTTCTTCCAGACGGTTAGGCGTCATGGTCTAGAGCATCCAAGAGGAATTGTGGATCGCCGAAAGTGACCGAGTCTGTGAAGGTTTGGAAGTCGCCTGAAGACTTACCACGAGTGATTGGACGAGGTCTGTGTGACCTTAGTTCAAGGAGAATACGGTGAGGACTTGGTGTCCAGAGCTGCGTGCTCTGGACTGGGTGTCCGGGACTGTGTGTCCTCGAGTTTAAATACTCAGCCGCTCCAACCAGACGTACAACTGAGACAGCAGTTGGAACTGGTCTACCAAATCATTGTCTTCACCAACCTTACTGGTTCTATTTCCTCAACTCTTTTATTTCCTCATTACTGTGTTGAGTGTTTGTTCATATCTGTGTTTGAAGACTTTGACTGAAGACTTTCACAATTCCCTCAGTTCAATTTCTTCACCGCTTTGTCTTCATCTTGTGTTATCCTGTGTTTACGCTTTCTGTACTCTGTGATTGTCTTCATTTCATCATGATGACCATGCATGTATTCTGTTATGCTTACTTCTAAGTACTTATTCCGCTGCAAGTAGTTCTTCGCTTAGGAATTTCCTCACCGGCAAATTCCTCAGTGAAGAATTCATAAAAATCGCTTATTCACCCCCCTCTAGTCGATATAACGCACTTTCAATTGGTATCAGAGCAAGGTACTCCCTTCTTCTGTGATTTTGGTTTAACCACCTGGAGTTTTAGTTATGTCGACCGCAGGTATGATCAAGGTCTCGGCTGGGTGTCCTGCCTTTGATGGAACGGACTACCCCTACTGGAAGAACAAGATGCGAATGCATCTTGAGGCAATTGACAACGATCCCTGGTATGTTGTGGAAAATGGTGTTCCCTTTGTCTCACCCTCACTTAACGCTACCGATGTGAAGAGATTCAGGCAACTCGATTCTCAAGCGAAGAATATCATATGTGGTCATCTGAGTAAAGGATAGTATGGAAGAGTGAGTGCTTTGGAAACTGCTAAGCTTATCTGGGACAGGCTGTCCAATGTAAATGAAGGAGTCTCAACCCAGCGTGACTCTCGAGTTGATGTTCTTCGCAATCTCTTCAACCGCTTCAAAAGACTCGACAATGAAAATGTTCAACAAACCTTCGATCGCCTCACTGACATCTCAAATGAGCTTCAAGCGCTTGGTGCCACTGACATCACCGATCATGAGGTGGTGAAGAAATTGTTGAGATCGCCTGATTCCTCATTTGATACTCCGCACCGATGATACAAGAACGTGCTGACTACAAGTCACTTGATCCAAATTGATATCCTCGAGAGGCTAAATACTCATGAGTTCCAGCTTGCTGAAAAGAGAGATCTCTATGGTTCTAGCTATGGCAAATCATGTGCCCTGAAGGCCAAGGCTGTGTTTGAATCTGAATGTGAAGACTCTGGTAGTAGCCTTGGTGATCCTGGAGTATTGAGCCAGGAGCTAGCACTGCTCGTGAAGAAGTTCCAGAAGTTCTCAAGACGTGGTCGCTTTGGAAAATCCTCAAGGAGCAGTGATTCCTCATCCAGTGACTATAAGAGAAGGCTATGCCACAAATGCAAGAAACCTGGTCACTATATTCAAGATTGTCCTCAGTGGGAAAAGGAATTAAAGAAGAAGAAATACAAGAGGATTACAGTTCTGATGAAGCTAAGAAGAAGAAGAAGAAGAAATCGTCAAAATCTTCATCATCAAAATCCTCAAAGTCTTCATCTCACAAGAAGAGCAGCTCCAAGAAGGCTCGGGCATTCATTGGCAAGGAAATGGAATCTGAAGCTGAATCTGAGGAACATGAGGAAGAGGAGGCATCAGAGGAGTCCGAGTCCGGTGTGGCGTAGTCTGCTCGCCATCGCATTCGCCGCCAAGTCCATCTTCAACTCTGAAGAAAACTGACCTCACCAACAAGGCTGATGAAGATAATGATGACTACGCTCCCACCTATTGCTTCATGGCAAAGGGTGCCAAGGTACTCAAATATACCTCCTCTGAATCTAGTGAGAATGAATCTGATGAAGATCTCAAGCCCAGCTACTCCAAACTTGTTTGCATTGCCACTAAACAACAAACGGCCTTGGAAAAGGTTCAAAACATGCTAGACAAAAGTGATGATATGTTGGGTGAAGAAATGGATCGCACTAAGGCCCTGACTGAAAATTTTCAGAGACTTCAGTCTAGGTTTGACATCCTTCAAGGTCATCATAGCACTCTCTTATCTGATCATGAGAAGCTTTCTTATGAATTTCTTCAAAGAAAGCAAGATCTTGAGAAGCTAAGAGTGAGTTATGAAGATCTTCAGAAGGAGCGTGATTCATTACTTGCTCAACAAATCAGCGCTTCTCAGGAAGAATTTGTTCCTCCGTGCTTAAAGTGCATTGAACGTGAATCTGCTAATTCTTCACCTGAATGTTCAAATGCTTCAACTGTTACAAATTCTTCACCTGTCCCTGCTTTCACTAATTCCTCATCTGAGGACATTGCTAGTATCACTGACAATGCAGGCTGAAGGAATTGTACATGACAGGCATGTACAAAAGCCTCAAAGGGCATCAGACTCTTTGTGATGTGCTTAAAAAGCAGATCCTCAATGTAAACCATAGGAAAGAGGGTATTGCCTTTGAGAGGAAACTCAATGCTGATGGGACATATTGAAGCCCGAGCAAAGACCCCCCAAAACCTCATGGGTTGCTGCGAAGGGACCTCCAGTTGATCCATCTAACTTATTTGGCTTTACATGTGAATCTCCTCATTCTTCTGATGAGTCATTAGACTCCAACTATAAACTGTTCAAAAATCAGAATGGTGAAGTATTTGCTAGATATGTTGGCACTAACTGCAGGAACGGTTCTCCTATGAAGAAAATCTGGGTTCCCAAGAAGTGCCTTGAAAGTCTTCAGGTGAATGTCCTCATGACACCACCTGTGAAGAATATGAACCCCAGATCAAACTCTTCATATGGACCAAATTCTCCATATGGATCCAACTCCTCATACGGACCAAATTCCTCACGTGGATCAAATTCCTCAAAAGGATCAAAGTTCTCATATGCTTATCAGCGTGCTAACAACTCTGTTTCGCCGGGTAGAGCTAAGGGCTATGAATATGTGCATTATTCTTCAAACCATTATGTTCATAAGTCCTCGAAGAATTTCTCTGCTTATTCATATGCTTACCCTGACCACTCTTATGTGAAACGAAATGGATTGGCTTCTATGCCACCATTCTCATATGGAGCTCGTAGAGTGATGAACTCTTTGCCACCCCTTCAGATGTGGGTGGTGAAGAAAAAGAACTAATCTCTTCTGCAGGGTCAGGTCTCTAGACGAGCTTTAACGTCTGAAGAATTTGCTAGGGACCTGACAAAAATGCCTGGAAGGACGCAGGCTAATCATGAAGAAATGAACTTAAATTTCACACGTCCTCATACTGTTATATCTGTTTTACTGCTTGATGAAATTCATCTGATAAAATTGATATCATATTCTTCACTGATGAAGTATATGAGATCGTAAGTTGCACTAATTCATTTGCAGGAAGAACAACCCAAAGCAAAAGAGTGTGACCTCGACAGTGGATGTACAAATCACATGACTGGTGACAAGAATCTATTGATGGATGCTCCCTTATCACCGTCACATCTGAAGCATATCATCTTTGCTGACAAAGGAAAAAGTCAGGTATTGGGTCTTGGTAAGGTTGCGATCTCTAAGGACATACACATGGACTAAGTCATGCTTGTTTAGTCCTTAGGATACAACCTAATGTCAGTCTCAATGCTTTGTGATCTTGATATGGTTGTTGTCTTTGGCAAGTATCGTTGTGTTGTGATCATGGAAGCTGACAATTCCAAAGTCTTCCAAGGCTTTAGGAGAGGAGACTTGTATATTGTTGATTTCTCTACAGGACCACAACCAGCCGTGTGCCTACTTGCAAAAGCTTCGTAAGGCTGGCTATGGCATCGACGACTTGGTCACGCAGGCATGAGGAATTTGCACACGCCATAAGAAGAAGCATGTCATTGTCATTGAAAATGTCAAATTCCTCAAGGATCACTTGTGTGGAGCCTGAAGCTGGAAAAATGACCAAGGCCAAGAATCCAACTAAGACTATCATGACCACTACTCGTCCATTCGAATTGCTTCACATGGACCTCTTTGGTCCTAATCATTACTCAACAGTCACTAATGATGCATCTCTATATGGCTTTGTTATTGTTGATGATTACTCTCGTTACACATGGGTACACATTGTCACTTACAAACATGAAGTGCAGGAAGTCTTCAAACGATTTTCCTCAAGGGCTTCAACCAACTTTGGTGTGAAGATCAAGCACATCAGTAGTGACAATGGAACTGAGTTCAAGAATTCTGGTCTTGATGACTATCTTGATGAACTTGGTATTACTCATGAGTTATCTTCTCCTTATACTCCTCAACAAAATGGCATCGTGGAGCGCAAGAACAGAACTCTTGTTGAGATGGCTTGCACTATGCTTGATGAATACAAAACGCCTCGTTGTTTTTGGATTGATGCAATTGATACCGCGTGCCACACCATCAACAGAGTATATCTTCACAAATTCTTCAAGAAGACTGCCTATGAACTCCTCACTGATAAGAAACCCAATAAGAGTCATTTCAAAGTCTTCGGTGCTAAATGTTGGATTAGATATCCTCATCACAATGCTAAATTTGCACCGAAAGCACATGAAGGTTTTATGCTTGGTTACAGAAAGGACTCGCACACCTACAGAGTCTTCAACATCGCTCTTCACAAGGTTGTTGAAACTGTAGATGTGCGGTTCGATGAAACTAATGGCTCGCAAAGAGAGCACCTACCTTCTGTGATAGATGAACCAAAGAATCGAGGAATCTATCAAGTTCAAGGAAACCGAGGATGTCATTCCCATCAAGAATCTGATGAAGAATTCATTCTGAACACGAAGAACGCCGAGCTGATGCACTGAAGACAATGTCAAGAAAATGGTGTCAAGAAAATGCTGATCAAATTCCTCGACGACAACCAGCCCATCCTCGCGTTGCAAAAGAAGTGCAAGTTGACAAGATCATCGATGACATTGAAGCACCAGGTCCTCTCACACGCTCAAAAGCTTCACATTTATCTAACTTTTGTGTGCACTATGCTTTTGTCTCTATCATAGAGCCCACTAAGGTAGATGAAGCATTTACGAGCCCGAGTGGATTCAGGCTATGCAAGAAGAATTACATCAGTTCGAGCTCAACAACGCCTAGGAACTGGTCAAACGCCCAGATCCTCGTAAGCATAATATCATTGGCACAAAGTGGATCTACCGCAACAAGCAAGATGAAAATGGCGTTGTGGTGAGGAATAAGGCACGACTTGTAGCTCAAGGATGCACACAGGTTGAAGGAATTGATTTCGATGAAACTTTTGCACCTGTTGCTAGACTTGAGGCTATTCAGATATTGCTTGCTTATGCTAACCATCATAATATCACTTTATATCAAATGGATGTGAAAAGTGCATTCCTCAATGGTAAGCTTGAGGAAGAACTATATGTTGCTCAACCCCTGTGTTTTGAAGATCCAAAGAATCCCGACAAAGTCTTCAGACTCAACAAGGCCCTCTATGGTCTCAAACAGGCCCCACGGGCGTGGTATGATACATTGAAGATACATTGACTACAACATGACCCCCTCTATAGCAACGTATTTTTCCGTATCTAAAAGTCCATATATGCGTTGCTAATGTCTTTACCAACGGTTTGGGATGTGTTGCCTTATCCAGTGTTGCTAGCGCATAATGCAACGCTTATATTACCGTTGGTAAAAGGAAGCGTTGCAAGACTATAACAGATAAAACGGACTTCTACAACACTTATATATGTTGGTCCTTAATATATAGGAATCAAAATCCCATTGCTTGGCTACGGAGAATTTCCAACGCTTCATGTGTTGGTACATATATAATGTGAATAATAATTTATTATTTATATATAATTGCCAACAATTACATTAATCCTCCACATAATGGTAATAATAATTATGAAAACAAAGAATATACTCACTGAGAGGAAAAAAATCATATATTGGATGAAACAGTTGGATTACAATAGTGTATATTACAGGAGGAACATCATCCAAATGTGATGCATAATGTAACTATTTTCTTGACAGTGAAACTTAAACCGAAAGCATTCATCAACAACCCTACAACTTAACTAAAACTGAACCGAGGAACAACATCCAAAAGGAACGTCATCCCTACAAAACTAAAATTGAAAGCATCCATCATCTTCATCAAGAACTAGAAGCACCCACATACTCATCCATTTGTCTTTTGAATCTACAAACAAGAAAACAGAATGAATTGTTAACATATAATACATTGACATGGTGCAAGTAGTAATAGAGACAAGGTATTAGTCACTACAAAGGTTGAAGGCCATGAAATCTTTGTTTTTCTGCATTACCGAAAGTGTATTGCAGTTTTGTGACTCCATACCAAATTTTCAGTTTTCACAAGTACCATATCAACATGGAATGCCCACAATTCATTTATAATTTCAGCACCATCAAGTTTAAATTTAGGATCACAACTTACAATTGTAGCAAGAGCTACGTCGCTGCTATGGTTTTTTAGGCTCTTCAAGAATAGTTTAGCAGAATCATCCTCACCACCCATGAAAAACAGGGGAACATATGAAATGAATTTGAGCACTCTTACATGTAGTTCACTAGCACCCAACAAACTCAGAGAACCACCTTGAGCACTCTTATAGGCTGCATCAGCACCTTTTATTGTTGTTTTGGTCTGGACAACACTCCTGATGGCAAAAAAGAAGTATAAAGAAATCAACAAGCTAGCACTACAGTTTGAACACAAATTTCTATATATGATTATGAACAATATACCAGCTTGTTTGCAGCAGAAGTTTTTCTCCCTGACGCAATCGACATTCTCAAGCAAAATTCTTTGTTCTGAACAGCATTCTTATAGCAAGATGACCAGTAGATACATAAACATCAGAGCAACATCTTTTGAACATTTTGTATATGATAATGGAAATATACCTTGTGTGCAGCAGAATTTATATTGAAGGCCATTGCGGCAAACCATTATCCTTTTACCTTTTGGAAGGTTCCAAATATATTTCAGCTTCCTATTCTTACAGTCTTTTGTTTCTGCATTTTCAGCTGATTACATAGAACCATGAATTATATATGTTATACGATGATGAATACATATATTGAAATCAGTAAGGAATGAGCAACAAACTTACCATCTTGATTTTCATCCGCACTAGGATCATCACAATCTGTGAAGCCTTCTTCATCATTAGTAATTATTTCTTAGACATCAGATAATTCATTTATAGCATCCACTGACGTAAGGCCCCAAACAAGCCGAAAAATGGGGTCCATTTGATCCAGGACACCTATCTCTTTTTTGACAAAATCACCTGCCACGTTAACCATAATAGAGTTAACCGAATAGGTACACCAACATCACCTGCCAAAAATACCAACAACATCTAATACAGAAGTTTGAGTAAAAAAAATATTTTTATTCCTGGGGGTTCAATTATTTCGCAACTCAGAAGTTGTACAAGTTAAATTTCCCCTTATTGGTTTTGCCCCGTTCTCACACATTATGTGGCTGGAGTGCAAACTATAGGCAAAGATGTGGCACATACAACATCTCATGAACCGAAGCATGAGCTTGCCTTCGCAATCAGCGATTATTGCTTCATGCCCGGATCATGCCTACCCGATCAATCCGGACAGTCCACATGGAACCCAGTCCCTGGACATCTACCAACTGCTAAAGATCTCCACGTCGTTGATGTCGCGGAGGAAGAAATTGCCTGAACAAACTATCGATCTATTCGACCAAGCTGAGAACAATGACATGGAAAAGCAATAGATTTATTCAGCTTACCTCCTCTACTCAATAAATGAATAACCAGTTTTAGCTATTATAGTTGCTTCATCATGCTCCGTTGTAGCAATCACCTCACCAAACTAGAAATAAAATGCAACAGTTAAGCGTGAGATAACCATCCCCATCACTGAAATAGAGTTTACAAAATGCGTGTATGAAAAGCGGGGCTCAAGTCAGAATTACTAGCAGTAATATACTATTACTTGTGTTAGCCCTCGGTGTAACTTTCAAGTCTGGCCTCCGGAGCACAAAAGATCTGGAGGTTGCTGGAAACTACAGAATAACTGGCACCCTAAAATCTGTAATCAACTCACCGGTCCAACAAGAGTGGAATGCCCCTCATACATGCTTGTTAGCAGCCCTAGCACCATCAAGGTATGATCAGAACATAAGCAGAGATGATATGATGTAAATAAATAGGACAGATGCTTCAAATAGTACTTAGATAGAAGCGTTGATCTCTTCTTTGGATTAATATGTTCAGTTTACTCATTACAAAAGTTACAATTGTTTGGTTACTGATGAGATAGACAAATTCTTATGTCCGATGTCTAAGATTACCCCTTCCATGGATCATATCCAAATTCTTATGTTTGGTGTCTCTCCCGTATTGCATAATAATTTTTCAAATCTCCGTGTGCTATATACTGCAGTTTCGAAAACAACATATATTGTATTTTGCATACTTTATTTAAACTTTCGATCCTATTCCTCCCTGCTAATGTCGAGGTGTCAATGTCTTCCATCAGAAGAAGCCTACACCCGTGTTGTCCGTTTGTTCTCGAAAACAAATCGAGATGAGGTAACTACACAAAAAAAATCGGAAAAACAAATCTCTCTATATCGATTGGTGAGTTTAAAAAACAGATGGGAACCAATACAGAGGGCATGAATGACAGCAATGAGATGGGATAAGGAGCAGCGCACTAACTACATGAACTCGCATGATTGTTTGGCACCACGTATCAGCCGGATCTGGAGAATCTGCCAGCCAGATTTGCCTTGCGAGAGATCTGAATTGATTAGGAGAACAGATCAGCAGAGTAGGAAGCAAGAGAGGATGGATTGTGGGAGAGTGGGTCGGGAACTAACCTTGATCAGCTTCGCGGTGATGCTTCCGCCACTGGCCGCCAGGCATGCGATGAATCTAGTAGGAGGCGACTCAGGCGAGGAAGGAAGCCGTGTTGATACGGGGAGGTTTCCGATTTTATTTGGCGCAGTTACCTCGTCGCGATCTGTTTGACTAGTGTTAGTCTCCGTCTTGGATTCCTATGACAGGTGGGGCCTCGTAATGGAGCACGTGTATTTAATTATAATTTTTCAAGATTATTCGCTATTGGCGGGAGAAAATGGAGGGAAAGGTAAAAATCGAAGCGAAACCAATAAAGAAATGCGAGGGTGTCTAACAATTTGAAGCCAAACAAATTATAAATTTTGTTATTATCATCTGGCCCAAGATGGGCACTTGTACGTATATTTGTGCCAATAGAACGATGCTTCTTCTATGTTTGTACAAATTAAGTGCAATATGGGCGAAGTAAAAATGAATACTATTGCTCAAACAATAGAAAAGTTAATCCAGAAACAACGAATTTCCTAGCTTGCAAGTTCCGACCTACATGTATAATTGTCATCCAAAATCACTAGTTGCCGTTCATCATATCCAAGATCACTAGTTGTCGCTCACACGCAACCCGTTCGTCCAGATCGGGCGCCGCGTGAGGAGGAGTTGCCATTACCGGCACACAACCATCGTGCCCACTGAGATGACGGGCGGCAAGCAGGCGACACGACATCAGTAGCACAACGTGACCATTCCATCAAGGAGGAGGTGCCGCCGCGAACGCTGAAGTCGAGCAGCCACCTCCTCCACTACCTCAGTGGTCGCGGTGGCGCCGACTCCTCAACGCGGGCCATCATGTCGGCTGAGGAGAGGGCAGAGAGGCAGATGGCGAGGAGTGGCGAACGTGACAAGTGCGCCAAGGAGGAGGTGCCGGTTCCTTGTCGTGGTCCATCATGTCGGCTGGGAAGAGGGCGGCGAGGCGGGCGGCGTGATAGGAGTGGCGCAATGCGGAAGTCTATCAAGGAGGAGGTGCCATTGGCGATCGAAAAGGCCACGGCCAACTAATCTACTACCTTGGTGGTCGCGGCACTGTCGACTCCTTGTCACAGACAATCGTGTCAGCTGAGGACAGAGCGGTGATGCAGGTGGCGCGGCAGGAGTGGCACAACGATGCAACTCCGTCAAGAAGGCGGTGCGGAGGAGGAGTGGTGCAATGCGGCGCGCCACTCCACGTTCGCCACATCCGACATGGCGTTGGCCTAGGCCCGCGAGGACCCCGACCTGGCGGAGTTTTGGACCCACGACCGATCAGTCACCACCGCAGAAACGGCTGCGTGACACCGCCACCGCATCAACGGGGAGCTCGCCAGGATCGGTGAGGAGTGGCGATAAGTGACACCTCCGTCGCTGCCAAGGCACCGCGGCTGGGGTCGGCACTGTGGCTGTGGTGGCCCTGCGCTTGAGGAAATAGAGTGGTTCCTCCACAGGTGCCAGGCCATGGCCGGGACGGTTGTCGTACCCTGACACCCTTCCGCCGCTGGAAGGACTACTCCGTCAACGATGGCAGGATGATTTGGCGGTGTTTCGCCACGGCGGTCACACATACGAGGACACCTCCGCTATAAGTTAGCCTAGCTTTTTTAGTTAAACAAACAAAATGTTGTCCATTTTATGTAAATTATGTATGAAATTCAATGAATTCCGTCGTGTCCAATAAAATTGCCTGGTTCATTCTAATTTGTTTTGAATGGATTCAAATACTGTTGGACAGAACTATCGGCCGACCAGAGGAAGAAGATATTTTCCAGTCCTTTTTACTCCACATATAAGATTTGTCTGAAGTCAAATTTCATAATGTATGACCAACTTTACAGAAAAGAATATCAACACTCAAAATGCAAAATCTATATCATTAGATGGGTCATTAATTTAGTTTTCCTATTGTATAACTTTGTGTATAGATCTTAATATTTTTTTCATATAAAAATGATCAAACTTTACGTAAGTTTGACTTCAGACAATTCTTATAAGAAGAGTAAAAGGACGAGATGGAATATTTACAAAACTTTGAAATGTACCTGCTTATAGTTTTTATATAAATATGATAATAGGGCAATGGCTTATATTATAGAAATTTTCTCAAATTTTATGATGAGTTCCCAAAACGTAGTATTTTTAAATTTTCAAAATAAAAAATTGTCAGACAATTATCTTCAGTTCGAAATTGCAGTTGATGTAGGACGTGAAGAAGAGCAGCAGCAGCGATCTGCAGTAGGAGAGCATTGAGAGGAGCAGCAGAGAGGAAGACTAGGACAGTCACACGTACAAATCTTCTTGTCCGAACTATTACATGGACATAAAAGAAAAAATAGCAAATAATACTAATGAATTCGTCACTTCAACAAGGCTCCGTGATTTTCAGATAGGTGACTTCCCCATTATCCATCGAACCTGCATGTAGAAGCAATAGAGTAATAAGTTTCATGTGCGAAATTTATACAGCAAACTCTAAACCATTTCCTAACAATGGTAAACTTGACATCCAACATCACAGAATGACAGTAGATTTGTGAACACGTAGTACAGCTACGTAAAATCTGTGAACACATAGTGCATCACAAGCAGTAAATAGTATAACTAGCCTTCACCTCTTGTACGACAGCAGCTAGCAAGTTCAAATAGTCCAATTCAATTGTTGATCGATTGAATTTTCATCATGATACAACACCAGCAGCAGCTGCCAAAGTTCAGCTAGTCCCAAACTCCTAGAACCATGTTGTACAATCTGAATTCTTTGATCTCACAATTCACTACATGCAAAATGTTCTAAACATATGCCATACAAGTATACACACAAAAAGCCAAGGACTTCTTTTCTTTCTTGGTTGACTGAAATCGGCAAGGAGCTAAGGTGAGATGAACACAACAAACACTCAAGCCAAATAAAACAAAAGCATTGATCTTCCATGAAATAGTGAGGCTAAACAGAGAGGCATTCACATGTTATCGGAAAGAAATGGAAGTCAACGATAAGTTTAATCAAGGTGCATCTTCAGAGTGACATCTTTGTGCATTTTCGAACTATTGTCCACTTGAGTTTCAGAAAATACTGTGAAATAGATATAATAGTCTTGTCAACAAATGATATAAGTGTATGTACTCCCACAGATTTGATATAGGTCCAAGTATAACTCTTAACATATAAAAATATAGAGGTTCATGTAATCATCTCTCATCTTGTCCCCTGTTATTCAGATTTGGATAAAAAAAATCAACAGTGGATTCGGAGTACTACTCGATATAGAGATTCTCAAAGTCGTCGTTTAGTTTAGCAGACATCTGTTATATTTTTTAAACACTCTTGTACATTTGCTTTATAAGAATATAATCTTTGCCTTGTTCTTATTATTGATGTGCTCCATTCCTGGACACTGTTCTGTTATTACCTTAGAAGAGTCCTGTACATACATGTTCTTATTTATGTTGCAAATTAGGGTCCTTGTTCTGAGTATTCTCACTTGTTTGTCATACTCCCATATATACATGGACTCTATACTAAAACTATAACTTAAATGTTATTAGTTTCGCAGTGGATATGACAATAAGGGATCACATTTACAAATAGAAGGGAGGAGTACTAGGACTTTGTACACTTTTGCTTAGGTCAACCAACTTTCTAATCATGATTGACTGAATTACTTCCATTTTCCTTATGCAAATCCATGTCACATTTTCAGTGACTTGTAACCCATAACAAATGTTACAGAAAAATCACTGACGTTTGTGATTGCAGGTACACAAGGAAAGACTGAAGCTGGGGGAGATCACACAGTTCGGTGAGATGCTATTATGTGTTGGTCATGATGTACTGACATTAAAAAAATTGTTTCTTTGAATATTTACAGTCCCAAACTCCTGAGTATTTCTGAAACTTCAACCATAATATCTAACGCGGATGTACCCCTGCTTACACTATATTCTATGAATATTTGTATCAAATATTCCGTAAAAACTGAATTCGAAGATGAATGTTTACTCAGTGCAATGCTTACACTATATTCCCTGAATATTTCAAGCATTCCCTGTACAGACTGAATTCATTGATGAATGTTTACTCAGTGCAACGTTTAAATTCTGTTTAATCCTTGACCAACCGAACAGCAATGAAGTGGACAGGGATTAGGAGGGATAGGGACAAACCCCAACAGGGATTAGAGTGACAGAAAGAGGTTTCACTCAAACCCCATGTTGATCAATTCCCTCTTGGGAACAAATCCCAAACAACTGAACAGAGCCCAGGTGGCACATTACATCTCTGAAATTATAACAAGCCTGAAGCTCCTCTCTCTCAGAAGATTTGATCGCAAAGACAGGGGAATGGATCCATCTCTCATACCTGATGGTCCATGTCCATCCGCTTAATCATCTACCAAATCCCCCTACACCCCACGGCCATGTCCTGAGGTGGCTACGAATAAGGTGACTGGATGAGAGGAGACAGGAAGGAGGATACCTCGGAGGCCAGTCTCGCTGTCGTACACGGTGAGGGAGAAGAAGGGCGGCCGGAGGAGCAGCGCCACCGGCAAGGCAGGCTGGATGGGCAGCTAGAGGAGCAGAGGCCGTTAGCACACGACTTGCATCTTTCCTACCGCTGCCTTGTTGCTTCTCCCTTCGCTGCCCACAAAGCCAGCGCTCCTCGTCTGCCGCCGCCTTCCCGCCTCCCCGTCTGCCGCCTTCCTGCCGCTCCCCCCCAGACCGTCGCCGCCTTCCCGCCGCCGCCCTGCCCGACCGCCGCCCTGCCTTCCCGCTCAGCGAGAGCAAATTGGATGATTGATTTGTTTCGTAGTAGACCTAGATCGATCCGGACTTGAAGGCGAATATCAATCTGGATCGAAAAAAAAATGGTGGACTTCGCGCAATTTGGTTTTCCTCGGACGGTTAGCACATATTTTCGCGTCACGTATCCCTAAAAAAAAGATTTTTGGGCCACATTCATAACGTCTACCGGCGTGTCTAATTAAGTTTCTATTTTTAATTATGTATATTTGCAGTCTTCTAATAAATACAATTTGCAACCAGTACATGGCAACATATAAGATCTGTTGCACCAATTGTGGTCACGAGCTGTAGTCTGCAACACATATGCTACACCGCATATATGTGTATCTACTGTGAATTTTGCAACAAATAGTCAAAACGATGTAGACTATGTGTTGCTTTATAGGGGGTATCCTTGTAGTGAGAGTCTTCAACATCGCTCTTCACAAGATTGTTGAAACTGTAGATGTGCGGTTCGATGAAACTAATGGCTCGCAAAGAGAGCACCTACCTTCTGTGATAGATGAACCAGCACCTGAGGAATCTATCAAGTTCAAGGAAACTGAGGATGTCATTCCTACTGAAGAATCTGATGAAGAATTCATTCCTGAACACGAAGAACGTCGAGCTGATGCACGAAGACAATGCTGAAGAAAATGGTGTCAAGAAAATGCTGATCAAATTCCTCGACAACAACCAGCCCATCCTCGCGTTGCAAAAGAAGTGCAAGTTGACAAGATCATCGATGACATTGAAGCACCAGGTCCTCTCACACGCTCAAAAGCTTCACATTTATCTAACTTTTGTGTGCACTATGCTTTTGTCTCTATCACAGAGCCCACTAAGGTAGATGAAGCATTTACGAGCCCGAGTGGATTCAGGCTATGCAAGAAGAATTACATCAGTTCGAGCTCAACAACGCCTAGGAACTGGTCAAACGTCCAGATCCTCGTAAGCATAATATCATTGGCACAAAGTGGATCTACCGCAACAAGCAAGATGAAAATGGCGTTGTGGTGAGGAATAAGGCACGACTTGTAGCTCAAGGATGCACACAGGTTGAAGGAATTGATTTCGATGAAACTTTTGCACCTGTTGCTAGACTTGAGGCTATTCGCATATTGCTTGCTTATGCTAACCATCATAATATCACTTTATATCAAATGGATGTGAAAAGTGCATTCCTCAATGGTAAGCTTGAGGAAGAACTATATGTTGCTCAACCCCCAGGTTTTGAAGATCCAAAGAATCCCGACAAAGTCTTCAGACTCAACAAGGCCCTCTATGGTCTCAAACAGGCCCCACGGGCGTGGTATGATACATTGAAGATACATTGACTACAACATGACCCCCTCTATAGCAACGTATTTTTCCGTATCTAAAAGTCCATATATGCGTTGCTAATGTCTTTACCAACGGTTCGGGATGTGTTGCCTTATCCAGTGTTGCTAGCGCATAATGCAACGCTTATATTACCGTTGGTAAAAGGAAGCGTTGCAAGACTATAACAGATAAAACGGACTTCTACAACACTTATATATGTTGGTCCTTAATATATAGGAATCAAAATCCCATTGCTTGGCTACGGAGAATTTCCAACGCTTCATGTGTTGGTACATATATAATGTGAATAATAATTTTTTTATTTATATATAATTGCCAACAATTACATTAATCCTCCACATAATGGTAATAATAATTATGAAAACAAAGAATATACTCACTGAGAGGAAAAAAATCATATATTGGATGAAACAGTTGGATTACAATAGTGTATATTACAGGAGGAACATCATCCAAATGTGATGCATAATGTAACTATTTTCTTGACAGTGAAACTTAAACCGAAAGCATTCATCAACAACCCTACAACTTAACTAAAACTGAACCGAGGAACAACATCCAAAAGGAACGTCATCCCTACAAAACTAAAATTGAAAGCATCCATCATCTTCATCAAGAACTAGAAGCACCCACATACTCATCCATTTGTCTTTTGAATCTACAAACAAGAAAACAGAATGAATTGTTAACATATAATACATTGACATGGTGCAAGTAGTAATAGAGACAAGGTATTAGTCACTACAAAGGTTGAAGGCCATGAAATCTTTGTTTTTCTGCATTACCGAGTGTATTGCAGTTTTTGTGACTCCATACCAAATTTTCAGTTTTCACAAGTACCATATCAACATGGAATGCCCATAATTCATTTATAATTTCAGCACCATCAAGTTTAAATTTAGGATCACAACTTACAATTGTAGCAAGAGCTACGTCGCTGCTATGGTTTTTTAGGCTCTTCAAGAATAGTTTAGCAGAATCATCCTCACCACCCATGACAAAACAGGGGAACATATGAAATGAATTTGAGCACTCTTACATGTAGTTCACTAGCACCCAACAAACTCAGAGAACCACCTTGAGCACTCTTATAGGCTGCATCAGCACCTTTTATTGTTGTTTTGGTCTGGACAACACTCCTGATGGCAAAAAAGAAGTATAAAGAAATCAACAAGCTAGCACTACAATTTGAACACAAATTTCTATATATGATTATGAACAATATACCAGCTTGTTTGCAGCAGAAGTTTTTCTCCCCGACGCAATCGACATTCTCAAGCAAAATTCTTTGTTCTGAACAGCATTCTTATAGCAAGATGACCAGTAGATACATAAACATCAGAGCAACATCTTTTGAACATTTTGTATATGATAATGGAAATATACCTTGTGTGCAGCAGAATTTATATTGAAGGCCATTGCGGCAAACCATTATCCTTTTACCTTTTGGAAGGTTCCAAATATATTTCAGCTTCCTATTCTTACAGTCTTTTGTTTCTGCATTTTCAGCTGATTACATAGAACCATGAATTATATATGTTATACGATGATGAATACATATATTGAAATCAGTAAGGAATGAGCAACAAACTTACCATCTTGATTTTCATCCGCACTAGGATCATCACAATCTGTGAAGCCTTCTTCATCATTAGTAATTATTTCTTAGACATCAGATAATTCATTTATAGCATCCACTGACGTAAGGCCCCAAACAAGCCGAAAAATGGGGTCCATTTGATCCAGGACACCTATCTCTCTTTTTTTGACAAAATCACCTGCCACGTTAACCATAATAGAGTTAACCGAATAGGTACACCAACATCACCTGCCAAAAAATACCAACAACATCTAATATAGAAGTTTGAGTAAAAAAAATATTTTTATTCCTGGGGGTTCAATTATTTCGCAACTCAGAAGTTGTACAAGTTAAATTTCCCCTTATTGGTTTTGCCCCGTTCTCACACATTATGTGGCTGGAGTGCAAACTATAGGCAAAGATGTGGCACATACAACATCTCATGAACCGAAGCATGAGCTTGCCTTCGCAATCAGCGATTATTGCTTCATGCCCGGATCATGCCTACCCGATCAATCCGGACAGTCCACATGGAACCCAGTCCCTGGACATCTACCAACTGCTAAAGATCTCCACGTCGTTGATGTCGCGGAGGAAGAAATTGCCTGAACAAACTATCGATCTATTCACCAAGCTGAGAACAATGACATGGAAAAGCAATAGATTTATTCAGCTTACCTCCTCTACTCAATAAATGAATAACCAGTTTTAGCTATTATAGTTGCTTCATCATGCTCCGTTGTAGCAATCACCTCACCAAACTAGAAATAAAATGCAACAGTTAAGCGTGAGATAACCATCCCCATCACTGAAATAGAGTTTACAAAATGCGTGTATGAAAAGCGGGGCTCAAGTCAAAATTACTAGCAGTAATATACTATTACTTGTGTTAGCCCTCGGTGTAACTTTCAAGTCTGGCCTCCGGAGCACAAAAGATCTGGAGGTTGCTGGAAACTACAGAATAACTGGCACCCTAAAATCTGTAATCAACTCACCGGTCCAACAAGAGTGGAATGCCCCTCATACATGCTTGTTAGCAGCCCTAGCACCATCAAGGTATGATCAGAACATAAGCAGAGATGATATGATGTAAATAAATAGGACAGATGCTTCAAATAGTACTTAGATAGAAGCGTTGATCTCTTCTTTGGATTAATATGTTCAGTTTACTCATTACAAAAGTTACAATTGTTTGGTTACTGATGAGATAGACAAATTCTTATGTCCGATGTCTAAGATTACCCTTCCATGGATCATATCCAAATTCTTATGTTTGGTGTCTCTCCTGTATTGCATAATAATTTTTCAAATCTCCGTGGTGCTATATACTGCAGTTTCAAAACAACATATATTGTATTTTGCATACTTTATTTAAACTTTCGATCCTATTCCTCCCTGCTAATGTCGAGGTGTCAATGTCTTCCATCAGAAGAAGCCTACACCCGTGTTGTCCGTTTGTTCTCGAAAACAAATCGAGATGAGGTAACTTTTGATACGGGGGAGGTTTCTATCTAAGTTTCTACACCCGTGTTGATACGGGGGAGGTTTCCGATTTTATTTGCGCAGTTACCTCGTCGCGATCTGTTTGACTAGTGTTAGTCTCCGTCTTGGATTCCTATGACAGGTGGGGCCTCGGTAATGGAGCACGTGTATTTAATTATAATTTTTCCAGATTATTCGCTATTGGCGGAGAAAATGGAGGAAAGGTAAAAATCGGGTTTAAACCAATAAAGAAATGCGAGGGTGTCTAACAATTTGAAGCCAAACAAATTATAAATTTTGTTATTATCATCTGGCCCAAGATGGGCACTTGTACGTATATTTGTGTCAATAGAAAGATGCTTCTTCTATGTTTGTACAAATTATTTGCAGTATGTGAGAAGTAAAAAATGAATAATATTGCTCTAACTATAGAATTAGTTTATCCAGAAAAAACGAATTTCCTAGCTTGCAAGTTCCGACCTACATGTATAATTGTCATCCAAAATCACTAGTTGCCGTTCATCATATCCAAGATCACTAGTTGTCGCTCACACGCAACCCGTTCGTCCAGATCGGGCGCCGCGTGAGGAGGAGTTGCCATTACCGGCACACAACCATCGTGCCCACTGAGATGACGGCGGCAAGCAGGCGACACGACATCAGTAGCACAACGTGACCATTCCATCAAGGAGGAGGTGCCGCCGGCGAACGCGAAGTCGAGCAGCCACCTCCTCCACTACCTCAGTGGTCGCGGTGGCGCCGACTCCTCAACGCGGGCCATCATGTCGGCTGAGGAGAGGGCAGAGAGGCAGATGGCGTAGTAGGAGTGGCGCAACGTGACAAGTGCGTCAAGGAGGAGGTGCCGGTTCCTTGTCGTGGTCCATCATGTCGGCTGGGAAGAGGGCGGCGAGGCGGGCGGCGTGATAGGAGTGGCGCAATGCGGGAAGTCTATCAAGGAGGAGGTGCCATTGGCGATCGAAAAGGCCACGCCAACTAATCTACTACCTTGGTGGTCGCGGCACTGTCGACTCCTTGTCATGCATAATCGTGTCAGCTGAGGACAGAGCGGTGATGCAGGTGGCGCGGCAGGAGTGGCACAACGATGCAACTCACAAGAAGGCGGTGCGGAGGAGGAGTGGTGCAATACGGCGCGCCACTCCACGCTCGCCACATCCGACATGGCGTTGGCCTAGGCCCGCGAGGACCCCGACCTGGCGGAGTTTCGACCCACGACCGATCAGTCACCACCGCAGAAACGGCTGCGTGACACCGCCACCGCATCAACGGGGAGCTCGCCAGGATCGGTGAGGAGTGGCGATAAGTGACACCTCCGTCGCTGCCAAGGCACCGCGGCTGGGGTCGGCACTCTGGCTGTGGTGGCCCTGCGCATGAGGAAATAGAGTGGTTCCTCCACAGGTGCCAGGCCATGGCCGGGACGGTTGTCGCACTGACACCCTTCCGCCGCTGGAAGGACTACTCTGGCCAACGACGGCAGGATGACGGCGGTGTGGTTTCGCCACGGCGGTCACACATACGAGGACACCTCCGCTATAAGTTAGCCTAGCTTTTTTTAGTTAAACAAACAAAATGTTGTCCATTTTATGTAAATTATGTATGAAATTCAATGAATTCCGTCGTGTCCAATAAAATTCGTCTGGTTCATTCTAATTTGTTTTGAATGGATTCAAATACTGTTGGACAGAACTATCGGCCGACCAGAGGAAGAAGATATTTTCCAGTCCTTTTACTCCACATATAAGATTTGTCTGAAGTCAAATTTCATAATGTATGACCAACTTTACAGAAAAGAATATCAACACTCAAAATGCAAAATCTATACCATTAGATGGGTCATTAATTTAGTTTTCCTATTGTATAACTTTGTGTATAGATCTTAATATTTTTTTCATATAAAAATGATCAAACTTTACGAAGTTTGACTTCAGACAATTCTTATAAGAAGAGTAAAAAGGACGAGATGGAATATTTACAAAAACTTTGAAATGTACCTGCTTATAGTTTTTATATAAATATGATAATAGGGCAATGGCTTATATTATAGAAATTTTCTCAAATTTTATGATGAGTTCCCAAAACGTAGTATTTTTAAATTTTCAAAATAAAAATTGTCAGACAATTATCTTCAGTTCGAAATTGCAGTTGATGTAGGACGTGAAGAAGAGCAGCAGCAGCGATCTGCAGTAGGAGAGCATTGAGAGGAGCAGCAGAGAGGAAGACTAGGACAGTCACACGTACAAATCTTCTTGTCCGAACTATTACATGGACATAAAAGAAAAAATAGCAAATAATACTAATGAATTCGTCACTTCAACAAGGCTCCGCATTTTCAGATAGGTGACTTCCCCATTATCCATCGAACCTGCATGTAGAAGCAATAGAGTAATAAGTTTCATGCGTAAATTTATACAGCAAACTCTAAACCATTTCCTAACAATGGTAAACTTGACATCCAACATCACAGAATGACAGTAGATTTGTGAACACGTAGTACAGCTACGTAAAATCTGTGAACACATAGTGCATCACAAGCAGTAAATAGTATAACTAGCCTTCACCTCTTGTACGACAGCAGCTAGCAAGTTCAAATAGTCCAATTCAATTGTTGATCGATTGAATTTTCATCATGATACAACACCAGCAGCAGCTGCCAAAGTTCAGCTAGTCCCAAACTCCTAGAACCATGTTGTACAATCTGAATTCTTTTATCTCAAAATTCACTACATGCAAAATGTTCTAAACATATGCCATACAAGTATACACACAAAAAGCCAAGGACTTCTTTTTCTTTCTTGGTTGACTGAAATCGGCAAGGAGCTAAGGTGAGATGAACACAACAAACACTCAAGCCAAATAAAACAAAAGCATTGATCTTCCATGAAACAGTGAGGCTAAACAGAGAGGCATTCACATGTTATCGGAAAGAAATGGAAGTCAACGATAAGTTTAATCAAGGTGCATCTTCAGAGTGACATCTTTGTGCATTTTCGAACTATTGTCCACTTGAGTTTCAGAAAATACTGTGAAATAGATATAATAGTCTTGTCAACAAATGATATAAGTGTATGTACTCCCACAGATTTGATATAGGTCCAAGTATAACTCTTAACATATAAAAATATAGAGGTTCATGTAATCATCTCTCATCTTGTCCCCTGTTATTCAGATTTGGATAAAAAAAATCAACAGTGGATTCGGAGTACTACTCGATATAGAGATTCTCAAAGTCGTCGTTTAGTTTAGCAGACATCTGTTATATTTTTTAAACACTCTTGTACATTTGCTTTATAAGAATATAATCTTTGCCTTGTTCTTATTATTGATGTGCTCCATTCCTGGACACTGTTCTGTTATTACCTTAGAAGAGTCCTGTACATACATGTTCTTATTTATGTTGCAAATTAGGGTCCTTGTTCTGAGTATTCTCACTTGTTTGTCATACTCCCATATATACATGGACTCTATACTAAAACTATAACTTAAATGTTATTAGTTTCAAGAGTGGATATGACAATAAGGGATCACATTTACAAATAGAAGGGAGGAGTACTAGGACTTTGTACACTTTTGCTTAGGTCAACCAACTTTCTAATCATGATTGACTGAATTACTTCCATTTTCCTTATGCAAATCCATGTCACATTTTCAGTGACTTGTAACCCATAGCAAATGTTACAGAAAAATCACTGACGTTTGTGATTGCAGGTACACAAGGAAAGACTGAAGCTGGGGGAGATCACACAGTTCGGTGAGATGCTATTATGTGTTGGTCATGATGTACTGACATTAAAAAAATTGTTTCTTTGAATATTTACAGTCCCAAACTCCTGAGTATTTCTGAAACTTCGACCATAATATCTAATGCGGATGTACCCCTGCTTACACTATATTCTATGAATATTTGTATCAAATATTCCCTAAAAACTGAATTCGAAGATGAATGTTTACTCAGTGCAATGCTTACACTATATTCCCTAAATATTTCAAGCATTCCCTGTACAGACTGAATTCATTGATGAATGTTTACTCAGTGCAACGTTTAAATTCTGTTTAATCCTTGACCAACCGAACAGCAATGAAGTGGACAGGGATTAGGAGGGATAGGGGACAAACCCCAACAGGGATTAGAGTGACAGAAAGAGGTTTCACTCAAACCCCATGTTGATCAATTCCCTCTTGGGAGCAAATCCCAAACAACTGAGCAGAGCCCAGGTGGCACATTACATCTCTGAAATTATAACAAGCCTGAAGCTCCTCTCTCGTAAGATTTGATCGCAAAGACAGGGGAATGGATCCATCTCTCATACCTGATGGTCCATGTCCATCCGCTTAATCATCTACCAAATCCCCCTACACCCCACGGCCATGTCCTGAGGTGGCTACGAATAAGGTGACTGGATGAGAGGAGACAGGAAGGAGGATACCTCGGAGGCCAGTCTCGCTGTCAGACACGGTGAGGGAGAAGAAGGGCGGCCGGAGGAGCAGCGCCACCGTCGGGCAGGCTGGATGGGCAGCTAGAGGAGCAGAGGCCGTTAGCACATGACTTGCATCTTTCCTACCGCTGCCTTGTTGCTTCTCCCTTCGCTGCCCACAAAGCCAGCGCCTCGTCTGCCGCCGCCTCCCGCCGCCGCCTCCTGTCCGTCGCCGCCTTTCCTGCCGCCTCCCCTGCACTGCCGCCGCTTCCCGCCGCCGCCTGCCCGACCGCCGCCTGCCTTCCGCTCAGCGAGAGCAAATTGGATGATTGATTTGTTTCAGTAGTAGACCTAGATCGATCCGGACTTGAAGGCTAATATCAATCTGGATCGAAAAAAAATGGTGGACTTCACAAGTAATTTGGTTTTCCTCGAACGGTTAGCACATATTTTCGCCACGTATCCCTAAAAAAGATTTTTGGGCCACATTCATAACGTCTACCAGCGTGTCTAATTAAGTTTCTATTTTTAATTATGTATATTTGCAGTCTTCTAATAAATACAATTTGCAACCAGTACATGGCAACATATAAGATCTGTTGCACCAATTGTGGTCACGAGCTGTAGTCTGCAACACATATGCTACACCGCATATATGTGTATCTACTGTGAATTTTGCAACAAATAGTCAAAACGATGTAGACTATGTGTTGCTTTATAGGGGGTATCCTTGTAGTGAGAGTCTTCAACATCGCTCTTCACAAGATTGTTGAAACTGTAGATGTGCGGTTCGATGAAACTAATGGCTCGCAAAGAGAGCACCTAGCTTCGTGGATAGATGAACCAGCACCCGAGGAATCTATCAAGTTCAAGGCGACTGAGGATGTCATTCCTACTGAAGAATCTGCTGAAGAATTCATTCCAGAACGCGAAGAACGTCGAGCTGATGCACCTGAAGACAATGCTGAAGAAAATGGTGCTGAAGAAAATGCTGATCAAATTCCTCGACGACAACCAGCTCATCCTCGCGTTGCAAAAGAAGTGCAAGTTGACAAGATCATCGATGACATTGAAGCACCAGGTCCTCTCACACGCTCAAAAGCTTCACATTTATCTAACTTTTGTGTGCACTATGCTTTTGTCTCTATCACAGAGCCCACTAAGGTAGATGAAGCATTTCGAGCCCGAGAGTGGATTCAGGCTATGCAAGAAGAATTACATCAGTTCGAGCTCAACAACGCCTAGGAACTGGTCAAACGTCCAGATCCTCGTAAGCATAATATCATTGGCACAAAGTGGATCTACCGCAACAAGCAAGATGAAAATGGCGTTGTGGTGAGGAATAAGGCACGACTTGTAGCTCAAGGATGCACACAGGTTGAAGGAATTGATTTCGATGAAACTTTTGCACCTGTTGCTAGACTTGAGGCTATTCGCATATTGCTTGCTTATGCTAACCATCATAATATCACTTTATATCAAATGGATGTGAAAAGTGCATTCCTCAATGGTAAGCTTGAGGAAGAACTATATGTTGCTCAACCCCTGTGTTTTGAAGATCCAAAGAATCCCGACAAAGTCTTCAGACTCAACAAGGCCCTCTATGGTCTCAAACAGGCCCCACGGGCGTGGTATGATACATTGAAGATACATTGACTACAACATGACCCCCTCTATAGCAACGTATTTTCCGTATCTAAAAGTCCATATATGCGTTGCTAATGTCTTTACCAACGGTTTGGTATGTGTTGCCTTATCCAGTGTTGCTAGCGCATAATGCAACGCTTATATTACCGTTGGTAAAAGGAAGCGTTGCAAGACTATAACAGATAAAACGGACTTCTACAACATTTATATATGTTGGTCCTTAATATATAGGAATCAAAATCCCATTGCTTGGCTACGGAGAATTTCCAACGCTTCATGTGTTGGTACATATATAATGTGAATAATAATTTTTTTATTTATATATAATTGCCAACAATTACATTAATCCTCCACATAATGGTAATAATAATTATGAAAACAAAGAATATACTCACCGAGAGGAAAAAATCATATATTGGATGAAACAGTTGGATTACAATAGTGTATATTACAGGAGGAACATCATCCAAATGTGATGCATAATGTAACTATTTTCTTGACAGTGAAACTTAAACCGAAAGCATTCATCAACAACCCTACAACTTAACTAAAACTGAACCGAGGAACAACATCCAAAAGGAACGTCATCCCTACAAAACTAAATTTGAAAGCATCCATCATCTTCATCAAGAACTAGAAGCACCCACATACTCATCCATTTGTCTTTTGAATCTACAAACAAGAAAACAGAATGAATTGTTAACATATAATACATTGACATGGTGCAAGTAGTAATAGAGACAAGGTATTAGTCACTACAAAGGTTGAAGGCCATGAAATCTTTGTTTTTCTGCATTACCGAAAGTGTATTGCAGTTTTGTGACTCCATACCAAATTTTCAGTTTTCACAAGTACCATATCAACATGGAATGCCCATAATTCATTTATAATTTCAGCACCATCAAGTTTAAATTTAGGATCACAACTTACAATTGTAGCAAGAGCTATGTCGCTGCTATGGTTTTTTAGGCTCTTCAAGAATAGTTTAGCAGAATCATCCTCACCACCCATGAAAAAACAGGGGAACATATGAAATGAATTTGAGCACTCTTACATGTAGTTCACTAGCACCCAACAAACTCAGAGAACCACCTTGAGCACTCTTATAGGCTGCATCAGCACCTTTTATTGTTGTTTTGGTCTGGACAACACTCCTGATGGCAAAAAAGAAGTATAAAGAAATCAACAAGCTATCACTACAGTTTGAACACAAATTTCTATATATGATTATGAACAATATACCAGCTTGTTTGCAGCAGAAGTTTTTTCTCCCTGACGTGCACTGACATTCTCAAGCAAAATTCTTTGTTCTGAACAGCATTCTTATAGCAAGATGACCAGTAGATACATAAACATCAGAGCAACATCTTTTGAACATTTTGTATATGATAATGGAAATATACCTTGTGTGCAGCAGAATTTATATTGAAGGCCATTGCGGCAAACCATTATCCTTTTACCTTTTGGAAGGTTCCAAATATATTTCAGCTTCCTATTCTTACAGTCTTTTGTTTCTGCATTTTCAGCTGATTACATAGAACCATGAATTATATATGTTATACGATGATGAATACATATATTGAAATCAGTAAGGAATGAGCAACAAACTTACCATCTTGATTTTCATCCGCACTAGGATCATCACAATCTGTGAAGCCTTCTTCATCATTAGTAATTATTTCTTAGACATCAGATAATTCATTTATAGCATCCACTGACGTAAGGCCCCAAACAAGCCGAAAAATGGGGTCCATTTGATCCAGGACACCTATCTCTCTTTTTTTGACAAAATCACCTGCCACGTTAACCATAATAGAGTTAACCGAATAGGTACACCAACATCACCTGCCAAAAAATACCAACAACATCTAATACAGAAGTTTGAGTAAAAAAAATATTTTTATTCCTGGGGGTTCAATTATTTCGCAACTCAGAAGTTGTACAAGTTAAATTTCCCCTTATTGGTTTTGCCTGCTCTCACACATTATGTGGCTGGAGTGCAAACTATAGGCAAAGATGTGGCACATACAACATCTCATGAACCGAAGCATGAGCTTGCCTTCGCAATCAGCGATTATTGCTTCATGCCCGGATCATGCCTACCCGATCAATCCGGACAGTCCACATGGAACCCAGTCCCTGGACATCTACCAACTGCTAAAGATCTCCACGTCGTTGATGTCGCGGAGGAAGAAATTGCCTGAACAAACTATCGATCTATTCACCAAGCTGAGAACAATGACATGGAAAAGCAATAGATTTATTCAGCTTACCTCCTCTACTCAATAAATGAATAACCAGTTTTAGCTATTATAGTTGCTTCATCATGCTCCGTTGTAGCAATCACCTCACCAAACTAGAAATAAAATGCAACAGTTAAGCGTGAGATAACCATCCCCATCACTGAAATAGAGTTTACAAAATGCGTGTATGAAAAGCGGGGCTCAAGTCAAAATTACTAGCAGTAATATACTATTACTTGTGTTAGCCCTCGGTGTAACTTTCAAGTCTGGCCTCCGGAGCACAAAAGATCTGGAGGTTGCTGGAAACTACAGAATAACTGGCACCCTAAAATCTGTAATCAACTCACCGGTCCAACAAGAGTGGAATGCCCCTCATACATGCTTGTTAGCAGCCCTAGCACCATCAAGGTATGATCAGAACATAAGCAGAGATGATATGATGTAAATAAATAGGACAGATGCTTCAAATAGTACTTAGATAGAAGCGTTGATCTCTTCTTTGGATTAATATGTTCAGTTTACTCATTACAAAAGTTACAATTGTTTGGTTACTGATGAGATAGACAAATTCTTATGTCCGATGTCTAAGATTACCCTTCCATGGATCATATCCAAATTCTTATGTTTGGTGTCTCTCCCGTATTGCATAATAATTTTTCAAATCTCCGTGTGCTATATACTGCAGTTTCGAAAACAACATATATTGTATTTTGCATACTTTATTTAAACTTTCGATCCTATTCCTCCCTGCTAATGTCGAGGTGTCAATGTCTTCCATCAGAAGAAGCCTACACCCGTGTTGTCCGTTTGTTCTCGAAAACAAATCGAGATGAGGTAACTACACAAAAAAAATCGGAAAAACAAATCTCTCTATATCGATTGGTGAGTTTAAAAAACAGATGGGAACCAATACAGAGGGCATGAATGACAGCAATGAGATGGGATAAGGAGCAGCGCACTAACTACATGAACTCGCATGATTGTTTGGCACCACGTATCAGCCGGATCTGGAGAATCTGCCAGCCAGATTTGCCTTGCGAGAGATCTGAATTGATTAGGAGAACAGATCAGCAGAGTAGGAAGCAAGAGAGGATGGATTGTGGGAGAGTGGGTCGGGAACTAACCTTGATCAGCTCGCGGTGATGCTTCCGCCACTGGCCGCCAGGCATGCGATGAATCTAGTAGGAGGCGACTCAGGCGAGGAAGGAAGCCGTGTTGATACGGGGGAGGTTTCCGATTTTATTTGCGCAGTTACCTCGTCGCGATCTGTTTGACTAGTGTTAGTCTCCGTCTTGGATTCCTATGACAGGTGGGGCCTCGGTAATGGAGCACGTATATTTAATTATAATTTTTCCAGATTATTCGCTATTGGCGGGAGAAAATGGAGGGAAAGGTAAAAATCGAAGCGAAACCAATAAAGAAATGCGAGGGTGTCTAACAATTTGAAGCCAAACAAATTATAAATTTTGTTATTATCATCTGGCCCAAGATGGGCACTTGTACGTATATTTGTGCCAATAGAACGATGCTTCTTCTATGTTTGTACAAATTAAGTGCAATATGGGCGAAGTAAAAAATGAATACTATTGCTCAAACAATAGAAAAAGTTAATCCAGAAACAACGAATTTCCTAGCTTGCAAGTTCCGACCTACATGTATAATTGTCATCCAAAATCACTAGTTGCCGTTCATCATATCCAAGATCACTAGTTGTCGCTCACACGCAACCCGTTCGTCCAGATCGGGCGCGTGAGGAGGAGTTGCCATTACCGCACACAACCATCGTGCCCACTGAGATGACGGCGGCAAGCAGGCGACACGACATCAGTAGCACAACGTGACCATTCCATCAAGGAGGAGGTGCCGCCGCGAACGCTGAAGTCGAGCAGCCACCTCCTCCACTACCTCAGTGGTCGCGGTGGCGCCGACTCCTCAACGCGGGCCATCATGTCGGCTGAGGAGAGGGCAGAGAGGCAGATGGCGAGTAGGAGTGGCGAAGCGTGACAAGTGCGCCAAGGAGGAGGTGCCGGTTCCTTGTCGTGGTCCATCATGTCGGCTGGGAAGAGGGCGGCGAGGCGGGCGGCGTGATAGGAGTGGCGCAATGCGGGAAGTCTATCAAGGAGGAGGTGCCATTGGCGATCGAAAAGGCCACGGCCAACTAATCTACTACCTTGGTGGTCGCGGCACTGTCGACTCCTTGTCACAGACAATCGTGTCAGCTGAGGACAGAGCGGTGATGCAGGTGGCGCGGCAGGAGTGGCACAACGATGCAACTCCGTCAAGAAGGCGGTGCGGAGGAGGAGTGGTGCAATGCGGCGCGCCACTCCATGTTCGCCACATCCGACATGGCGTTGGCCTAGGCCCGCGAGGACCCCGACCTGGCGGAGTTTCGGACCCACGACCGATCAGTCACCACCGCAGAAACGGCTGCGTGACACCGCCACCGCATCAACGGGGAGCTCGCCAGGATCGGTGAGGAGTGGCGATAAGTGACACCTCCGTCGCTGCCAAGGCACCGCGGCTGGGGTCGGCACTCTGGCTGTGGTGGCCCTGCGCATGAGGAAATAGAGTGGTTCCTCCACAGGTGCCAGGCCATGGCCGGGACGGTTGTCGTACCCTGACACCCTTCCGCCGCTGGAAGGACTACTCCGTCAACGACGGCAGGATGACGGCGGTGTGGCCCGCCACGGCGGTCACACATACGAGGACACCTCCGCTATAAGTTAGCCTAGCTTTTTTTAGTTAAACAAACAAAATGTTGTCCATTTTATGTAAATTATGTATGAAATTCAATGAATTCCGTCGTGTCCAATAAAATTCGTCTGGTTCATTCTAATTTGTTTTGAATGGATTCAAATACTGTTGGACAGAACTATCGGCCGACCAGAGGAAGAAGATACTCCCTCCAGTCCTTTTTACTCCACATATAAGATTTGTCTGAAGTCAAATTTCATAATGTATGACCAACTTTACAGAAAAGAATATCAACACTCAAAATGCAAAATCTATACCATTAGATGGGTCATTAATTTAGTTTTCCTATTGTATAACTTTGTGTATAGATCTTAATATTTTTTTCATATAAAAATGATCAAACTTTACTTAAGTTTGACTTCAGACAATTCTTATAAGAAGAGTAAAAAGGACGAGATGGAATATTTACAAAAACTTTGAAATGTACCTGCTTATAGTTTTTATATAAATATGATAATAGGGCAATGGCTTATATTATAGAAATTTTCTCAAATTTTATGATGAGTTCCCAAAACGTAGTATTTTTAAATTTTCAAAATAAAAAATTGTCAGACAATTATCTTCAGTTCGAAATTGCAGTTGATGTAGGACGTGAAGAAGAGCAGCAGCAGCGATCTGCAGTAGGAGAGCATTGAGAGGAGCAGCAGAGAGGAAGACTAGGACAGTCACACGTACAAATCTTCTTGTCCGAACTATTACATGGACATAAAAGAAAAAATAGCAAATAATACTAATGAATTCGTCACTTCAACAAGGCTCCGCATTTTCAGATAGGTGACTTCCCCATTATCCATCGAACCTGCATGTAGAAGCAATAGAGTAATAAGTTTCATGTGCGAAATTTATACAGCAAACTCTAAACCATTTCCTAACAATGGTAAACTTGACATCCAACATCACAGAATGACAGTAGATTTGTGAACACGTAGTACAGCTACGTAAAATCTGTGAACACATAGTGCATCACAAGCAGTAAATAGTATAACTAGCCTTCACCTCTTGTACGACAGCAGCTAGCAAGTTCAAATAGTCCAATTCAATTGTTGATCGATTGAATTTTCATCATGATACAACACCAGCAGCAGCTGCCAAAGTTCAGCTAGTCCCAAACTCCTAGAACCATGTTGTACAATCTGAATTCTTTGATCTCACAATTCACTACATGCAAAAATGTTCTAAACATATGCCATACAAGTATACACACAAAAAGCCAAGGACTTCTTTTTCTTTCTTGGTTGACTGAAATCGGCAAGGAGCTAAGGTGAGATGAACACAACAAACACTCAAGCCAAATAAAACAAAAGCATTGATCTTCCATGAAACAGTGAGGCTAAACAGAGAGGCATTCACATGTTATCGGAAAGAAATGGAAGTCAACGATAAGTTTAATCAAGGTGCATCTTCAGAGTGACATCTTTGTGCATTTTCGAACTATTGTCCACTTGAGTTTCAGAAAATACTGTGAAATAGATACAATAGTCTTGTCAACAAATGATATAAGTGTATGTACTCCCACAGATTTGATATAGGTCCAAGTATAACTCTTAACATATAAAAATATAGAGGTTCATGTAATCATCTCTCATCTTGTCCCCTGTTATTCAGATTTGGATAAAAAAAATCAACAGTGGATTCGGAGTACTACTCGATATAGAGATTCTCAAAGTCGTCGTTTAGTTTAGCAGACATCTGTTATATTTTTTAAACACTCTTGTACATTTGCTTTATAAGAATATAATCTTTGCCTTGTTCTTATTATTGATGTGCTCCATTCCTGGACACTGTTCTGTTATTACCTTAGAAGAGTCCTGTACATACATGTTCTTATTTATGTTGCAAATTAGGGTCCTTGTTCTGAGTATTCTCACTTGTTTGTCATACTCCCATATATACATGGACTCTATACTAAAACTATAACTTAAATGTTATTAGTTTCGCAGTGGATATGACAATAAGGGATCACATTTACAAATAGAAGGGAGGAGTACTAGGACTTTGTACACTTTTGCTTAGGTCAACCAACTTTCTAATCATGATTGACTGAATTACTTCCATTTTCCTGATGCAAATCCATGTCACATTTTCAGTGACTTGTAACCCATAACAAATGTTACAGAAAAATCACTGACGTTTGTGATTGCAGGTACACAAGGAAAGACTGAAGCTGGGGGAGATCACACAGTTCGGTGAGATGCTATTATGTGTTGGTCATGATGTACTGACATTAAAAAAATTGTTTCTTTGAATATTTACAGTCCCAAACTCCTGAGTATTTCTGAAACTTCAACCATAATATCTAACGCGGATGTACCCCTGCTTACACTATATTCTATGAATATTTGTATCAAATATTCCCTAAAAACTGAATTCGAAGATGAATGTTTACTCAGTGCAATGCTTACACTATATTCCCTGAATATTTCAAGCATTCCCTGTACAGACTGAATTCATTGATGAATGTTTACTCAGTGCAACGTTTAAATTCTGTTTAATCCTTGACCAACCGAACAGCAATGAAGTGGACAGGGATTAGGAGGGATAGGGGACAAACCCCAACAGGGATTAGAGTGACAGAAAGAGGTTTCACTCAAACCCCATGTTGATCAATTCCCTCTTGGGAACAAATCCCAAACAACTGAACAGAGCCCAGGTGGCACATTACATCTCTGAAATTATAACAAGCCTGAAGCTCCTCTCTCTCAGAAGATTTGATCGCAAAGACAGGGAATGGATCCATCTCTCATACCTGATGGTCCATGTCCATCCGCTTAATCATCTACCAAATCCCCCTACACCCCACGGCCATGTCCTGAGGTGGCTACGAATAAGGTGACTGGATGAGAGGAGACAGGAAGGAGGATACCTCGGAGGCCAGTCTCGCTGTCGTACACGGTGAGGGAGAAGAAGGGCGGCCGGAGGAGCAGCGCGCCACCGGCGGGCAGGCTGGATGGGCAGCTAGAGGAGCAGAGGCCGTTAGCACACGACTTGCATCTTTCCTACCGCGGCCTTGTTGCTTCTCCCTTCGCTGCCCACAAAGCCAGCGCTCCCTGTCCGTCGCCGCCTTCCCGCCGCTCCCCTGTCCGTCGCCGCCTTCCTGCCGCTCCCCCCCAGACCGTCGCCGCCTTCCCGCCGCCGCCCTGCCTTCCCGCTCAGCGAGAGCAAATTGGATGATTGATTTGTTTCGTAGTAGACCTAGATCGATCCGGACTTGAAGGCGAATATCAATCTGGATCGAAAAAAAAATGGTGGACTTCGCGCAATTTGGTTTTCCTCGGACGGTTAGCACATATTTTCGCGTCACGTATCCCTAAAAAAAAGATTTTTGGGCCACATTCATAACGTCTACCGGCGTGTCTAATTAAGTTTCTATTTTTAATTATGTATATTTGCAGTCTTCTAATAAATACAATTTGCAACCAGTACATGGCAACATATAAGATCTGTTGCACCACGACAGGGTCACGAGCTGTAGTCTGCAACACATATGCTACACCGCATATATGTGTATCTACTGTGAATTTTGCAACAAATAGTCAAAACGATGTAGACTATGTGTTGCTTTATAGGGGGTATCCTTGTAGTGAGAGTCTTCAACATCGCTCTTCACAAGATTGTTGAAACTGTAGATGTGCGGTTCGATGAAACTAATGGCTCGCAAAGAGAGCACCTACCTTCTGTGATAGATGAACCAGCACCTGAGGAATCTATCAAGTTCAAGGAAACTGAGGATGTCATTCCTACTGAAGAATCTGATGAAGAATTCATTCCTGAACACGAAGAACGTCGAGCTGATGCACCTGAAGACAATGCTGAAGAAAATGGTGCTGAAGAAAATGCTGATCAAATTCCTCGACGACAACCAGCCCATCCTCGCGTTGCAAAAGAAGTGCAACTTGACAAGATCATCGATGACACTGAAGCACCAGGTCCTCTCACACGCTCAAAAGCTTCACATTTATCTAACTTTTGTGTGCACTATGCTTTTGTCTCTATCACAGAGCCCACTAAGGTAGATGAAGCATTTCTGGAGCCTGAGTGGATTCAGGCTATGCAAGAAGAATTACATCAGTTCGAGCTCAACAACGTCTAGGAACTGGTCAAACGTCCAGATCCTCGTAAGCATAATATCATTGGCACAAAGTGGATCTACCGCAACAAGCAAGATGAAAATGGCGTTGTGGTGAGGAATAAGGCACGACTTGTAGCTCAAGGATGCACACAGGTTGAAGGAATTGATTTCGATGAAACTTTTGCACCTGTTGCTAGACTTGAGGCTATTCGCATATTGCTTGCTTATGCTAACCATCATAATATCACTTTATATCAAATGGATGTGAAAAGTGCATTCCTCAATGGTAAGCTTGAGGAAGAACTATATGTTGCTCAACCCCCAGGTTTTGAAGATCCAAAGAATCCTGAAAAGTCTTCAGACTCAACAAGGCCCTCTAAGGCCTCAAGCAGGCCCCTCGGGCGTGGTATGATACTTTGAAGGAATTCTTCGTGAAGAATGGCTTCACACCCGGTTCACTCGACCCTACTCTGTTTACTAAATCTTATGATGGTGAACTGTTTGTGTGCCAAATATACGTTGATGATATTATCTTCGGCTATACTGACCAACGTTATAGTGATGAATTTGCCTATATGATAAGTGAAGAATATCAAATGTCTATGATGGGAGAGTTGAAATTCTTCTTAGGTCTTCAAATTCGTCAACAACACAATGGCATATTCATATCTCAGGAGAAATACCTCAAAGATGTTCTGTGGAAATTCGGCATGCAAGATTGCAAAGGCGTCAAAATTCCTATGCCCACAAATGGCCATCTGTGCACTGATGAAAATGGTATTGACTTCGATCACAAGGTATACCGCTCCATGATTGGTTCTTTATTGTACTTATGTGCATCTAGGCCAGATATAATGCTCAGTGTTTGCATATGTGCCTGATTTCAAGCTACACCGAAAAAATCACACCATAAGGCTGTGAAGCATATTCTTCGATATCTAGCTCACACACCAACACTTGGATTATGGTATCCCAAGGGCTCTACTTCTGATCTCATTGGATATTCTGACTCTAACTATGCTGGTGATCATGTGGACCGCAAGTCAACATCTGGTACTTGTCATTTCCTCGGACGATCTTTGGTCTGTTGGTCCTCGAAGAAACAGAACTGCGTATCACTATCTACTGCGGAAGCTAAGTACATTGCTGCTGGCTCTTGCTGTGCTCAATTGCTGTCGATGAAGCAAACTCTCAAGGACTACGGCATCAACGTGAAGAATGTGCCTCTCTACTGTGATAATGAGAGTGCCATCAAGATTGCTCACAACCCAGTTCAGCACTCGAAGACAAAGCACATTAAGATTCGTCATCATTTTCTTCGTGATCATGTGTTGAAGGGCGACATCTCCATCGAGCATGTGAAGACTGAAGAACAGTTAGCCGATATCTTCACAAAGCCCTTGGATGAGAAGAGATTTAGCAAGTTGCGGTGTGAGCTAAATATCTTAGAATCTTCGAATGTTCTTTGAAAAGGACACTCATCATAACACTTATGCAAAATTGATGACTTAGATGTGTAACACATGAAGAAACGTTTTTCTTCAATCAATGAAGAATAACACTCTAAGTGTGAAGAAATTAATGACGAATTTGATTCTCGGAACCCTACGACAATTGTACACGGTGTCTGTAATCATCATTCTTATATGGTGGGTCACGCCACCACCAAAATTGAAAATCTTCAATTTGAGTTTTTTCCTCAGTTTTGAAATTCTTCAGTTTTTCAAATTCTTCAACTTTGCAAAATCTTCACTGTTTCCGTCGTTTTTCTTCATTGGCTATATATATATATGGGTTTATGTCCTCTACAGCATTCACTTATGGCTATTTCTTCAAGTTGCATTTTCTGCTAAGTGAATGTGATCGGACCCTTCCCCCTCTATGCTATACTCAACCCAATCTATTCACAAATTCTTCATGTGCGTTCTATTTGAAACTCGTTCAAAATCTTCACTGTGTCCTTGTCAGCTGAAGAAATTGCGAATGGAACTTTAAAACTAATCTTATCCAAATTTTCGGCTTTGCTGCTCAAACCGTTCCACATCCCATGATACACTTATCTATTCACCCACGATCTAACACGATCTCCACTTTTCAGTACGTGGGTGACACATGTCAAGCGAATGAGAAGGGTCATTGGCACGTTCGTCCAAAATCGTCGGGCGAACAGTTTTTCACCGTGGCTATATATACCCCCTCTCCCCTTCCTCACTTCCTTTACTCCGCTCGACCGCTCTCTTTCTCGCTCGAGGTTCTCAAACCCTAGCGTCGCCGGTGAGGAAGAGCTTCACTGCCTCGACCTCGTCGCCGTCGTACTCGCGCCGACCGCGGAAATCTTCACTCCGCCGCCGCCGTAGTTGTCTTCCTCCGCCGTGTTAGGGCGTGGAAGATCTGAACTGACGAACTTCTAATCTACACCTCTCAGTTCGTCGTGTTCTTCACTTCGGGTAATTAAAAGTTACTTTTATTGCTTGCTTTGATTCTCAAGCCTTCCTGAAAATCTTCAAAGGTGTTTATTCTTCAAATCTTCACACATATGAACACCTCACACTTCATATGCTCTTGATCCATTTCTCTAAGCAATGATTTTTCTTTAAGATTCCTAAATTGTGTGGATCCTCGATCTATACAACTTTGGAACCTAAGACAAAGAACGCTTAGTGAAATTCTTCAAGGCTCATCTGGTCAAATTCCTCAAACTTATTCTTTTTGAAAAACCTTCTGAGAACGCATATGACATCTCCAAGTTCCTCGCAACTATACTCTGTTCACAGGTACTCATGTCCGTTGCTGAATCACTAGGTTCTCATCAACTTAACTCATTTGCAGCGTTCCTCGAAGAAAAGTTGCATATTTCTTCAGAGAATTCGATTGTTCAAATTCCTCATCTGAAGACTATGGCTGACGGTAAGAAGCCCCAGAAAGGAGGAAAGAGGCCTGAGGTCATGACTGCTTTTGAAATACCTGAGGACATATATGCTGACTATTGCACACCTGATGAGGCCAAGTTCGGAAAGGAGAACAAAAATCAGCGCAAGGTGCGCATACAGAGGATTAAAAGGAGATGGGCAAGAGAATGGAGGGAGTACAGGTATGTTACTCCAAAGTACATGAATAAATTCGTGACCTGAATCCTCCATGCCCAAGAGCTCCATTGGCACTGGCCAAGAAGTGACCCCACCAAAGATCAAGCATGGTGAGGATTTTCCTGAAGAATGGGCCAAGCGCCAAGCCAAGTTGGCGAGACAAGCCAAAGAAGCAGTGAGGAAATTCAATGAAGACTCTGCTAATGCTGCTGCCACTGAGGCCGTTGCCAAGCCAAGAAAATCTATGGCAAAGAAGCCCGCACACAAGCCAAGTGCTTCAACAGCACTGCCCTCACGGCCAGAACCTTCAAAGCCCTCACGGCCAGTTCCTCATGCTGCTCCTGCTCCTCCAAAATCCTCAGCTCCTCCTCCAATGTCCTCAGCAGCTCCAGCAAAGTCCTCAGCACCTGTGCATCTGGCCACATGCCAAAGGACTGCAGGCATCTCCATTGCCTCTGGTGTCTCAGCAAGTTCCTCAGCTGCACCAAATTCTTCATCAGGCCCCACTCTGCTGAAGAAAAAGGCAACGGCTGGTCGAGGTCCTCGGCCAAGTCCGAAGAAGAAACAGGTTGCCTTCCAAGTGCCATCTGATGATGAAGCTGATGATGATGAACTTGCAGAAATCATCAGAGATAGACAAGAAAGGGCTGCTAGAGCCAAAGGCACACCTGTGCCACTGCTTTTGGATCCAAGGGCGATCCTCGAGTACATTGATCTGGCACAAGGATCCAGACACCCCTATGCCTGATTTTCATTTGACTCCTGGCCAAAGTCACATGCTGATCCATTTCATCTCTGAAGAGAAATGGAAATTTGAGAAGGCTAGGCAGATCAAGAAGGCTCAGTTCAGGAAAGAGAAGTTCCTGAGGAAAAATGTTGTCAGAATGACACCTGATGATCTTCTCAAAATCCAGTCTGAAATCAAAGCCCTCAGCGATGACTTTGATGCCTACTATGCTAATTGGCAAGGAGCCAAAGTCAGATTTGTAAACCTGACCAAGAAGTTCACAAATGTTGCAGCCCCAACGCAACAAGAAGTTCCTCAGGCTGGAGCCTCTACTCAGCCTACTGAAGAACATGCCAGCACCGCTGATGATTTTCAGCCTGCTGAAGAAAATGCTAGTTCCAGGGCTGATGACTCCATTCCACCACCGAAGAAATTGCCAGGGCATCCACTAGTGGTGCGCCTGAAGAAACTGAAAAAGTCAGGGCAACTGCATCAGTTGCACCTGAGGAAATTCAAACAGATTCCTCAGCTCCTCCCGCGCCTACACCAACTCCAATCCTTCCATCCGCATCAGATGTGAAGAAGACCAAGGCTGCAGAGCGAGTTGAAGTGAAGAAAAGGAAAGCATCAACTGCTTCAGAATCTTCAGCTCCAAAGAAGATGAAGCCTATGACAAGCTCTTTTGAATATCCGATTGATGTTGTTCCGATTTCGTCCATACCATCAAAGGACCTTGTTCCTTTCGGTGAAGAATATGAGATCCCTAGCGGATCTGATGAAGAAGATCATTCTGCTGCTTCGTCAGAGCAGATTGATGAAGAAATTGAAGTGGATGCGATCCCTTCAACACCAATCATTTCCTCGCCAATGCCTCAGTTCACAGCTGAAGAGGCTGGCGTTGAAGAAATTGAAGAAGATGTGGATATTGGAAGCACAACGCCAGTGATGAACGATGACTTTTGGGACAGTCAGCATCCAAATTCTCCACTCTTCACTCCAATACAACAAATTCCTCAGGCCCCTGCACCAACAGCAGTTCAAATGGGCTCAAGAAACTCATCCCACCTCGTCTGCATGAAGAAATTCCAGCCCCTAGTACTGAAGAACCTGTTGCTGCTACTCCTTTGAACACGCAAACTGCATATGAAGAGGAACCAGAAAATCCTCAGCCTAAAGAACCTGAGATTGTGATTCCTGAGGTAGTGATGCAACTCACTGACACTCCTTTGCCAAAACCAAAGGATCCATTATCGCGCAAGCAAAAGTTCAAGGATGAAGACTTCTTTGGCGAGCATGTTTTCTTCACTGATTACAATCCTTATGATTCTGCTCGCATAAGGAAGAGGCGTTTCTGGACTGCTAGTCAAGCCAATTTCTATTCCTCTGTGCTATTCAACAAAGACAAAGTCTTCGATCATGCACACATTCCTCACGTGGACATGGAATCTCTGCTAGGCTTCGAGCAGGTCCTCGTTGTTCTTGACGATGCCGGTTTGCTGAATTTCTGACCGACATCCGTGATTGGAATGAAGAACTCATTCTTTAATTCTATGCGACATCGCACATCACCGGAGATTACGAAGATGTGAACTCATGGGTACTGGACTGGATGACAGAAAATACTCACTACAAGGCACCAAAGAACTAAATTGCTTCGTGCCCTCCCACTCGATCCTCCCTTGATGGTGCTCGTTGCATCTACACCGAACCTGAAGCTTACAAATCATTACATGCAAGTGCTAATGAAGCCTTTGAAGCCGTGGCAGGCCCCACGAACCAAATTCCTCGTCCAAGGAATTACTATATGTGCCTCGGACTGTCTATCGATTCGACGAAGACAATGAGTCCTATCAAAGGCCACGACTCAAATGATGAAGAAGTCGTTGGCATCATGAAGAATATGCTTTTCAATATCATTCATGGCGTTCCTGGCCAACTTCCATGATTTCTTCATGAGGACTACGCAAACATTGCTATGTCACCTTTTGAGCTGAAGCCTTATGCACCATGGATTATGAGGTTCATCAGGACAAGGTCTTCACTCAATTACAAGGCTGATACTCTGAACCACTACAGCTCCTTGCCTCCAATTGAAGTCCTCAAACGGACATTTTCCTCAGCTAATGACAAAGGCAAGGCAACTACTGTGATAGACGAAGGCATTCGTCCATTGCACTACGGGAAACAGCTAATTTGCCGTCTGGCGAGTACATACGGCAAAGGGCGAAATACAGACGTCAAAGAGTTTGCCGTCAGCCGGCTGACGGCAAACATAGATGGCAAAGAGGGTCGCGGCAAAGGCTGTTTTGCCGTCAGCAATTCATCGGGCAGACGGCAAAGGTTTTGCCGTCAGCCAACTATGATTTGCCATCCGTCAAAAATAATAGACGGCAAAACCCTGTTCTTTGCCGTCAATCAAAACTTCTTCTTTGCTGTCATCTAGACTAAAGTAGAGACGGCAAAGACTGTTTTGCTTTTTTAAATAATGTCGAGCAGAGCATCTCACGGACACATGAACATGAAATCGAGCGAGCAGGTTCAGCTCACGAGATTTTTTTTTACATGGCCATGTTACATTTCATTCATTGTTGGTGGAGTTACAGAAGTTCTGATTGTCCTGAAAATTTACACAAAGGACCCTAGAAAGTAAAAAATAAAAGCAATCAAGTCCTTCTCCACTGCAGGAACAGAGACTTGACCGCCGGCCGTCCTTCTACTGGCCGAGGATCCACTGCCGTCGCCTTGCCCTTCTCGCCTTGCCGCGCCACCGCACAGCCGCCCGGCCATCCTCTACACCGGCTCCCGGCCATGCTCGCCAGCAGACGCAGCCTTCGCCATACGCCCTGCTAGCGCCGACCGCCTGCGTCTCTTGCAGGTGGCCCTCCGCGCCGGCTGCCCTGCCAAAGACCGGACCAAGCAGTCATGCCCTGGTCTTGAATCACCACTCAGCCATGCTCGCCAGCGTCAAGACGCCGCGGCCTGCCGCTGCGCCCTGCTTGCTGGCTGTAACGGGCAGCGGCGCCCATGGCGAAGGGGGAAGGGCGATGGGGACGGCAGAAGACGTCGTGGTGGATCCCTGCGGAGCTTTGAGGGCGACGGGGCTGAGGCCGGTGGCGACGGAGGAAGTGGCCGGAGCCGGCGCGAGAGGTGGTGGCCGGACGCCGGCCGCGAGGTGGTGGCCGGACGACGGCAGAAGCCGGGCGCGGCTGTATGGCCGGCGGCGACGGGATGGGGCCGGGGCGACGGGGAGAAGTGGCCTGGGCGACGGGGATGGGGCCGGGTCGAAGGGAGATGTGGCTGGGCAAGGAGATGTGGTGGCCGATGGAGAAGTGGTGACCGGCGACGGCGTGTGGATAAGGAGAGAAACGAGAGAGAGAGATCGTGGTGGGGGAGAGATGTCATGGTGTGGGAGTGGATAAGGGAGGGATTAGGGGGAGTGCTGCACGTGGGGTCGTGGAAGGAGTGGAGGGAGTTGGGCGCGTGAGACGTGGGTGCGGGGCGTGTTGGATGTGTGGGTGAGATCCTGCCATGTCATCAATCCATGTGATTGATCCGTGTGTTGTGTTTCTTTCTTTGCCGTCTGCATTTTATATTCCAGACGGCAAAGATCTTTGCCCTCTGCGTTTTATGTTCCAGACAGCAAAGTATGTTCTTTGCCGTCTCGGATATAAAATGCAGACGGCAAAGATCTTTGCCGTCTACTTTTCCTATTACATACGGCAAAGTACGGTCTTTGCCCTTTTTTTTCGCAGACGGCAAAGTTTATTTTACCGACAGTTTTTCTTTGCCGTCTATTGATGACGGCAAACCCTTTCTTTGCCGTCTGCCCGACGAAAAGCTGACGGCAAAGGCGTCCCCTGACGGCAAATTAGCTGTTTCCCGTAGTGTTGGATGGTCAATTTCGCAAGGCTGCATCCTACTCCACCAATGATGACTCTGCCACACATGACTCTGCCGCCAACAACTCTGCCAAGCAAAATCCTCAAGCCACAAAGACCTGGGTGATGACTGATCGTGAGTTACTCCTCGCCTTCATCGAGGGTTGATCGCAACCATAAATGGGTCAAGCGCCGCTTTGGTTCAATTCTTCACAACATGACCTCAACACACATTTCGGTGAAAGAAAAACTAATACTACCTCCATGAAACCTTCAACCGCATTCGGGTTGTTCTATCTCATGTCTACAAAGATGTAAGATCTCAAGAAAATGGGTCTCAAGGAAGAATTTGACTGGTCTGCACCTCCAATCAAGAAATTCAAGAAGGTCAAGGTTCCTTCCTTGGTGGCTAGCTCCTATTCTTCATCGCTACGACACCGATGAAAATGAAGACTTGGGCGACATCGCGGCAGGCCCTACTACGACAACCGAATTTTATAATGCCGGGCGCTCCTCCATCAACTTGATATTCCTCAGGGGCGTTAGTCCCCAGTTTTGATCCTTTTGGTCATTTGATGACAAAGGGGGAGAAATTTGAGTTAGTCTTCAAGCGGGTCTATTATGTGGGCGTTTTTTTTTGCTAAGTTACAACTCTCGCTCTTCTTAAACTTTTATTGGATCAAGTTGTAATCTTAAACCCGATGGTGCTCTGATACTTTTGATGTGTTCCTATGCATGCTTATTCTTCGTTATATGTTAATACACACATGCTGAATTACATCAGTCACCATATTTCATCATGCATTTCAAATTCTTCATATTATATGTCAAATGCGTGTATGAATTACAAGATATAGGGGAGATCTCCATGATTCAACTCTTCAAATGTGCATTGCTTCAAAAGCAAATTCCTCACTATGCACATCTTCAGGGGGAGTTCTTCTATATCTTGCAATCAAATTCCTCAATATCAGTATTTACACTTCATATGTTTATCCCCGTTGAAAACTTATATTGTCATCAATCACCAAAAAGGGGGAGATTGTAAGTGCATCTAGTGCCCCTTAGTGATTTTGGTGTATTGAAGACTTATAGGTTAAGGGACTAATATGTTTATGAGTGTACACAGGTCTATAAGTCTATGAGGAGTTTGATATTTACAGAGAAAGTCGACCCTAAAATGAAGTTCTTCGATCAAGACTTTGGTATTCTGAAGACTTTCTGAAGACTTTGAAAGTGAAGAAATTGGTGTGACCTTGAAGACTTGGTATTCACTTGAGGAACATGAAGCGTGAAGACGTTTGTTTTCGTAGTTTCGCGTTTCTCTTTCTTGAGTCATAGGAAACACCATACTGTTAAAGGGGGTCGAGGAAATACTAAGGAAAAATTTCCATATGATGCTCAACTCAAAATCCTATACCTACCAATCCCTTCGAGTGAAGCCATTGGAAATCTCATACAGTTCAGTCAATTTCTTCAAAGGATGAGACGAAATTCTTCCGTCACGAGGCATTTGTTCCGACTGAGGAGTTAGGAATTCGCCAGTGCGGATTGCCTACATAGTGAGGAACATGATAGCCCTGAGGAACTTGAAAGTCAAATTTCCGACCGTTGCTGTGCTGTGCGCCAGCTGTCCCAAAAATATCTTATCCACCTAATGGTCATATCATTGAAGGGCATTTATGTCTTATCATGTCGGGCTGCTCCCTAGGCTATAAATAGCTGCCCCCTACAACCACTAGCTGGTTGGCTGCTCCGAGAGAACTTGACACTTGTCATTTGAGAGCAACCCATCCTCCGAGGACTTTGAGTGAAAATCATCGAGTGAGGAAAACCCAAAACCAAACCCCTACAAACCCAAAGTGATTGAGCATCACTGAAGAGATTGATCCTGCGTGGATCCGACGCTTGTTACCTTTCAAGACTGTGCTTCTTCCAGACGGTTAGGCGTCATGGTCTAGAGCATCCAAGAGGAATTGTGGATCGCCGAAAGTGACCGAGTCTGTGAAGGTTTGGAAGTCGCTCAAGACTTACCACGAGTAATTGGACGAGGTCTGTGTGACCTTAGTTCAAGGAGAATACGGTGAGGACTTGGTGTCCTGAGCTGCGTGCTCAACGACTGGGTGTCCGGGACTGTGTGTCCGGGACTGTGTGCCCTCGAGTTTAAATACTCGGCCTCTCCAACCATACGTACAACTGAGACAACAGTTGGAACTGGTCTACCAAATCATTGTCTTCACCAACCTTACTAGTTCTATTTCCTCAACTCTTTCATTTCCTCATTACTGTGTTGAGTGTTTGTTCATATCTGTGTTTGAAGACTTTGACTGAAGACTTTCTCAATTTCCTCAGTTAAATTTCTTCAGTTTGTTTGTTTTCATCTTGTGTTATCCTGTGTTTACGCTTTCTATACTCTGTGATTGTCTTCATTTCATCATGATGACCATGCATGTATTCTGTTATGCTTACTTCTGAGTACTTATTCCGCTGCAAGTAGTTCTTCGCTTAGGAATTTCCTCACCGGCAAATTCCTCAGTGAAGAATTCATAAAAATCGCCTATTCACCCCCCCTCTAGTCGATATAACGCACTTTCACATATCATGTGGTGAATAAAAATATAGCTCCAAGTATATTACCGATGGAAGTAGACGAAAGAGGGGATGCCTTCCGGGGCATCCCCAAGCTTTGACTTTTTGGTGTCCTTGGATTATCTTGGGGGTGCCATGGGCATCCCCAAGCTTAGGCTCTTGCCACTCCTTGTTCCATAATCCATCAAAAGAATTCACCCAAAAGTTGAAAACTTCACAACACAAAACTCAATAGAAATCTCGTGAGCGCCGTTGGAGAAAGAAAACAAAAGACTACTTTAAGATACTGTAATGAACTCATTCTTTATTTATATTGGTGTTAAACCTACTGTATTCCAACTTCTCTATGGATCATAAACTATTTTACTAGCCATAGATTCATCAAAATAAGCAAACAACACACGCAAAACAGAATCTGTCAAAAACAGAACAGTCTGTAGTAATCTGTAACTAACGCAAACTTATGGAACTCCAAAAATCTAACAAAATTATACGACCTAGAAAATTTGTTTATTGATCAGCATCAATTGGAATCAGTATTTTATCACGTTCTGTTGATTTTTAATAATTCGGGCACTGAGCGCAAAGTTTCTGGAAATTACAGCAAGATCAAATAACTATTATCCAAGAAGATCTAATAGGTCTAGCTTGGCACAAACACTAATTAAAACATAAAACCACATCTAAACATAGGCTAGATGGATTATTTATTCCTAAACAGAAGCAAAAGCTAAAAAATTAAAAATAAAATTTGGTTGCCTCCCAACAAGCACTATTGTTTAACGCCCCTAGCTAGGCATAAAAGCAAGGATAGATCTTGGTATTGCCATCTTTGGTAGGCATTCCATAAGTGGCTCTCATGATAGATTCATATGGTAATTTTATTTTCTTTCTAGGAAAGTATTCCATGCCTTTCTTTAATGGAAACTGGAATCTAATATTGCCTTCCTTCATATCAATAATTGCGCCAATCGTTCTAAGGGAAGGTCTACCAAGAATAATAGGACATGAAGGATTGCAATCTATATCAAGAACGATAAAATCTACGGGCACATAATTCCTATTTGCAACAATAAGAACATCATTAATTCTTCCCATAGGCTTTTTAATAGTGGAATCCGCAAGATGCAAGTTTAGAGAGCAATCATCAAAGTCACGGAAATCTAGCAAATCACACAAAATTTTGGGAATAGTAGAGACACTAGCACCCAAATCACACAAGGCATGAAACTCATAATCTTTAATTTTAATTTTAATAGTAGGTTCCCACTCATCATAGAGTTTTCTAGGGATAGAAACTTTCAACTCAAGTTTTTCTTCATAAGAATGCATCAAGGCATCAACAATGTGTTCGGTAAAGGCCTTATTTTGACTATAAGCATGAGGAGAATTTAGCACGGATTGCAACAAGGAAATACAATCAATTAAAGAGCAATTTTCATAATTAAATTCCTTGAGATCCAAAATAGTGGGTTTAGCAACATCTAGATTTTTATTTCTTTAAATCCCACTTTTATCAATTTCATCATCAAGATCTAAAAACTCCGAATTCTTAGAACGCCTTCTAGGTAAAGGAAGATCATATGCAGTTTCATCAAGATTCATATTGCAAAACAAAGTTTTAATGGGGGACACATCAATAACTTTTAGATCTTCATCTTGATTTTCATAGGAATTCGGTTTAGTAGGCATCTTATTAACTAAGGTAGCTTGCATATCCGAAATTTCAGCGGTCAACTTTTCAAGACGAGCAATTTGGGATATTATACCATCAAATTCTTTAGACATATCATCGAGCTCTTTATTCATATAACTCATAAAACTCTTTTGTTCCTTAAGCTCGTTTCTAAAGAAATTATTATGCTCAAATTGCAAAACCATAAACTTTCTGACATTGTTTTCGATCTCCTCTAGCCTTTTAAGGTGAGGATCACCAAATCTAGGTAGAGTCATCACGACAAACAAGCAATCCAACACACGAGCAAACAAGCGGACGAGGAAAAAGGCAACGGGAAAAAGAGAAGGAGATTGGGAAAGAGAGGGCGAATAAAACGGCAAGGGTGAAGTGGAGGAGAGGAAAACGAGAGGCAAATGGAAAATAATGTAATGTGATAGATAGGGATTGTGATGGGTACTTGGTATGTTGACTTTTGCGTAGACTCCCCGGCAACGGCGCCAGAAATTCTTCTTGCTACCTCTTGAGCGCTGCGTTGGATTTCCCCGAAGAGGAGAGGATGATGCAGCAAAGTAGCATAAGTATTTCCCTCAGTTTTTGAGAACCAAGGTATCAATCTAGTAGGAGGCCACGCACAAGTCCCTCGTACCTGCACAAAACGATAGCTCCTCGCAACCAACGCGATTAGGGTTGTCAATCCCTTCACAGTCACTTACAAGAGTGAGATCTGATAGAGATGATAAATAATACTTTTGGTATTTTTGATATAGAGATGCAAAGAAAAAAGTAAAAGGCAAAGTAAAAACAAAGCAAGTATAAAAGTAATGGAGATTGATATGATGAGAATAGACCCGGGGGCCATAGGTTTCACTAGTGGCTTCTCTCAAGAGCATAAGTATTCTACGGTGGGTGAACAAATTACTGTTGAGCAATTGACAGAATTGAGCATAGTTATAAGTATATCTAGGTATGACCATGTAAATAGGCATCACGTCCGAGACAAGTAGACCGAAACACTGAAATAGGCAAAAAACAGTAATTCTGGGTTGGGCCTCCGGTTAATAGGTTAGTCCCAAAAATAATATAAAAGTGGAAAATAAAGCCCAATATAGTCCAAAACAGTAGATAAAGTAGCATGGAGCAATCAAAAATTATAGGTACGTTGGAGACGTATCACGGTGCGGCAAGTTTAGTCCCACCTCGCTAGTCGAGGGGCTACCGCACTGGTTTATAAGCCCCAGTGCGGTAGCTCTCTCGAGCTCCTCTCCTAAGCAGGCCTACTGGGCCTACCTGTTCTGTTCTGCCCTGTGGGCCTACTGGGCCTTTGCGGGCCTGCATCCTGGCCCAACAAAAGGTTGTGTTTCTAGTCGTATGCAGGCCGCTTTGGCCCAGTAGGCGGGCTTTTTTATTTTCTTAATTTTTTTTGCTTTATTTATTTTTGTTTCATTTATTTTTGAGTTGTTTTTTTGCTGTATTTAGAGTTTCTTTGTGAATATTTTTTCTCTAGGTAAAAAAAATTACAAACTTTCTGTTAGTGCCGGTAGTTTTCAAATTTGAATAGTTTAAATTTTGAATTATTTGAAATTTGTGTGAATCAGTAGTTTGTGAATAACTTAACTTTGAAAAAAGATTTTTCAGTGATTCTTTTTTCTTATGTTTAATATTAGTGTCTTTTATCATTATATTCAATTTGGTAATGCTTACGTTATTTAAAAAATGAAATGCCTTTGTAACAGATGATGTTTCGTCGGAAACCCGGATACTTCGAAAGAGATTGTCCATTTTGTACACGAAGTGCATCCAGTTTTTGCCGTAACCCTCTCTACTTTTTTGCACATGCTATGTGGGTGAAATTATGATACCATGCCAACTTTCAACCTTTTCTGAGTTCATTTGAAATGCTTTTCAATTTCAGGGTCATTTAGCTGAAAAAGATCAGTAAATGCATGAAAGAATTTTTTTGCACATAAAATTTCTTCGTGTTTCAAATGCCGAAACACATAACTACCATAACTATTACAGAGATTCCCTCCTGGGTGTGAAACACAGAAGAAAGTGATAATAGGGAAGCCGATCACATCCCAGATCTTTGGGTGTGAAACTTTTTCTTCGCGTGTGTCCCTTTGCGCCGTCTTTCTTACGGTCTTCTCCATGCCACCGCATCGCCTTCGCATGCTCTTTATTTTGGAACAAACGTTTCAACCGTGGTATTATAGGAGCATACCACATCACCTTGGCAGGAATCTTCTTCATGGGACGCTCGCCCTCGACATCACCAGGATCATCGCGACTGATCTTATAACGCAATGCACCGCATACCGGGCAGGCGTTCAAATCCTCGCACTCACCGCGGTAGAGGATGCAGTCATTAGGGCATGCATGTATCTTCTGCACCTCTAACCCTAGAGGGCAGACAGCCTTCTTTGCTTCATACGTACTCTCGGGCAATTTGTTGTCCTTTAGAAGCATATTCTTTATCATTACCAGCAACTTTCCAAATCCCTTGTCAGATACACCATTATCTGCCTTCCATTGCAGCAATTCCAGTGTGGTGCCCAACTTTTTTTTGTCAGCTTCGCAATTCGGGTACAACAATTTCTTGTGATCCTCTAACATGCGCTGCAACTTAGTCCTCTCCAGATCACTTGCGCCGTTTCTCTTTGCATCGGCAATGGCCCGACCTAGATCATCAGCGGGCTCATCTGATGCCTCTTCTTGAGCTTCTTCCCACATTGTCGGCTCAGCTTCTTCCCCCATTGTTGTATCATCGTATTCAGGGAACCCATGGCCAGGATAGATGTCGTCGTCATCTTCTACTTCATTGTCTTCCATCATAACTCCTCTTTCTCCGTGCTTGGTCCAAACATTATAGTGGGGCATGAAACCGGACTCAAATAGGTGGACGTGAATGGTTCTTGACGTAGAGTAACTGTGACCATTCTTATAGCTAGCACATGGACAAGGCATAAAACCATCCGCCCGCTTGTTTGCCTCAGCGGCAAGCAGAAAAGTATGCACGCCATTAATGAACTCGGGAGAGCATCGGTCATCATACATCCATTGTCGGCTCATCTTCATTACACAACACTGAATAGACCAAATTAATACAAGTTCATATATAAAGTTCATAGATAAAGTTCATATACAACACTTAATTAAATGCAACATACAAGTAACTCTCTGGCTAAAGAATTTAAATGCAACAACAAATGCGATCAAAATCGCAACTAACGTAACAATTGATCCAACAGCATAATGATACCAAGCCACACTATCAATGGCATATTTTCTAATCTTTCTAATCTTCAACCGCATTTTCTCCATCTTGATCTTGTGATCATCGACGACATCGGCAACATGCAACTCTAATTCCATCTTCTCCCCCTCAATTCTTTTCAATTTTTCTTTCAAATACTAGTTTTCAATTTCAACTAAATTTAACCTCTCGACAATAGGGTCGGTTGGAATTTCTGGTTCACATACCTCCTAGATAAAAATATCTATGTCAACTTGATGTGCATAATTTTTCATAAACATGAAATGCAACAACTAGTTTTAAAAGAGAATATACCACATCCGAATCATAACAAGGACGAGAGCCGACGGAGACGGATATCAAAACCATGGCACTATGTATAACAAACAATGTACGGGTAAGATAATTATACGAGTAACTATATATCCTGATCACACAAACATCAATTTGGTAATGTAAAACATTCATGAACAAGAGCCTCAGCACAAGGTGGTGCCGGCGACGGGATGGTGGGGGCGATTGACGGTGGTTACGATGGAGATTTAGAAGGCACTAAGTAAACCACACCTACATATGCAAACTAAGTGTTATTTTTGATCTCAAATTGCATATAAATCAAATACTAGCGCATATAATTCCTCCCAAATTACTAAACTCACAAATTAATCACTATACAAAACATTGCAAGAGCTAATATAGCAATGAGAGATGAAAGGACAAAGTTGCTAACCTTTGTGATCATTTGAATGGATGGGGGCCTTCAAATCTTAACAAATTTTGGGCAACATTTATGATGAGCTCGAGGAAGAGAGGGGAAGAACAGAGGAAGTGAGGGGAAAGTGGAAGAACAGAGCGAGCTCGGGTGGACGAAGGGTTTATGTACGACGACCTTTAGTACCGGTTCGTGCCACGAACCGGTACTAAAGGTGCTAGAGGGGCCCCAGACTGACAACATCCTGCCACCACTCTCTTTAGTACCGGTTCGTGGCATGAACCGGTGCTAAAGGTCCACCACGAACCGGTACTAATGAGAGCGGCCGGCTAGCCGTTGAAACCGGCATTAATGGACACATTAGTGCCGGCTCAAAATCAAACCGGCACTAATGTGTCTCAGATTTGCCCCTTTTTTTACTAGTGTATGTAGTTGATTCTAGCAGTGTGATGAATAACAACTTCGTATGGGACAGCCATCAGAGCACGATGTTTCATAATGTTTACCACCCTCTCATTCTTGGTGCCTCTTATTATGTTCTTCACACACTATTATTCTGTCCTTCTCTTGTATCTCCATCCCGCTAGCTAGCACCATCACCCCCTCTCTTATTTATGCATTGATTCATGTCCAACAAACATTACTCCTTTATAAAATGTGAAATGTCTAACAGCTCCCGGGTGCCCCTACACCCCCATGAACAGTAAATTCATATAAAATTGAAAAAAATCAATGAAATCTGAAACTTTCAGAGATCAAAGATTATCAAAGGTTTAATGTTCCTGCAAAGCTTCAGCAATAAATAACCTTTGTGGAGCCCTCACTGGAAAAAACAAAATCACTGCTAAAAAATGTACATAAACTTTGAAACATGATTTTGTTTTTTTATTTGAATGCTCTTCGAATGCTAATTTTAGCTAAAACTTTGCAAGATCATCAAAAGTTTCATGATGTTCGATGTCCCAAAGTTTCAGATTTTTTGATTTTTTAAATTTGTTTTGAATTTACTTTTCATAGAGGGTGTAGGGGCACCCGGGTGCTGAAAATACTATCTCTTATAAAATGCTAGAGTAGTCGCATTTTGATAGCACTTGTGCGCTACCCTTTTTTGGTCGTCTGACTAAATTATTACTGTTGTATGCTTTTGGTTGTTGGTATTAGGTCAGTCGTTAATTCGTTTCACAGTTCGGAGAAGGTTCTAAACTTGAAGGAGATTTATTTTTGTTACCCGACTGCCCGACAGCGGATAGCATCACATCGGACCTTGGCCTCCCGACACACAACGCTGATCTAACAAACACGAAGATCAGAGATCACAGAGCACGAGGATTACAACTAGAAAGACACGTATTACAGTATATAAAAAATTTCATTTTATTCAAAACAACAATATTCATCCCGCGCTCTCAAGCGAAACCGAGCAACGCGACGCCGAGCTTTGCGAGCTTGAACGCGTTCTCGTCCTCCGCCGTCAGCGGCGAAGCCGCGTTGCTCTTCTTGAACCCGTCCTCGCACTCCTTCGCTGCGGCCGCTGCCTTCTCCAAGATCGCCGTCGCACCGCCGAACTTCCTGCCCTTGACCGCTGCAGTGCACGCAGGGGCACCGCGCACTATACCGCCGTACAGCGACTGGCAAGACCGGAGTGGCCGCGCCAGTGCCGCGTCCCCCGCCTTAATCTTCACACCGCTCTCCCCAAGCAGACGGCCGATCTTGGCCTCCGTGCTGGTGGCGTTGGTAGCGAGGAGGCCCACGGCAGCGGCGGCGAGGTCTCGGTAGACGCCGCCACCGCCGACCGAGCTTAGGGCCTCCAGGCAGAACGTGACGTCGAAGTAGGTGCTACCGCCGCCGACGGTCTTGCATGCGGCAAGTACAGGGACGGCATTCGCCGGCGGCGCAAGGAGGACGGGCAAGAGCAGCAAGAGAACGATGATCACGCTAGTAGAGGAAGATGTGAAGGAAGCCATTGTCAGTTTTGCTCGTGGATTCAGTCTTCCCAGACGGCCATACCTCAGCCTCGGGTGTCTAGTATATATATGTAGGGCTCTGCTAAAAATCAGTCGACTGATTTTTAGTGAAGTCTCAGTCGAATTGTTGACCCTTAGATCTTTGTGTTGCTTTACGATCTGTGCAACCCTGTTGTTTTCTGTATATCAGCCCACATAGGGAACGAACTGGGTGGGCCTGTTTTTTTGTCTATGTTTTTTTCGTCGGGGCAGGCTTCAGGTGGTGGGCTGGGCGGAGGTCCTTTTTCTTTGTGTGTTGGGCTTTATTTTGCCGGTTGTTCTACAAGGTTTAGGTCCGTTTCTTTTTTCTTTTTGATTTTTTTCTACAGGATGGGAACGAACAGGTAGAGTGAAGTGACTTGTGTGTGTCTTTTTGTTCTTCAGTTAGTAACAGTTCATAGGTCTCGACTTTTTCTATTTTTTTTATCATTATTTTTTATTATTTATTTATTTTTCATTTTATTTTTTCTTTGTTTAGGTTCATACAGGACTGTTAAAACTCAGTCGACTCCCTGGTCGTTAGATCATTGTTGCTTCAAGATCTATGTAACTATGTCTGTCTTATATTGAAATCGGTTGCCTAGGTGCATGATGGGTCAATTTTCTTTTCTTTTGTTGTTTCTTTTCTCTCGTGTTTGCCAAATATGCGCTATGGGCTGGGCTTGAGAGGTTTCTTTTTTGTCTTGTTTTGGGCTTAATTTTTCAACGGGGAAACGAACCGTCCAAAGAGGGGGTGGGGGAAGCGGTTGAGAATATTTTTTAATATTTTATTTGCTTTTAAGTATTTTAAATGATTATTTCGTCTATGTTCCTTGTCATGTTTGAATTTCTTTTTACATTTTGTATTTTCTCCTTTTCTCTTGCTTTTCTTTTTTTCTTTTCCTTTTTTATTGTTGTTTTCAAACCTTTTTTTTTGCACGAACCTTATTCTTTTTTATTTTCTTAACTAATCAACACGTTTTATTTTTGAAAATTGACAACATTGTCATCTGGTTGGACAATCTCCCTAACTTCACCGACTGTAAATCAATTGTTCTTTGTCGGGGGAGGGGATAGTTGCATGTTTATCACTAGGCACATAACTGCAAGTGTTGCACCCCGACGTAACGACATGCCCTCAATGTGACTGCAACTATGTGGAGTTTTGTCGGGGAAGTGGAAAATTGTTTGTGTGCCACTAGGCACATAACTGCAAGTGTCGTATTCTGACTGAAATTTTGTGGTGTTTAGTCGGGAGGGGCACTTACATGCATGTCACTAGCCATGCAACTGCAAATATCTCCACTACGGCAATCACATATCTTCAACGTGACTACAACTATGTGGTGTTTTTCTCGAGGAAGGGGCAGTTGCATGCATGCAACTATACATGTTGCCCCCATTTACAACTCTGTGTTTTGGGGGGGGGGGGGGGGGAGGAATGGTTGCATGCCTGCAACTAGGTACACAATTGCAAGTGTTGTCCTCGACAGCAACTGCATGCCTTCAATTCTACTGCAACTTAGTGGTGCTTTGTCGCCGGGGGGGGGGGGGGGGGGGGGGGGTTTGTTGCATATATCACACGAGGCATGCAGGAACAAGTGGCGCCCCCGACAACAACTGCATGTATTTAGCGTAAGTGCAACTTTATTGTGTTCTTTGTGTGGCTGGGCAAAAATCAGTCGACTGATTTTTAAGGAAGTCTCAATCGATGTAGTTGACCTTCCATCGCTTTTCTGTTTAAGATCCAGGATAACTGTTTCTTATGTTGTATCGAACTATTTTAGTTGTGCCCCCGGCCCATTGCCTTGTTTCTTTTTTCTTTTCTTGCTTTCTCTTCTATTCTTTTGTGTTGGACAAAGATGCCACATGGGCTGGCCGTGAGGGGTGGTGTGGCTTTTCCTTTATCTGTTTTTTGGGCATTCTTCTAGGCTGAAATTTTTGTTAGTGCTCGTGTTGCCTGGGGACAGGAGCGATTAATAGGCCTGTTCGTTTTGGTTTGTTCCCATTTTATTTTTTTATTTTTTATTTTCTATTGCTATTATTATTTAAAAAATATTGTCACTTGTTTACACATACATCGATCGCACACAATTGCATGTACATTGAATCACATGCAATTACATGTTTTATTGTTAGTGTCTATATGCAACTTTTTTTCTAAAAATATTATCGCTGACACGCCATCGACCACACACGGTTTCATACACATTGGCCACACAATTGTATGTGTGTCATTGGCGTGTAACTTATCTTTTTCCTTCTCAAAAAATTTGTCACCGGCCAACTAGACTTTGTTTTTGGTTTGAGTTTTTTTAACTTTGTTTGTGGCTCGAGTAGAGACCAGTAGGGGACAGTTGCATGTTCGACACTAGGAATGCAACTGCAATTGTCGCACCCGACCGCAACTCGATGTCTTCTAGCCCGGCCACAACTGGAAGTTTTTGTTCTGTTCGAAGGGGAGCCGGTAGAAGGGGCGGGCCAGTTGCAAGCCCGACAACATCGCCACAGCTGCAAGTGTTACACCTGACCGCAACTGCATGTCTCCTAACATGGTTGCAACTGGACCTTTGTTTTGTCGGAGAGGGCAGCGAGAGTGGGGGCGGGCCGGTTGCATGTCCGACACTCGGAATGCAAATCGCAAGTGTCACACCCAATCTCAATCGCATTTCTTCTAGCCCGATGCAATCGTACTTTTTTGTTACATTAGAGGGGCGCCGGTAGAGGGGGCGGGCCAGTTGCAAGCCCGACAACATCCCTACAACTGCAAGCGCCGGACCCGATCGCAAGTGCATGTCCCCAAACATGGTTGCAATTGGACGTTTGTTTTGTCGGAGGGGGCGCCGGGAGAGGGGGCGGGCCAGTTGCATGTCTGACACTAGTAATGCAACTGCAAACGTCGCACCCGACCGCAACTGCATGTCTTGTAACCTGACCGCAACTGGTCTTTTTTGTTCTGTCGGAGGGAGTGGGCCAGTTGCAAGCTCGACAACATCCCTGCAACTGCAAGCGCCGCACCCGGCCGCAACTAAATGTCCCCGAACATGGTTTCCAATTGGACCTTTGTTTTGTCGGAGGGGAGGCGGGAGAGGGGGCAGGCTAGTTGCATGTCCGACACTAGGAATGCAACTGCAAGTGTCGCACCCGATCGCAACTGCATGTCTTGTAACCCGACCGCAATTGGACTTTTTTGTTCTGTCGGAAGGAGCGAGCCAGTTGCAAGCCCGACAACAGCCCCGCAACTGCAAGCGTCACATCCGCCGCGAATCGCATGTCCCCAACATGGTTGCAACTCGACATTTGTTTTGTCGAAGAGGGCGGCGGAGAGGGCGGGCCACTTGAATGTTCAATACTAGGCATGCAACTGCAAGTGTCGCATCCGACCGCAACTGCATGTCTTCTAACCGGACCGCAACTTGACTTTTTTGTTCTGTCGAAGGGGGCGCCGGTAGAGGGGGCTGGCCAGTTGCAAGCCCGACCAAATCCTCAAGAATCGCAAGTGTCGCACCCGACCGCAACTGCATGTCTATCACTATTTCTATTTTTCTACTTTTAAATTTATTTTTGTTTGTGTAGGTTTTTAATCTATTCTAAATAGTGTTTTTTTTTTCAAACATGCCACTCAGTTGCACGTCGCCTGCAGCGACCGCATATGTTGTAGTCCACATGCAATTTGAAGCGATATTAGTCAGGGTATAACTAGGGTGCAAGGGCGGGAGCTGAGTGCTTGGGCGGCCCGGTTTACTTTTCTTTATTAATTTCTCTACCATTTGTTTTCCTTTCTATTTTTATTTTTCCGTTTTGGATTTGTGTTATTTTCCTTTTCTAAATGGTGGTGTTTTGGACTTCTTTTGGGAAAAATGTTGCCACTCAATTAGCACATGCGTGGTCCGTACACAGTTGCATGTACTCCGGCCATGCGCAATTGCACGTCCACTGTCCATGTGCAACTTAACATTCTTTTTCTTTTTAAAAAAGTAGTGCCAATGTGGTTATACACATGTCAGTAGCATGTCCGTCTACCACGTGCAATTTGCATGCCTGTCATTTCTATTTTTAAGGAACTAGAGAAAAAAGACTTGAACAGAAAAAAAAAGAGAACACAACATCAACGCACACAAGCTGCACGAACAACTAATCTTACCTCAGCCGATGCACGACAACCTGAAAAACATTAATGATGCATGAACAATTAATTGACAGAGATAAAAGGCCAGCCCAAACCAGTGAAGCCCATCACAGAAAACAGCAGACAAAGGACAACCGAGCCCACAAACAAGCCCAACAAGCAAACATCACAAACCAGCGGTCAGAAACTACGATCAAACAGAACGATATGTACAAGATGACGTCATTCGACTGAGACATAGCGAAGTCTCAGTCGACTGAGACTTAGACGGACCCATATATGTAAGGTGTGAGTTATTGGACGATTAATTTCATAAACTTTTCGATTTGATTCCTCTTTTGCGGGATTTTTCTATTTGATTCCATATTTGACCGGCTGTATCAATGCCGAGAAAACCGTCGGAGCCAGGAGGAAGGGGGCTCTTGACAATTAAACCAGGTGTCGAAGTCGAACATTGGGGCAGCGGCTTTGGGGGTTGTCGACGTATGAGAAGGTGAGTTTGGCAGTTCTTTTGGCAGTAGGTCAATGACATTCTTATCTCTAGGTGGGGGTGGGGAGGATTGACCATCTGCATCTTGGCCAGGGGCGAATCTAGGGAAAACCCTATGCGCCGCTCGTTGCGTCAAAATGTCGATGCAACGCACAGGCGAAGCCCCGCATCGTTAGCAATGGGCCAGCCCATTATACAAAATCTAGCCAGCCCGATTTGGGAACCTTCTAGAAGGTTCCTCGACCCGTTTTTTTTTGACCTGTTTTCCTGTTTCTTCTTGGGGTTTTCTTTTTCGTTTTTTCTTTTCTCCGATTTTCTATTTCTTTCTTTCTTTATTAATTTTGTTTTTTGTTTTTGCACTTTTAAGTTTATTTTATTTTTCAACTTTATTTTATTCAATATCATCTTTCTAAAATTGTTTGAAATTTTCAAAAAATTACTGTTTTAGAAAAACGTTCAAAATATGAAAAAAAATCGTGTTTTAGAAAAATTGTTCATAAATTCAACAAATGTTCCTGTTTTAAAAAATTGTTTGCATTCTTCAAAAATTGTTCTTGTTTTACAAAAAATGTTCGAATGTTTTTATTTTCAAATTTTTGACAGTGTCAAAAAAATGTTCCTGTTTAAAAAAAATCACAAATTTAAAAAATTGTCCACGCTTTCATTTGTGCCGAAGTTTCTTAAACAAACCATGTTTTAAAATTTTGTTCAGGAATTTTCAAATATATTCGCATTTCCCAATTTTATTTTGGAATTTGGAAAAATGTTTCCATTTGCAAAAAAAATCATGATTTTCACAAAATGTTATAGTTTTCCAAAATATTTTTAACAATTTTGGAAACTGTTTGCTTCTCACGGAACATTCCGTTTTTTTAAAATTGCTTTTGAAAATCCTGAACTAATTAGGATATGCGCAGTGTGTTTGCTTCTTTAAGATTGATACTCCCATATGGACAGAAACTGCTCCTAGCTTGGCTGGTAGGAACATGTCTTTTATAGCAGTTGATCTTGTGTTTGAATCCCCCGCGGCGCAATTTTTCTTTTTGAGCTAGAGCACGCGTCGCTATCTTCATGGGCCGGCCCAGTCGAAAACGCGCCTGTGCGAAACATCAACAACTTGACGCAGAGAACGTCACATAGGAGGTCCCCGAATCTACTACATTGAAGGTGGTGGGGGCGAATGCCCCCCACTCGATTTTTTGGCCCACTTATACTCGGCCTGCGATATAGAACATTGCCCCCGCTCAGCCCAGGATATTAGCCCCCACTGGCCCACTTCTGTGTTGTTTTAGACGCCCATCTATCCTTGTGAGAGAAAGGCAACAACGGAGCAGCTACAACTGTATGCGTTCATTGTATTAATCTCCGGAGGTTATTAATAAAACGTTCATCGTATTAATCCCTAAGGTATCGAATCCAACCACTTTGTCTCAATTTCAGCCTATTAGTTTGTGCAATGTAATCTATAAGATTATATCAAAGGTGCATGCTAACCAGCTGAAATAGATTTTACCGGAGTTAATCTCACCAAGCAGTCCGCGTTTGTCCCTGGAAGGCTTATTACTGACAATGTTATCGTTGCATATGAGTGCTTGCATTTCATGAAGAGAAGTAGAAGCAAAAAAAGGTCTCATTGTGCTCTTAAAGTTGATATGATGAAGGCTTACGACCGGGTAGAACGGAATTACCTTGAAACTGTCATGTTAAAGTTGGGATTTGCTAGCAGTTGGGTTGCAAGAATAATGAACTGTGTCAAGTCAGTTTCTTTTGTGTTATTGCTAAATGGTTGCAAACATGATGAGTTCCGACCCACAAGGGGAATCCGACAGGGGGATCCAATATCCCCGTACCTTCTTTTGATTGCGGTCGAGGGCCTATCTTGCTTACTTAAAGCTAGATCATCCAACGAAAACGTGAAAGGTGTGTTAGTGGCTCCAACAGCACCAGCGGTCAGTCACCTCCTGTTTGCTGATGATTGCCTTCTTTTATTCCGGACGAATGAGGAAGGGGCACATACTATGAAAGACAGTATTGCAATGCTTCTGGGCAATGAGTAAATTTTGAGAAAATCCAACATTTTCTTTGGTAAAGTTTGTCCGGAAGGGTTGAGAAATACTATCAAGAACATTCTAGAGGTCCCGAATGAAACTCTCTCCGGGAAGTACCTTGGTCTTCCAACGGATGTTGGAAGGTCTAAGAATAACTCCTTCAAATACATCAAGGACAGATTATGGAGGCAAGTGCAAGGTTGGGTTGAGAAGTGCCTTGCAGCGGCTGGCAAGGAGGTCTTGATCAAGTCTATAGCCCAGGCTATTCCCACTTTTTCCATGTCTTGCTTTCTGCTGCCTCGAGGACTATGTCAGCAAATTGAGGCGATGCTTCGAAAATTTTGGTGGGGTACCAAGAATGGAGATTGGAAGGTTGCTTGGGTTTCGTGGGAGGTGATGACGATGCCAAAGTACATGGGTGGCTTGGGATTCCGGGACACCCAACTTTTTAACCTCGCAATGCTAGCAAAACAATCATGGAGGATCATGCAAGACCCAAGCTCTCTCAGTGCTAGACCTCTAAAGGCCGTGTACTTTCTAGACTGTGATCTGATTCATGCAGAATTGGGAAGCCATCCATCCCAGGTGTGGAGGCCAGTATGTGAAGGAACGATGGTGCTGAAGCAGGGTTTAATTCGCAGAATTGGAAATGGGCAAACTACTCGCATATTGGATCATAATTGGATCCCTAGAGATTACATGTTACGAGCCCTCCATCCAAGATCTGATAGCCCCCCAGTTTTTGTTGCCGATCTAATGAATGAAGCGGAAAAGAGGTGGGACCGCGAGAGGGTTGTTGAGCATCTGCAGGCCCCTGATGTTCATGCTGTTCTCGGAATCCCGCTAAGCTCCCGAAATATGGGAGATCACTGGGTTTGGCATTATGAGCGGACAGGAATTTTCAGCGTTAGGTCTGCCTACCGACTTCTTATTGATACAAAGAGGAGAAGGGAGGACTGGCTGGATGGGCGGCCGGCGACCTTCAACATCGAGGAGTTGATGAATCAGTGGAGCCGACTTTGGAAGGCAAATGTGCCTTCCAAGCTTAAGAATTTTGCATGGAGGCTGGCTCGGAACTCAATCCCAACAGAAGCTGTTGGGTGTGTGAGGATGATGTCTGACAGTAGCCATTGTGGTACCTGCAATGCAGCGGAAGACACCTGGAGACACGCCTTAATAGAGTGCAATATGGCAAAATCAGTCTTGTGTCTTGTTGATGAGGACCTGGTTGATCATCTGATAGCTTCAAATAATCCTGATGCCAAGCTTTGGTTGATGGATCTTCAACATTCTTTGGGTCAGAATGATTTTGCCAAGGTCTTGGTGACCCTTTGGGCCATTTGGTGGGCGAGAAGAAGAGCACTACATGAGGGGGAGTTCCAGTCGCCCTTATCTACTTTCGCTTTTATATCTATGTTCCTTGGGGACTTGGACTTACTGCCTACCAATCCCAAGAATACTGCTGTTCCAGCCAGACGAGAGACTAGAGTTCAGTGGATTGCCCCAGCGCTTGGCTTCCATAAAATAAATGTTGACGCTGCGATTTCTCGCCATGGAGATTGCAGTGCTATTGCTGCTGTCTGTAGGACTAGAGATGGGGTTTACTTTGGCGCGTCGGTGCAAATTTTCAGAGATCAGGACGACCCAGAAACTTTGGAAGCTATGGCATGTGGAGAAGGCCTGGCCCTGGCTAGCGATTTAGTTCTGAACAAAATTCAGATCGCTACTGACTGTCTCACTACTATCAAGCACCTTCAGGGATCCTAGTTGGGACGGAACTGTGTGATCATCAATGATATAGTGGAGAAGAAGACGGAGTTTCTCGAAGCTCTGATCACTCATGAGGCGCAAAATCATAACACTGAAGCACACAATTTGGCTAAGGCAGCTTTGTATTTAGATGCTGGTCGTCATTTGTGGCTGTTGGTCATGCCGGAATTCTTGTTTATTCCTCACGTTGTTCCTTAAGTAATTCAGTGTGCTCTTTCTCAAAAAAAAAAAATTTAACTGTATGCGTTTCCTCTCTTCATCTAGAGTTCTAGACTAATCTACTTCTCGTGTGACCGCTCAGCCGAAGCCGCGGACACCTGGCTATAAACTACACAGCACCTACAGCCGCCGGCGGCCCCTCCGATGATCAGCCATTCAGCCCTGATCCGTATCGTGCATGCCGGCCGGCCGGACGCGTCGCCGTCCCTAAGGGAAAAAAGAAGCGCGCCATTCATCAAACCCTAGGTTCAGTTCTGATTTGTTCCTTTTTAATTTTCCTATTATTAGATCACCACCATAGTGCCTGCTGTTGTCCCTCATGCATGGACGCCATTAAGGGATGCAGGCAGCGGCTACAGGTTGCGAAGGCGACATGCTGCAGCGGCGCCGGCGGTCCACACGCGGCTGGATCCAACGGGAAGGCTGGGGTGGTCAGAACATCACCATAGTGCCTGCTGCTCCCGCTCATGGACACCATTAAGTGGTGCCATCTCCACTGGTTGCAGCCACTCCGCGGCGCCGTCAATCTTCGGCAAGAGCTCGTGAGCAGCTCCCTCTTCCCTAGCATGGAGTGGAGATTCGTCCACACTGGAACGGCCAGCTACTCTGGCGTCCACCATCAGGGGCAGCCCAGCTGGTTGAGGCGGTGACCTAGCGCAGTTGTCGCGGCCGACGCCGGTGTCGCCAGCTGGGAGGCGGTGCTTACTTGGGCTCGGGCGCAAGGCAAGGACGACAGAGTTAGTGGCAATTTCTGATGCTGTCGTCTCATGCAGATCAGCTACGGGCTGCCACTTTGTGAGGATGGTGCGGGGCGTCCGAAGTGTCCCAAATATTGGATTTTGGTACTGCCACTGTTCTTCATCCCCATCAGACTTCGTCGGGTGGTAGCGAGCGGCTTGCCGTGTCACGTCAGCTTGCTCGTGCCGGCATGACCATCGCTCACCACCAGAACCGTGTGCATATGCAGCTATTGGGATCGAGGCAAGTGGAGGAGACAACATAAGATGACTTCAATTATTGGATGGTACTTCTCCTATACCCAGTTGAGTTCCGGGGTCAGAACCCTAGGTCTGACCTTGATTGGTTATACCTAGCAATGGCGTTGTTTTTTGCGTCGTTACCCTAGTGAAGGCATTGCTCGGAGTTTTGCTCGGATTTGATCTTCAGGATGAAAACCCATGCTCTGACCTTTGGTGGTTGGACCAGTGACGGCGGCGTTTGCGCGTCGCTCCCTTTCTGGAGGCGTCGCTTTTGAAGAAACCTTCTCGTAGTTCTTGTGTTGTCAAGAATTGGTTGGCGCCCGATGGTCACTGCTGTGTTTCGTCGATCGGTGTGTTTTTTGCTTCAGGGTTTTCTTTTCTTTTTCTCCATCCGTTTAGGCATAGTTTCGGTCTTGTAAGACTTTGCTTTTTGCCGGCGTGATTGTTTGTGTGTGTGTGTGTGTATTTTGCATTGGTTGTGTGCATCTTAGTTATGCAGAGGCTGGGTGTGTATTCATTATGATTGAATCGCTTAATGCTACACTATGAGTCAATAAAGAGCACTCTTTATCGAAAAAAAGTCTATACTGGTTTCATGTTTAAAAATGTACGAATGGGTAGTTAGGTTAATTGAACCTAGCTTCATGTAAAAATTCCGCTGGAAGCATTATGCCGTCGGAGTATAATAAAATCGATATACTATAGTAATAATAATATTGTGCCTTCAATGTATTTATTGTTCAACTACTCCTATTTGACATTGACCGGAAAGGTAAAGGAGATTTTTTTTCCCCAAAATCCACAACTGATAGTATGCCTGAAATCGATCTGAACAAGCTTACTCGGTAATGTGCTCATGCTTATATTTTTATCTCTCAAAATGCTTGCATTCTCTCTATATTTAAACATGATTTATTTTTTCCCTGCAACTTGAAGGCTAGAAATCAAGGACTTACCAAGGAAAGGAACGATGTACTCATATTTCTCGAGTTATTCTGCCTTAAGTGGTTAGTATACTTTCATTTTGGCAATGAACCTGTCATACTTTCGTGTGTGGTGACACACACTATATGTATGGTTTTGTGGCTGGTTTTCAAATCATCGACCTATTAGCTCGTACGTATGTTTTCGAAAAAATAACATATAGCTTTTTGCCCCCTCTCGGTTTTATCCTAGCTCCACCCCTGATCTTGGCAACCAACAGTAGATGGCGCCATGGCAGCAAAAGATGTTGACCAAATTTCTCGGCCCCTAGTACACCACCGAGTACAAAATTTGGTAGACGAATCAAGCATTATACATGCTCTCTCGTCATCCAGCAATTTCGGCTGGGGAGGTGTTTGCCGTCACTTCTTGTACACTAAATGCCTCAACGATGTGCGTCGTGGGTACACAGCGGATGCGACAGTGAAGGCAATGATTGACAAGCTCACCAACGACCAGTCTTCCCTCAAGCATTTTATCTAGCAGGATGGCTTTCTTCGTTACAAAGGGAGCATTTGGGTGGGGGCGCAACATTGAAATACATGCATGATTTGCCACCAGTCAATGCAAAGCAATAACAGTCATTGGCAACACATAAAAGGTCACTGCCATACTACCAATACAAGTGCACTACTTACCGCCATAAAATTGGTGCGAAATAGTACATACTCGTCAACCACCTTACAAGATACTGATAACTTTTGGATCTTATATGTTGCTCAATCTCTCCAGTGGAGGAGAGGCAAGCTCCACAAGCTACTACTCCCTCCGTTCCTAAATAATTGTCTTTTTTAGAGATTTCAATAAGTGACTACATACGGAGCAAAATGAGTGAATCTACATTCTAAAACATGTCTACATACATCCGTATGTTGTAGTCCATTTGAGATGGGTAGAAAGACAATTATTTAGGAACAGAGGAAGTAGTTGGCACATAAACTTCTATTGTTACAATCAGATAGGTCACATGTGAGGAAAGCATAGAAGCTAGCCTAGGAGATGACAGAAGAAGAAAACAAAAGGCTATGAAATATAATCTTGGAATAGGAGACCACGGGAAAGAGATGGCCATTTGTCTGTACAGCTACCACCATATCAGGCCACGAGGACACTCACCTCTTCACTATGGGCTCCCTTACCGAGTGCCAAATTTTAGTGGACGGCCGATTCGGATCACGGAATCGTGGCTGTCTGAATGGCCATCGTGGTCCATGTGTGTCAGCCAGCTATCCCCCGGCAGGCGTACACTAGTGAATCATGGACCAGGAGGATGAATAGTATCATCTCCTAAAAAGCCTCGGATTTTTTTTCACAACCCTCATTTCAAAGCCTTCATGCATATCTGTATTTTTTTAGAATTTTTTGAAACATAAAAATATGAAGCCGATCGTTGCCCCAGGCGTGGGCTTTCCCGATTCTAGCTGTATGAACGAAGATACCATTGCTGCGTGCCACTGCGACAGTGTAACACGTAGTTTCTTTTTTACCAGCTCTATATAAGAGCACGCACCAATACAACTTTGTGCTCCCTGACATCAATTTCTACAAGTGCCAAACTGTTTTGGTTATTTGTTTTGGACGTACAGAACCACGGACCATGTGGTTTTTGGCTTTGGGAGGATCAGTACGTGTTCTTCATCACAGGAGGGGGCATCAATCTGCTAATCCAAACTGCACGGCAGTGATGTCATGTTCGGGATGGCGGAAGCACTACAGGACATACGCAGGCACGCAGCAAACTAAGAACACACTAATGCTATGCCTGTTCACGCTCGTCGTGGTACTTGTGCAAAGTGCAAACCGCGTCCGGCCGCTACTGAATAAAATTAAAGATCTACCGTGTAAGAACTAGCTAACCTAGTTGATTTGGACCAACCCATCATTCAGACTAGGTGCTACGCTGCCAAATCTCAACGTGTTACATGTAGTGCATAGCCTCATACCAAAATCAATTTAACTGATGCGCATCCATCTTTATGTTAGCCACTTAGCCTTCATGTTCGTATCGGTTGCTTGCACAAGGGGAGTCACATCTACTCACCCGCCACACCTTCACATCTTCACATTGTCATTCAATGCCACAACTTAGGAAAATGTTTATAATCAGCCGGCTTATTTTAGCCTGGGCGTAAGCCGCCTCCCCCAACCGCCACGTGTCTATGGTCCTGGTTGACTCCACAATCTTCCTTTTGTGATACACAATGTTCTTCACCTCGTGCACACACATGGGCTATGTAGCTAGCTCGCGCCTAAACCGCTACCGGTGCTACTCACTCTCCCTTAGCCTTTTTCTCTTAACTGAGTTGACCGCGTGGCTCTGCATGCTGCATGCATCAACCATTCTTAGCAAGCTAGCTCTAGTACACGGATTGGCACTGACCATTACTTTTGCCTAGTGCCAGTTGGGCATGGCCGCTGCATGCAGAAAACTCTCTCTAGCAATGCATGCTTTGAGTAGGGTCCTTATTTCCTTAAGTCTCCGCTGCCGCCGCGTCCACTTAAGCATGCCGTTGCAGCATCATCAAAGCAGCAAGACCGTTGTTGTAGCATCGTCGAAGCAGTCGTGACATGATTGCAGCACTGCCGTGGCAGGGAAGCACGCTTTTGCAGCATCGTCCAAGTACCCGGGCCTCTGTTGCAGCATCGTTGCGGTCATCGAAGCACGTCGTCACAACATTACCTTTATCGTTCAAAGCATGCCACCACGGCGGCTGTAGAAGCACCCCTTGCCACCGTCAAAGCACGCTGTCGCACCATCATCAAAGCAGCCAGGCTGCCGTTGTAGCATCACTGTGGCCACGCATTTCATCAAAGCACACCGTGGCTGTTTGAAGAACACCGTCGTGACATCATCGCGCTCATTGAAGCATGCCGTGGGAGCATCATCAAAGCAGCCAGGCTGCCGTTGTAGCATCGCCGTGGCCACACATGTCATTGAAGCACACCGTGGCTGTTTGAAGAACACCGTCATGACATCGTCGCGCTCGTTCAAGCATGTCGCGGGAGCATATCAAAGCAACCAAGCTGCCATTGCGGCATTACCGCGGCCATTTGAAGAACACCATCATGACATCATCGCGCCCATTCAAGCATGTCCTTATTGCATCATCGAAGCAGCCAAGTTGCCATCACAACATTGCCGCGGCCGTCAGAGCACGCTATCGTAAAATTGTCAAGTCAAGTCAGTCAGGCAGCCATCGCAGCATCACCATGGTTGTCGGCCACGCTGTCGCAGTATCGCCGCGGCCGTCGAAGCACACAATGGCCGTTCAAAGCACATTGTCGCGCCACCACCGTGTCTTCGAAGCATGCCGCTCGAGCACGTCTCGCAGCATCACCACATCCGTTGAAGCAGTCGGGTCACCATCGCAGAATCCGCCATCCAGTGTTGCACTGGTTGCCGCCTCACACTGACGCCCACTGCCGCATCATTGGTGTCTTGGCTTGTAGCATGTCACCCTCATTCATAGCAGGCACGTCGACGCTTGTCCTTGCAGCAGCTTTTGTCACTGCAATGGAGAATGTTGTTTGGCTTCTATTGTTGCAGGTTACCATGCACTTGCTCGAATACCTCAGTTTTTGATGCCATGCCACCACAAGCCATGGACGTGCATGGTTGAAAGTCTTCACGCCACAATGAAGGACAGCCGCGCTACGACGCCGTAGTCACACGCCCTAGCCCACAACTTACCGAATGACACTTCCTGTTCAGCACCAACACTACTTGTTATAACATGCAACTCAACTTCATCGTATATGAACTCGCCGAAAACTCTTGATCACGGACGGACACTTAAGGCTCCAATTCTGTCTTCTGCCTGCTCTTGCTCGCAACTTTCCTTTGCCAGTGACACATCTAAAACTGCCGCAAAAGGCTCACACACCCAAGTTCTTTGACACATTGTGCAAGAACTCACGTGCAAACCTTGACAATCTATCGCAACTTTACCGTCTCCTTCTTGCACAATTGAACGATGACCTTCATGATCTTTTTAGCCGAGGGCCCGTATAATGCCCGTCGTTTATCTCTTTTTATATTCCTCTATTTTCTTATTTGTCTTACAACATGTATGCTAATGTATATATAGGACCAAGACAATAGCTAGCTAAGGGCATCTCCAACGTAACCTGCAAATTTTTCCCGCATACCTGAGTGACTTGGCTTGAGACTGCATTGATATTTCCTCAAAGATGAAGGGATGATGCATAACATCTACAGTAAATATTTTTCCTCAGTTGTGAAATGAAGGTTATCGACAGTCATAACCTAGGGCGACACAAAACTAGCTCCAGTTCATAAATATAATGTAGGCATGTATTTCGTAAACAGTCATACGTGCTATGAAAAAGAACTTGCAAGACATCTTTTGTCCTACCCTCCCGTAGCAGCGGAGTCCATAAAGAAACTAAGGGATATTAAGGCCTCCTTTTAATAGAGAAGCGGAACAAAGTATTAACACATAGTGAATACATGAACTCCTCAAACTACCACTACAGGAATCAGGAACTTTGCCGTCTGCCATGGCTGACGGCAAAGGCATGCCTGGCGGAAGGCAAAGGCCTTTGCCGTCAGCGAGCAGACGGCAACACGTCCGGCTGAACAAACTACAGCAAAGGGCACTTTGCCGTCTGCTGGCGGACGACAAAGATGCAAAGGTCGTTTCCATCTGCCAGCTGACGGCAAAGGACCTGGACGGCACACGTGGCAGCTTAGGTCCGTTAAGGGGTTAATGGCGTGCTTTGCCGTCTGCTAGTAGATGACAAAGTGCCCAAATTTGCCAGCCCAGATGCACCCCAGGTTGCTGCCACGTGGCATGCTATGCCGTCCGCTAGCAGACGACAAAGATGCAAAGGTTTTGCCAACCATATAGGCCACCCACGTGGCAGCTTTGCCATATGCTGGCTTATGGCAAAGCTCTTTGCCGTCTGCCAGCAGACGACAAATAGCATTTATAGCCCCTGTTTTTTCTTTTTTTCTGAAATTCATTCAATTTCACAGAATTTCACATATATATATACACAATTGAAAATACTTTCAACAAGCATAACAACACATACATACCAAATCATATCCCTGCCATATGGATATGATCATCCAACACATATACATACCAAATCAAAAGTCTATATGCAACATATACAGCTAGCCAACATATCCAACAACAAGCATAAAATGGTTTCATCCATCCAGACATGTATAGGTAGCAAGTTTCACATTGTTCATCCTACAAAATCAAAACAAAAAGGAAGCACAAGGAGAAGAGTAGACTCCATCGACGCAAGCTTCCTCATCTAAAACAAATCTGCAAATTGGGAAAGAAGAAAGTTCGAAGAAGAACAAGAATAAGACTAGCTAGAAGAAGAACAAGAAAAAGAAGAAGAAGAAGAAGAAGAAGAATTTTTCTTCTCTTTCTTTTTATCCTCTCCTCTTCTTTATCTTCCTCTTCTTCTAACTAAGGTAGGTAAAATCAGTCATTTTGGAGGACAAAATGGTGACTGTAGGTTATTTTAGAGCTATCCTAGTTAAAATCGGTCATTTTGGACCTAGGTAAGGCTATTTTGTCATTTTGAAGGAAAATAAACTAATTATATGACAGTTTGGAGCTAAACCAAGGTTATTATGCCATTTTTTTTACCTAAGTAAGCTAATTATGTCATAAATGAACTAGGTAAGCTAAGTATAGATCATTATTGAGCTATACTAGGTAGTTATGCCATTTTTTAGCTAAATAAGCATATTAAGTCATTTAGAGGAAAAAATGCTAACTATAGGTCATTTTATAGCTATCCTAGGTAAAGTATAGGTCAACTAAGCTTATTATGTCAATTTGGAGAAAAATAAGGTAAGTATAGGTCATTTTTGTGCTAACCTAGGTGATGATGCCATTTTTGAGCCAACTTACGTAAGTATAGCTCTTTTTTATCTAACTTAGATAATTATGCCATTTAGGAGGAAAATAAGCTAAGTATGCATTTGTTACGCAAAACACTAGAGAAAACTTACCCACATCACAACAAATGCGATGAAGATCGCAACTAAGGTAACAATTGATCCACCGGCATAATGATACCAAACCTCATTATCAATGCCATATTTTCTAATCTTCTTAATCTTCAAGCGCATTGCATCCATATTCAAGTGCATTGCATTCATCTTCATCTTGTGATCATCGACGACATCGGCAACATACAACTCCAATGTCATCTTGTCTTCTTCAATTCTTTTAATTTTTTCTTTCAAATACTCATTTTCTTTTTCAACTAAAATTAACTTCTCGACAAGAGGGTCGGTTGCAATATCCGGTTCACATACCTCCTAGATTAAAATATCTCTATGTCAACTTGATGGCCATAATTGTCATAAATGCGAAATGCAGCAAATAGTTATAAAAGAGAATTTACCACATCTAAACCGTAAAGCGGGCGAGGGTCGATGGGGACGGGTATCAAGACCATGGCACTATGTATAACAAACAATCATTCAAGTAACTATACAAATCATACAATCATACAAGTAACTATATAAATTAAGGACAACATAAAAAAAATGGAATACCTAATAATAATCTGGATCATCGGGTTCAATAAATGCTCTGGGATCAATAAATGTATCATCATCATCATCACTATCAGTAATGACGTGCTCATCATCATTTATTACTAAATGCATCATCATGTGGAAGGCCACCTTTACATAATCGGTCAAACATTGACAGGTCATCAACAGCAGTAACCTCTTCTAGTTCAGGATCTTCTTGTTCTGGCTCAGGGGTGAAGTCGGGTTCACTGTCACTATGTATTCCAATGTTTTGGGGCAAAGTAGATCCCTTTTTGAAAAGTTTTTTGGAAAGACGTGTTTCTTGGAAGAATTCTCCTTTATATGTGTATGGGTTAATGTGAGGTTCATAATCCTCTTCATTGGGGGGAGGTGGTCTAACACGTGGCGGCACTTCATAAACGACATCCCAACCATTGAGATTTGGATCACTTTGACAGGCCCACGGTAGATAGAAAACTTGGGTTGCCTGTTGAGCCATAATACTGACATCGGGAACATCCAAATGGGTGCTTTGTTTGATTTCCACTAGCCCTATATGTTCATGAGTCCTTCTAGTCTCCTTCGGCTGGAACCAATTACATTTGAAGACTACGACGTTTGGTGGATTTGCACCATAGAATTGAAGTTCATAAATTGCTTCAACTCTTCCATAATACCCGGTATCTCCTTCGTCGATAGCAGAGACACAACAATTTGTAGACTTTCAGTCGGCCATAGATAGCTCTTTGCCATAGGTACGAACGTGATACCCGTTGATGTCGTATTTGTCAATGAACGGACCTTAAAGTCAAAACCATTAGCGACTTGTCTCAGTTCGGCGTCCATAAACTCTGATTTAGCCTACAAGTTTAATACGAAAGGGATTGTTGCATTAGCCACAAATTAGACGAAGAAATGAAAGGGTCTAATGGAAATTACCGTTTGCTTGAACCAAGAGATGAAACCGGGATAGCCTCCTCCATGCTTTGCCAGAAGCTCATACTCTTCGACGAAATCCTTTTGGATCACCGCCCGCATTTAGAATTTGGCGGCGTATCGGCTGTATCAAATATATCCGGGAAGTAGAGCAGTTCAAAGGAATTGGAAGTTGTGAAACAATGTACCAAGAACATACTCGATGTACGGCCGGACTTATATTAGGTTGTTGAAGATATACAACGAAATGGTCTGCCATTCTTAGAAATCAAACGTTAAGGAATTAGAAGCACCGGCTGGTGCCAAATCCCCTTTGAATAGGCTGAGGTTGGATCCACCCTTTTTAGGGTCGCCAGCATTGTACCGAGGATTCAGATTATGCAAATGACGATTTTTGGCTTTGTAGTGTGTTGTCACGAAGTTTGCCGCCTCCTCAGTAATGAATGCCTCGGCCATCGATGCTTCAATTCTACGTTTATTTTTAAATTTTGCTCGAAGCGTCTTCTGCATCCTCTCAGTTGTGTAGCACCAATGATTTTGCACGCCCCCCCCCCCCAATGTTGCCTCGGTTGGGAGATGCAAAATCAAGTGCTGCATTGGATTAAGGAAGCCCGGCGGAATGATCTTCTCTAACTTGGAGATCAACTTCGGTGCCAACTCTTCCATTCCTTATAGCAGGCCAGGCGATAGTTCTTTCGCACAAAGAACACAGAAGAAATAGCTCAGCTCTGCCAGTACTAGCAATTCATCCTCTGGGATGAAGCCACGCAATATCACCGGCATTACCCGCTCAATCCATATGTGCCAATCATTACTCTTGAGACCACATATCTTCAATTTATCAGGACTCGCTCCCCTCTTTAGATTCGCTACATACCCATCGGGGAACATCAACTGCATTTTCACCCACAAGATAATTTCCGTCATAGCTGACCTTCCAAGATTGAACCATGCCTTTGGCTTTGTCCAGTTCTGCATTCCTTTTGGTGGCTGCATGTTTTGTAACGGTCTATGACATAGCGCCTCCTGATCCACTCTAGCCTTGGTATTATCCTTTGACTTCCCATCTATGCTGAACAATGTACCAAAAAGTGCCTCAGCGATACTCTTCTCACTGTGCATCACGTCGATGTTGTGTGGGCAAAGGAGGTCTTTGAAGTAAGGCAGATCCCACAAGCATGTCTTTGAGTCTAGGCGTGTACCGAATTATACCCCTTGAAATACCATGGACGCTCTGGGTCTGGCTTGAGAGCGTTTAACTGATCCAAGATCTCTTGCCCTGTCAACGGAGGTGGTGCAGAGTTTTTGACAACTCTACCTTTGATGAAGTTTTGCTTGTCTTTCCTAAACTTATGGTGAGGATCCAGGAACTGTCTATGCAAGTCGAAGCAAGAAAACTTTCGACCGGCCTGAAGCCAAGAAACTGAAGAGATCCTTTGCATGTGGGGCACGGTAACCTTCCATGCACACACCAACCAACGAATAGCGCATACGCCGGCAAGTCCTGCGTCGAGTACATGTACCAAACACGCATTATGAAGTTCCGTTTGCTAAAGGCATCATATGTCTTGAACCCATTATCCCAGGCTTCTTGCAATTCGTCCTTCAGCGGCTGCATGTACACATTTATATTCTTCCCCGGATAGTTGGATACTGGAATTATCGACGTCAGGAAAATGTTCTTTCTGTGCATAATCTGTCCGTGGGGGGGGGGGGGGGGATTGAGTGGAATTACAAATACGGGCCAACAACTGTATTGGGCTGCCGTCAGACCACACACACTGAACCCATCCATGCTGATGGCGACTCAAGCATGCCTCGGATCTGCCCCTTTGTCATCATGTAATGCATCGAAGCGCTTCCACGCTTCACTTTCCAATGTGTGCACCATCATCAGCTTCCCATCTGCATCTAGTTGGGTTCTTTTGCTCGTTTTGTGCCATGTCATCTGTCTGGCCGTCTCTTTGACCATGAAAAGGCGTTGAAGTCTTGGTACGATTGGCATATATCGAAGAACATTAAAGGGATTTTGGTCTGCGTCTTCTCACCCATACCTTGTCTACCAAAACATACCTGGATGACTTGCAAATGGGACAATAGTTCAAGTCTGCATACTGAAGCCTAAATAAGGAACATCCTTTCTCACAGGCATGTATCTTCTCATAGGGCATCCAAAGAGCACGAAGGATTTTGTCTGACTGGTACGTGTTTGTAGGTAGTACATGGCCTTTGTGTAGAAAACGTCCAAATATTGTCATCATCGCGTCGTAGCATTCTCTGCCCAAGTTGAATTGAGTCTTCAGAGCCATTATTTGTGAGATGACATACAGCTAACAAAACTCAGTGTGCTTGTGGAGAGGAAGTTTTGAAGACTCCAATATTTCATTGAAGGCCTTTGCAGATTCCTCCATCTCATCGTCTGAGTCCCGAGCATCATCAAAGTCTTGCACCATGTCTTCCATCCCGGTACCATGATCGTCGGTGCGACGACAAAGCACCTCAGCTCTGGCACATTAGGCAGACTCGCCATGAAATGTCCACACAGTATAACCTGGCGGAAACCCCTCTTTTGCAGGTGTTTGCCCCTTTCATACTCTATCCTCTTGTGCCAATTGTCGCACCCGACACAGGGGCACCAGGTTGTCCTCTGGCCATTTGCAAATGCGGCTCTCAGAAACCCCTTGCATTTTGTTAACCATTCAATGGTCAGGCCTTTCTGACTAGTGTGATCGGTGTACATCCACTCACGATCACTCATCTTGCCTAGCTACTGGACACATCAGAAATATATATAAATCAGCATGTATATATTCATCAGTTAATGGAGTTTGTCACTTTTATTACGTCCATGCAACCTAGACGCTAATAGGTAAAGATATGTCCTAATCCCACCCGAGTATGTGTAGATTGGGTTCGTTTTCCCATGCTATGCTCCGGATTCGAGGCGTTTGGTAGCGCCTCGCTGTTCTCCGATACATGTCTCGGCAATAAGCAGAGAGGATATGTACCCGGAGAACAACAGGGAGGCACTGACGAAATTATACATCGGATCCAGAGAAGAGCATATGGGAAAACGAACCCAATCTACACATACTCGGGCTGTCCATGAATAACGTTGGACAATTCGAAAGAATCACGGTTATAAATATGCAAATGCATGCATATTTACAGATGTAACCCTTTCGAACGGGAGACACATAGTGGTCACGCATAGTGATGATTGAAGACACCTATAGCTAGCAAGTTTAATCGGCACGGGGACCAGATCAGAACAAATGAAAGGGGGAGGAGGAGATTTCATTTGTCTCACCCACGAATGCAGGGGCTGTAAGTGCATCTAGTGCCCCTTAGTGATTTTGGTGTATTGAAGACTTATAGGTTAAGGGACTAATGTGTTTACGAGTGTACACAGGTCTATAAGTCTATGAGGAGTTTGATATTTATAGACAAAGTCTAATTCTCAAAAATGAAGTTCTTTGATCAAGACTTTGATATTCAAGACTTGTCAAGACTTTGAAAGTGAAGAAATTGGTGTGACATTAAAGACTTGGTATTCATTTGAGGAACATGAAGCGTGAAGACTTTTGTTTTCGTAGTTTCGCTTTCTCTTTCTTGAGTCATAGGAAACACCGTACTGTTAAAGGGCGTCGAGGAAATACTAAGGAAAAATTTGCATGTGATGCTCAACTCAAAATCCTACACCTACCAATCCCTTCGAGTGAAGCCTTTGGAAATCTATACAGTTCAGCCAATTTCTTCAAAGGATGAGACGAAGTTCTTCCGTCACGAGGAATTTGTTCCGACCGAGGAGTTAGGAATTCGCCAAAGGCGGATTGCCTACACAAAGGAGGAACATGATAGCCCCGAGGAATTTGAGAGTCAAATTTCTGACTGCTGTCCTCTTGCCAGTGTGTCCCAAAATATCTTATCCACCTAAAGGCCATATCATTGAAGGGCATTTATGTCTTATCATGTCGGGCTGCTCCCTAGGCTATAAATAGCCGCCCCCTACAACCACTAGCTGGTTGGCTGCTCCTAGAGAACTTGACACTTGTCATTTGAAGAGCAACCCATCCTCCGAGGACTTTGAGTGAAAATCATCGAGTGAGGAAAAGCCAAAAAACCAAACCCCTACAAACCCAAAGTGATTGAGCATCACTAAAGAGATCAATCCTGCGTGGATCCGACGCTTGTTACCTTTGAAGACTATGCTTCTTCCAGACGGTTAGGCGTCATGGTCTAGAGCATCCAAGAGGAATTGTGGATCGCCGAGTGACCAAGTCTGTGAAGGTTTGGAAGTCGCTCAAGACTTACCACGAGTTATTGGACGAGGTCTGTGTGACCTTAGTTCAAGGAGAATACGGTGAGGACTTGGTGTCCCGAGCTGCGTGCTCGCCGATCGGGTGTCCGGATCGTGTGTCCTCGAGTTTAAATACTCAGCCGCTCAAACCAGACGCATAACCGAGACAACAGTTGGAACTGGTCTACCAAATCATTGTCTTCACCAACCTAATTGGTTCTATTTCCTCAACCCTTTCATTTCCTCATTACTGTGTTGAGTGTTCGTTCATATCTGTGTTTGAAGACTTTGACTGAAGACTTTCTCAATTTCCTCGTTCAATTTCTTCAAATTGCTTGTCTTCATCTTGTGCTATCCTATGTTTACGCTTTCTGTACTCTTTGACTGTCTTCATTTCATCATGATGACCATGCCCTCATTCTCTTATGCTTACTTCTGAGTACTTATTCCACTGCAAGTAGTTCTTCACTTAGGAATTTCCTCACCGGCAAATTCCTCATTGAAGAATTCATAAAAATCGCCTATTCACCCCCCCTCTAGTCGATGTATCGCACTTTCAATTGGTATCAGAGCAAGGTACTCCCTTGTTCTGTGTGATTTTGGTTTAACCGCCTGGAGTTTTAGTTATGTCGACCTCAGGTATGATCAAGGTCTCAGCTGGGTGTCCTACCTTTGATGGGACGGACTACCCCTACTGGAAGAACAAGATGCGAATGCATCTTGAGGCAATTGACAATGATCTCTGTTATGTTGTGGAAAATGGTGTTCCCTCAGTCACACCTTCTCTGAATGCTGCCGATATGAAGAGATTCAAGCAACTCGATTCTCAAGCGAAGAATATCATATGTGGCCATCTGAGTAAAGGACAGTATGGAAGAGTGAGTGCTTTGAAACTGCTAAGCTCATCCGGGACAGGCTGTCCAAAGTAAATGAAGGAGTCTCAACTCAGCGTGACTCTCGAGTTGATGTTCTTCGCAATCTGTTCAACCACTTCAAAAGACTCGACAACGAAAATGTTCAACAAACCTTCGATCGCTTCATCGACATCTCAAATGAGCTTCAAGCGCTTATAATCGACATCACCGACCATGAGGTGGTGAAGAAATTGTTGAGATCGCTTGATTCCTCATTTGACACTGCAATCGATGATACAAGAGCGTTGACTACAAGTCACTTGATCCAAATGATATCCTCGAGAGGCTAAATACTCATGAGTTCCAAATTCTTTGAAAAGAGAGATCTCTATGGTTCCGTGTATGGAAAATCACGTGCCCTGAAGGCCAAGGCTGTGTCTGAATCTGATTGTGAAGACTCTGGTAGTAGCCTTGGAGATCCTGAAGAATTGAGCCAGGAGCTAGCACTGCTCGTGAAGAAATTCCAGAAGTTCTCAAGACGTGGTCGCTTTGGAAAATCCTCAAGGAGCAGTGATTCCTCATCCAAAGGATTATAAGAGAAGACTTTGCCACAAATGCAAGAAACCTGGTCACTACATTCAAGATTGTCCTCAGTTGGAAAAGGAATTAAAGAAGAAGAAATACAAGGATTACAGTTCTGATGACGTTAAGAAGAAGAAGAAATCGTCGAATTCTTCATCATCAAAATCCTCAAAGCCCTCTTCTCACAAGAAAAGCAGCTCCAAGAAGGCTCGGGCATTCATTGGCAAGGAAATGGACTCAAGCTGAATCGAGGAACATGAGGAAGAGGAGGCATCAAGAATCTGAGTCCGGTGTGGCGAGTCTAGTTTCGCCATCGCTTTCACAAGAAGTCCATCTTCAACTACAAGAAAATGACCTCACCAACAAAGTCGATGAAGATAGTGATGACTACGCCCCACCTATTGCTTCATGGCAAAGGGTGCAAAGGTACTCAAATATACCTCCTCTGAATCTAGTGAAAATGAATCTGATGAAGATCTAAAGCCCAGCTACTCAAAACTTGCTAAGATTGCTGTAAAACAACAAAGGGCTTTTGAAAAGGTTCAAAACATGCTAGATAAAAGCGATGATATGTTAGGTGAAGAAATGGATCGAACTAAAGCCCTGACTGAAAATCTTCAGAGACTTCAGTCTAGGTTTGACAGCCTTCAAGGTCATCATAACACTCTCTTGTCTGATCATGAGAAACTTTCTTATGAATTTCTTCAAAGAAAGCAAGATCTTGAGAAGCTAAGAGTGAGTTATGAAGATCTTCAGAAGGAGCGCGATTCATTACTTGCTCAACAAATCAGCGCTTCTCAGGAAGAATTTATTCCTCCATGCTTAAAGTTATTGAACGTGAATCTGCTAATTCTTCACCTGAATGTTCAAATGCTTCAACTGTTACAAATTCTTCACCTGCTCCTGCTATCACTAATTCCTCATCTAAGGACATTGCTAGTATCACTGACGATGCAGGGCTGAAGGAATTGTACATGACAGGCATGTACAAAAGCCTCAAAGGGCATCAGACTCTTTGTGATGTGCTTAAAAAGCAGATCCTCAACAGAAACCCTAGGAAAGAGGGTATTGCCTTTGAGAGGAAACTCAATGTCGATGGTACATATTGGAAGCCCGAGCAAGATCCCAAAACCTCATGGGTTGCTGCAAAGGGACCTCCAGCTTGATCCATCTAACTTATCCGGCTTTACATCTGAATCTCCTCATTCTTCCGATGAGTCATTTGACTCCAACTATAAACTGTTCAAAAATCAGAATGGTGAAGTATTTGCTAGATATGTTGGCACTAATCGCAGGAACGGTTCCCCTATGAAGAAAATCTGGTTCCCAAGAAGTGCCTTGAAAGTCTTCGTGAATGTCCTCATGACACCACCTGTGAAGAATAGGAACCCCAGATCAAACTCTTCATATGGACCAAATTCTTCATATGGATCCAAGTCCTCATACAGACCAAATTCCTCACGTGGATCAAATTCCTCACATGGATCAAAGTCCTCATATGATTATCATCGTGCTAACAACTCTGTTTTGCAGGGTAGAGCTAAGGGCTATGAATATGTGCATTATTCTTCAAACCAATATGTTCATAAGTCCTCAAGAATTTCTCCGCTTATTCATATGCTTACCCTAACCCCTCTTATGTGAAACGAAACGGATTGGCCTCTATGCCACCATTCTCATATGGAGCTCGCAGAGTGATGAACTCTTTGCCACCCCTTCAGATGTGGGTGGTGAAGAAAAAGAACTAACCTCTTATGCAGGGTCAGGTCTCTAGACGTGCTTTAAACGTCTGAAGAATTTGCTGGGGCCCGACAAAATGCTCGAAAGGACGCAGGCTAATCATGAAGAAATGAACTTTCATTTCACACGCCCTCATATCGCTTATCCGTTATATCGCTCGGTGAAATTCATCTCGATGAACTTGATATCATATTCTTCACCGATGAAGTATATGAGATCGTAAGTTGCACTAATTCATCTCGCAGGATGATCAACCCAAAGCCAAGTGGGTCCTCGATAGTGGATGTACAAATCACATGACCGGTGACAAGAATCTATTGATGGATGCTCCTTATCACCGTCACATCTGAAGCATATCATCTTTGGCCGACAAAGGCAAAAGTCGTATTGTCTTGGTAAGGTTGCGATCTCTAAGGACATACACATGGACAAAGTCATGCTTGTTTAGTCCTTAGGATACAACCTAATGTCAGTCTCAATGCTTTGTGATCTTGATATGGTTGTTGTCTTTGGCAAGTATCGTTGTGTTGTGATCATGGAAGCTAACAATTCCAAAGTCTTCGAAGGCTTTAGGAGAGGAGACTTGTATATTGTTGATTTCTCTACAGGACCACAACCAGCCGTGGTGTCTACTTGTAAAAGCTTCGAAGGCTGGCTATGGCATCGACGACTTGGTCACGCAGGCATGAGGAATTTGCACACGCTATGAAGAAGAAGCATGTCATTGGCATTGAAAATGTCAAATTCCTCAAGGATCACTTGTGTGGAGCCCGTGAAGCTGGAAAATGACCAAGGCCAAGCATTCAAATAAGACTATCATGACCACTAGTCGTCCATTCAATTGCTTCACATGGACCTCTTTGGTCCTAATCATTACTCAGCAGTCACTAATGATGCATCTTTATATGGCTTTGTTATTGTTGATGATTACTCTCGTTACACATGGGTACACATTGTTACTTACAAAAATGAAGTGCAGGAAGTCTTCAAACGATTTTCCTCGAGGGCTTCAACGAACTTTGGTGTGAAGATCAGACACATCAGGAGTGACAATGGAACTGAGTTCAAGAATTCCGGTCTTGATGCCTATCTTGATGAACTTGGTATTACTCATGAGTTATCTGCTCTAGGGTACTCCTCAGCAAAATGGCGTTGTGGAGCGCAAGAACAGAACTCTTGTTGAGATGGCTCGCACTATGCTTGATGAATACGCCTAGTCGTTTTTGGATTGATGCAATTGATACCGCGTGCCACATCATCAACAGAGTATATCTTCACAAATTCTTCAAGAAGACTGCCTATGAACTCCTCACTGACAAGAAACCCAATGTGAGTTATTTCAAAGTCTTCGGTGCTAAATGCTGGATTAGAGATCCTCATCACAATTCTAAATTTGCACCGAAAGCACATGAAGGTTTTATGCTTGGTTACGGAAAGGACTCACACACCTACAGAGTCTTCAACATCGCACTTCACAAGATTGTTGATACTGTAGATGTGCGGTTTGATGAAACTAATGGCTCGCAAAGAGAGCACCTACCTTCTGTGTTAGATGAACCAGCTCCTGAGGAATCTATCAAGTTCAAGTCAACTGAGGATGTCATTCCCTCTTGAAGAATCTGCTCAAGAATTCATTCTTGTACGCCAAGAACATCGAAATGATGCACCAAGATAATGTCAAGACAATGGTGCTGAGGAAAATGCTGATCAAATTCCTCGACGACAACCAGCTCATCCTCGCATTGCAAAAGAAGTGCAAGTTGACAAGATCATTGATGACATTGAAGCGCCAGGTCCTCTCACATGCTCAAAAGCTTCACATTTATCTAACTTTTGTGGGCACTATGCTTTTGTCTCTATCACAGAGCCCACCAAGGTAGATGAAGCATTTATGGAGCCTGAGTGGATTCAGGCAATGCAAGAAGAATTACATCAGTTCGAGATCAACAATGTCTGGGAACTGGTCAAACGTCCAGATCCTCGCAAGCATAATATCATTGGCACAAAGTGGATCTACCGCAACAAGCAAGATGAAAATGGCCTTGTGGTGAGGAATAAGGCACGACTTGTAGCTCAAGGCTACACACAGGTTGAAGGAATTGATTTCGATGAAACTTTTGCACCTGTTGCTAGACTTGAGGCTATTCTCATACTACTTGCTTATGCTAACCATCATAATATCACTTTATATCAAATGGATGTGAAAAGTGCATTCCTCAATGGTAAGCTTGAGGAAGAAGTATATGTTCCTCAACCCCCAGGTTTTGAAGATCCAAAGAATCCCGACAAAGTCTTCAGACTCAACAAGGCCCTCTATGGTCTCAAACAGGCCCCATGGGCGTGGTATGATACATTAAAGGAATTCTTCGTGAAGAATGGCTTCACACCCGGTTCACTCGACCCTACTCTCTTTACTAAATCATATGATGGTGAACTGTTTGTGTGTCAAATATATGTTGATGATATTATCTTTGGTCAGCATCGACCAACGTTATAGTGATGAATTTGCCTATATGATGAGTGAAGAATATCAAATGTCTATGATGGGAGAATTGAAATTCTTCTTAGGTCTTCAAATTCGTCAACAACACAATGGCATATTCATATCTCAGGAGAAATACCTCAAAGATGTCTTGAAGGAATTCGGCATGCAAGATTGCAAAGGCGTCAAAATTCCTATGCCCACAAATTGCCATCTATGCACTGATGAAACTGGTATTGACTTCGATCACAAGGTATACCGCTCCATGATTGGTTCTCTATTGTACTTATGTGCATCTAGGCCAGATAGAGTGCTTAATGTTTGTATGTGTGCCCGATTTCAAGCTACACCGAAGGAATCACACCATAAGGCTGTGAAGCATATTCTTCAATATCTAGCTCACACACCAACACTAGGATTATGGTACCCCAAGGGCTCTATTTTGATCTCATTGGATATTCTGACTCTGACTATGGTGGTGATCGTGTGGACCGCAAGTCAACATCTGGTACTTGTCATTTCCTCGGATGATCTTTGGTCTGTTGGTCCTCAAAGAAACAAAACTGCGATCACCGCTTCATCATGGAAGCTGAATACATTGCTGCCGGCTCTTGTTGTGCTCAATTGCTGTGGATGAAGCAAACTCTCAAGGACTACGGCATCAACGTGAAGAATGTGCCTCTATCTGTGACAATGAGAGTGCCATCAAGATTGCTCACAACCCATTTCAGCACTCGAAGACAAAGCACATTCAGATTCGTCATCATTTTCTTTGTGATCATGTGTTGAAGGGCGACATCTCCATCGAGCATGTGAAGACTGAAGAACAACTAGCCGACATCTTCACTAAGCCCTTGGATGAGAAGAGATTTAGTAAGTTATGTGTGAGCTAAATATCTTAGAATCTTCAAATGTTCTTTGAAAAGGACACACATCCTGACACATATGCAAAATTGACGACTTAGATGTGCAACACATGAAGAAACGTTTTTCTCCAATCAATGAAGAATAACACTCTAACTGTGAAGAAATTAATGAAGAATTTGATTCTCAAAACCCTACGACAATTGTAATAACCAATTGTCTGAAATCATCATTCTTATACGGTGGGTCACCCCACCACCAAAGTTGAAAATCTTCAATTTGAGTTTTTCCTCAGTTTTTGAAATTCTTCAGTTTTTCAAATTCTTCAACTTTGCAAAATCTTCACTGTTTCCGCTGCTTTTTCTTCATTGTCTATATATATATATATATATATATATATATATATATATATATATATATATATATATATATATATGGGTTTATGTCCTCTACAACATTCACTTATGGCTATTTCTTCAAATCTCTTTTTTGCTAAGTGAATGTGATCGGACTCTTCCCTCTATGCTATACTCAACCCAATCTGTTCACAAATTCTTCATGTGCTGCTCTATTTGAAACTCGCTCAAAATCTTCACCGTGTCCTTGTCACCGAAGAAATTGCGAACGGAACTTTAAAACTGATCTTATCCAAACATTCGCTTTTGCCGCTCAAACCGTTCCGCATTCCATGATAGATTTATCTATTTACCCATGATCTAACAAAATCTCCACTTCTCAATACGTGGGTGACACATGTCAAGCGAATGAGAAGGGTCAGGGGCACGTTCGTCCCAAATCTTCGGGCGAACAGTTTTTCACCGTGGCTATATATACCCCCTCTCCCCTTCCTCACTTCCTTTAATCCGCCCGACCGCTCTCTCTCTCGCTCGAGCTTCTCAAACCCTAGCGCCGCCGCTACTCCATCGTCGCCAGTGAGGAAGAGCTTCACTGCATCGACCTCGTCGCCGTCAGATTTCGCGCCGATCATGGAAATCTTCACTCCGCCGCCGCCGTAGCTGTCTTCCTCCGCCAAGTTAGGGCATGGAAGATCTAACTCGATTTAACTTCCTATCTCGTTCTTCTCGGTTCGTCGTGTTCTTCAGTTCGGTAATTAAAAGTTACTTTTATTACTCGCTTTGATTCTCAAACCTTCCTGAAAATCTTCAAATGTGTTTATTCTTCAAATCTTCACATATATGAACACCTCAAACGAAATATGCTCTTGATTCCTTTCTCTAAGCAATGATTTTCTTCAAGATTCCTCAATTGTGTGGATCCTCGATCTATACAACTCTGGAACCTAAGACAAATATTGCTTAGTGAAATTCTTCAAGGCTCATCTGGTCAAATTCCTCAAACTAATTCTTTTTGAAAAACCTTCTGAGAACGCATATGACCTCTCCAAATTCCTTGCAACTATACTCTGTTCACAGGTACTCATGTCCGCTGCTGAATCACTAGGTTCTCATCAACTTAACCCATTTGCAGCGTTCCTTGAAGAAAAGTTGCATACTTCTTCAGAGAATTCGATTGTTCAAATTCCTCAGCTGAAGAATATGGCAGAAGGAAAGAAGCCACAGAAAGGAGGAAAGAGGCTTGAGGTCATGACTGCGTTTGAGATTCCTGAGGAAATCTATGCTGATTATTGCACACCTGATGAAGCCGAGTTCGGCAAAGAAAACAAAAATCAGCGCAAGGTGCGATTCAAAGGATTGAACGGAGATGGGCAAGGGAATGGAGGGAGTACATATATGTTACTCCAAAGTACATGAAGAAATTCGCTCAATCCTCCATGCCCAAGAGCTCCATTGGCACCTGGTCAAGAAGTCGACCCCACCAAAGCATCAAGCGTGGTGAGGACTTTCCTCAAGAATGGGCCAAGCGCCAAGCCAAATTGGCAAGACAAGCCAACGAGGCAGTGAGGAAATTCAATGAGGATTCTGCCGCTGCTGCCATCGAGGCCTCTGCAGAGCCAAGAAAATTTATGGCAAAGAAGCTCAAGACACAAGCCAAGTGCTTCACCAACAGTGCCCTCACGGCCAAGTTCCTCAGCAGTGCCCTCACGGCCAATTCCTCATGCTGCTCCTGCTCCTCCCAAGTCCTCAGCAGCTCCTACAAATTCCTCAGCAGTTCCGACAAAGTCCTCAGCACCTGTGCATTTGGCCACGTGCCAAAGGACTGCAGGCATCTCCATTGCCTCTGGTGTTTCAAAGAAGTTCCTCAGCTGCACCAAATTCTTCATCTGGCCCGACTCTGCTGAAGACTAAGGCCACAGCTGGACGAGATCCTCGACCAAGTCCCAAGAAGAAACAGGTCGCCTTCCAAGAGCCTCCTGAAGATGATGAGCCTGATGATGATGAACTTGCGGAAATCATCAGAGACTGCCAAGAAAGGGCCGCTAGAGCCAAAGGCACACCTGTGCCAATGCTGTTGGATCCAAGAGCAATCCTAGATTACATTGATCTCTGGCACAAGGACCCAAACACTCCTATGCCTGACTTCAAGTTGACACCTGGCCAAGGTCACATGTTGACTCATTTCATCCAAGAGGAGAAATGGAAATTTGAAACGGCCAGAGAGATCAAGAAATCGCAGTACAGAAAGGAGAAACTGCTGAAGAAAAACGTTGTCAAGATGACAACTGAAGAACTTATCAAGATGCAAGCTGACATCAAAGCCCTCAGCGACAAATTTGACTCCTATTATGCTGATTGGCAAGGAGCCAAAGTCAGATTCGTCAACCTGACGAAGAAATTCACCAATGTTGCAGCCCCAACGCAACAAGAAAATCCTCAAGCCGGAGCCTCACCAGCCGATCGAAGAACATGCCAAGACCACCGATGAAGTTCAAAGGCTGAAGACAATGCTAGTTCCAGGGCTGATGATTCCATTCCAGCCGCTGAAGAAATTGCCAGGGCATCCACTAGTGGTACGCCTGAAGAAACTCAAGAAGTCAGGGCAACTGCATCAGTTACGCCTGAGGAAATTCAACCAGATTCCTCAGCTCCTCTTGCGCCTACACCAACTTCAATCCTTCCATCTGCATCTGTTGTGAAGAAGACCAAGGCTGCAGAACGAGCTGCAGTGAAAAAACGGAAAGCATCAGCTGCTTCAAATTCTTCAGGTCCGAAGAAGATGAAGACAATGACCAGCTCATTTGAAAATCACATTGATGTTGTTCCAATTTCCTCCGTGCCATCAAAGGACCTTGTTCCTTTTGGTGAAGATTATGCGATCCCAAGCGGATCTGATGAAGATCATTTTGCTGCTTCGTCAGAGCAGATTGATGAAGAAATTGAAGTGGAAGCTATCCCTTCAACCCCAATCATTTCCTCGCCTATGCCTCAGTTCACAGCTGAAGAGGCCGATGTTGAGGAAATTGAAGAAGATGTGGACATTGGAAGCACAACGCCAAGAATGAACGATGACTTTTGGGAAAGTCAAGATCCAAATTCTCCACTCTTCACCCCAATCCAACAGATTCCTCAGTCCCCTGCTCCAACAGTTCAAATGGGCTCTGAAGAAACTCATCCTACTTCATCTGTCCATGAAGAAATTCCAGCCACTAGCGCTGATGAACCTCGCCGCTGATCCTCAGATTGCACTCAGAGGAACAAGAAATTCCTCACCAAGAACCTGAGATTGCGATTCCCGAGGTCGTGATGCAACTCATCGACACTCCACCGCCAAAGCCAAAGAATCCCTTCTCAACAAAGCAAAAGTTCAAGGCTGAAGATTTCTTCAAGCAGCACGTATTCTTCATCGACATACAATCCCTATGATTCTCGCTTTCGCATAAGGAAGAGGTGTTTCTAGACTGCCACCAAGCCAATTTCTATTCCTCAAGATCGCTCAACAAAGACAAAGTCTTCGATCATGCACATATTCCTCATGTGGACATGGAATCTCTGCCAGGCTTCGAGCCACCTCGGTGTTCTTCACGATGCAGGACTTCAATTTCTGACTGATATTCGTGGATTGGAATGAGGAACTCATTCTTCAATTCTATGTGACGATGCACATCACCGGAGACGTCAAGATGTGAACTCATGGGTGTTAGATCGATGTCCGAAAACACTTCACTACAAGGCACCAAAGAATCGAATTGCTTCGTGCCCTACCACTCAGTCCTCCACTTGATGGTGCTCGTTGTATCTACAACGAACTCGAAGCTTTCAAATTACTATATGCAAGTGCCGATGAAGCCTTTGAAGCTGTGGCAGGCCTCAAGAACCAAATTCCTTGTCAAGGAATTATTGTATGTGCCTCGACTGTCTATCGGATTCTCGACGAAGACAATGAGTCCTATCAAAGGCTCCTTGCCCCGATTGAAGTCCTCAAACGGACATTTTCCTCAAATGATGACAAGGGCAAGGAAACTGTCTGTGATCGATGAAGCACTCACAATTGGATGGTCAGCCGCAAAGCTGAATCCTACTCCACCAATGATGACTCGCCACACATGACTCGCCGCAAATACCTCACCAAGCAAAGTTTCAAGCCACAAAGACTCCAAATGTGATGACCGATCGTGAGTTACTCCTCGCCTTCATCAAGGTTGATCGCAATCATAAATGGGTCAACCGTCAGTTTGGTTCAATTCTTCACAACATGACCTCTACACACAATGCAGTGAAGAAAAACCACTACTACCTCCATGAAACCTTCAAACGCATCTGGGTTGTTCTTTCTAATGTCTACAGCGTGGAAGAATCAAGACAATGGGTCTCAAGGAAGAATTTGACTGGTCTGCACCTCCAATCAAGAAATTCAAGAAGGTCAAGGTTCCTTCCTTGGTAGCCAGCTCCTATTCTTCATCACGCCGACATCGATGAAAATGAAGACTTGACGACACTGCGGCAGGCCCTACTACGACAACCGAATTCTAACAACGCCGGGCGCCCTTCATCAACTTGAAATTCTTCAGGGGCGTTAGTCCTCAGTTTCGATCCTTTTGGTCATTCGATGACAAAGGGGGAGAAATGTGAGTTAGTCTTCAAGCGGGTCTATTGTATGGGCATTTTTTTGTTAAGTTACAACTCTTGTTCTTCTGAAACTTTTATTGGATCGAGTTGTAATCTTAAACCCGATGGTGCTCTGGCACTATGCTCTCATACTCTTGATGCGTTATTTTGCATGCCTGTTCCTCATTAATATTATTGCACGCATGCTGAATTTCATCAAGCACCATATTTCATCATGCATTTTCAAATTCTTCATATTATATGTCAAATGCGTGTATGAATTACAAGATATAGGGGGAGATCTCCATGATTCAACTCTTCAAATGTGCATTGCCTCAAAAGCAAATTCCTCACTATGCACATCTTTAGGGGGAGTTCTTCTATATCTTGCAATCAAATTCCTCAATATCAGTAGTTACACTTCATATGTTTATCCCCAATGAAAACTTAACCTATATTGTCATCAATCACCAAAAAGGGGGAGATTGTAAGTGCATCTAGTGCCCCTTAGTGATTTTGGTGTATTGAAGACTTATAGGTTAAGGGACTAATGTGTTTACGAGTGTACACAGGTCTATAAGTCTATGAGGAGTTTGATATTTACAGAGAAAGTCGACCCCTAAAAATGAAGTTCTTCGACTGAAGACTTTGATATTCCGAAGACTTTCTGAAGACTTTGAAAGTGAAGAAATTGGTGTGACCTTGAAGGCTTGGTATTCATTTGAGGAACATGAAGCGTGAAGACTTTTGTTTTCGTAGTTTCATTTTTCTCTTTCTTGAGTCATAGGAAACACCGTACTGTTAAAGGGGGTCGAGGAAATACTAAGGAAAAATTTCCATGTGATGCTCAACTCAAAATCCTACACCTACCAATCCCTTTGAGTGAAGCCTTTGGAAATCTCATACAGTTCAGTCAATTTCTTCTGGTTGCTGAGGAATTTGTTCTGGTTGTTGAGGAATTTGTTCTGACTGAGGAGTTAGGAATTCGCCAGTGCGGATTGCCTACACAGTGAGGAACATGATAGCCTTGAGGAATTTGAGAGTCAAATTGCCGACTGCTGTCAAGGCGCGCTTAGCTGTCCCAAAATATCTTATCCACCTAACGGTCATATCATTGAAGGGCATTTATGTCTTATCATGTCGGGCTGCTCCCTAGGCTATAAATAGCCGCCCCCTACAACCACTAGATGGTTGGCTGCTCCTAGAGAACTTGACACTTGTCATTTGAAGAGCAACCCATCCTCCGAGGACTTTGAGTGAAAATCATCGAGTGAGGAAAACCCCAAAAACCAAACCCCTACAAACCCAAAGTGATTGAGCGCCATCAAGAGATTGATCCCATGGATCCGACGCTTGTTACCTTTGAAGACTGTGCTTCTTCCAGACGGTTAGGCGTCATGGTCTAGAGCATCCAAGAGGACTTGTGGATCGCCGAGTGACCAAGTCTGTGAAGGTTTGGAAGTCGCTCAAGACTTACCACGAGTGATTGGACGAGGTCTGTGTGACCTTACTTCAAGGAGAATACGGTGAGGACTTGGTGTCCTCGAGCTGCGTGTTTCAGACCGGGTGTCCGGATCTGTGTGTCCTCGAGTTTAAATACTCGGCCGCTCCAACCAGACGCATAACCGAGACAGCAGTTGGAACTGGTCTACCAAATCATTGTCTTCACCAACCTAATCGGTTCTATTTCCTCAACCCTTTCATTTCCTCATTATCGTGTTGAGTGTTCATTCATATCTGTGTTTGAAGACTTTGATCAAGACTTTCTCAATTTCCTCGCTCAATTTCTTCACCGCTTTGTCTTCATCTTGTGCTATCCTATGTTTACGCTTTCTGTACTCTTTGACTGTCTTCATTTCATCATGATGACCATGCCCGCATTCTCTTATGCTTACTTCTGAGTACTTATTCCACTGCAAGTAGTTTTTCACTTAGGAATTTCCTCACCGGCAAATTCCTCATTGAAGAATTCATAAAAATCGCCTATTCACCCCCCCTCTAGTCGATGTATCGCACTTTCAATTGGTATCAGAGCAAGGTACTCCCTTGTTCTGTGTGATTTTGGTTTAACCACCTGGAGTTTTAGTTATGTCGACCGCAGGTATGATCAAGGTCTCAGCTGGGTGTCCTACCTTTGATGGGCCGGACTACCCCTACTGGAAGAACAAGATGTGAATGCATCTTGAGGCAATTGACAATGATCTCTGGTATGTTGTGGAAAATGGTGTTCCCTCAGTCACACCTTCTCTGAATGCTGCCGATATGAAGAGATTCAAGCAACTCGATTCTCAAGCGAAGAATATCATATGTGGCCATCTGAGTAAAGGACAGTATGGAAGAGTGAGTGCTTTGGAAACTGCTAAGCTCATCTGGGACAGGCTGTCCAAAGTAAATGAAGGAGTCTCAACTCAGCGTGACTCTCGAGTTGATGTTCTTCGCAATCTGTTCAACCACTTCAAAAGACTCGACAACGAAAATGTTCAACAAACCTTCGATCGCCTCACTGACATCTCAAATGAGCTTCAAGTGCTTGGTGCCACTGACATCACCGACCATGAGGTGGTGAAGAAATTGTTGAGATCGCTTGATTCCTCATTTGACACTGCACCGATGATACAAGAGCGTATGACTACAAGTCACTTGATCCAGCTGATATCCTCGAGAGGCTAAATACTCATGAGTTCCAGCTTGCTGAAAAAGAGAGATCTCTATGGTTCCGTGTATGGAAAATCACGTGCCTCAAGGCCAAGGCTGTGTCTGAATCTGATTGTGAAGACTCTAGTAGTAGCCTTGGAGATCCTCAAGAATTGAGCCAGAGCTAGCACTGCCGTGAAGAAATTCCGTAAGTTCTCAAGACGTGGTCGCTTTGGAAAATCCTCAAGGAGCAGTGATTCCTCATCCAGTGATTATAAGAGAAGACTTTGCCACAAATGCAAGAAACCTGGTCACTACATTCAAGATTGTCCTCAGTTGGAAAAGGAATTAAAGAAGAAGAAATACAAGGATTACAGTTCTGATGACGTTAAGAAGAAGAAGAAATCGTCAATTCTTCATCATCAAAATCCTCAAAGCCCTCTTCTCACAAGAAAAGCAGCTCCAAGAAGGCTCGGGCATTCATTGGCAAGGAAATGGACTCAAGCTGAATCTGAGGAACATGAGGAAGAGGAGGCATCGGAAGAATCTGAGTCCGGTGTGGCGAGTCTAGCTCTCGCCATCGCTTTCACAAGAAGTCCATCTTCAACTCAAGAAAATGACCTCACCAACAAAGCTGATGAAGATAGTGATGACTACGCCCCACCTATTGCTTCATGGCAAAGGGTGCAAAGGTACTCAAATATACCTCCTCACGAATCTAGTGAAAATGAATCGATGAAGATCTAAAGCCCAGCTACTCAAAACTTGCTAAGATTGCTGTAAAACAACAAAGGGCTTTTGAAAAGGTTCAAAACATGCTAGATAAAAGCGATGATATGTTAGGTGAAGAAATGGATCGAACTAAAGCCCCGTTGAAAATCTTCAGAGACTTCACCTAGGTTTGACAGCCTTCAAGGTCATCATAACACTCTCTTGTCTGATCAAGAGAAACTTTCTTATGAATTTCTTCAAAGAAAGCAAGATCTTGAGAAGCTAAGAGTGAGTTATGAAAATCTTCAGAAGGAGCGCGATTCATTACTTGCTCAACAAATCAGCGCTTCTCAGGAAGAATTTATTCCTCCATGCTTAAAGTTATTGAACGTGAATCTGCTAATTCTTCACCTGAATGTTCAAATGCTTCAACTGTTACAAATTCTTCACCTGCTCCTGCTATCACTAATTCCTCATCTAAGGACATTGCTAGTATCACTGACGATGCAGGGCTGGAGGAATTGTACATGACAGGCATGTACAAAAGCCTCAAAGGGCATCAGACTCTTTGTGATGTGCTTAAAAACAGATCCTCAACAGGAACCCTAGTAAAGAGGGTATTGCCTTCGAGAGGAAACTCAATGCTGATGGAACATATTGGAAGCCTGAGCAGTATCCCAAAACCTCATGGGTTGCTGCAAAGGGACCTCCAGTTGATCCATCTAACTTATCTGGCTTTACATCTGAATCTCCTCATTCTTCTGATGAGTCATTTGACTCCAACTATAAACTGTTCAAAAATCAGAATGGTGAAGTATTTGCTAGATATGTTGGCACTAACTGCAGGAACGGTTCCCCTATGAAGAAAATCTGGGTTCCCAAGAAGTGCCTTGAAAGTCTTCAGGTGAATTTCCTCATGACACCACCTATGAAGAATAGGAACCCCAGATCAAACTCTTCATATGGACCAAATTCTTCATATGGATCCAAGTCCTCATACGGACCAAATTCCTCACGTGGATCAAATTCCTCACATGGATCAAAGTCCTCATATGATTATCATCATGCTAACAACTCTGTTTCACAGGGTAGAGCTAAGGGCTATGAATATGTGCATTATTCTTCAAACCAATATGTTCATAAGTCCTCGAAGAATTTCTCTGCTTATTCATATGCTTACCCTAACCCCTCTTATGTGAAACGAAATGGATTGTCCTCTATGCCACCATTCTCATATGGAGCTCGCAGAGTGATGAACTCTTTGCCACCCCTTCAGATGTGGGTGGTGAAGAAAGAGAACTAACCTCTTCTACAGGGTCAGGTCTCTAGACGTGCTTTAAACGTCTGAAGAATTTGCTGGGGGCCTGACAAAAATGCCTGAAAGGACGCAGGCTAATCATGAAGAAATGAACTTTCATTTCACACGTCCTCATACTGCTTATCTGTTATACTGCGTGATGAAATTCATCTGATGAACTTGATATCATATTCTTCACTGATGAAGTATATGAGATCGTAAGTTGCACTAATCCATCTGCAGGATGATCAACCCAAAGCCAAGTGGGTCCTCGATAGTGGATGTACAAATCACATGACTGGTGACAAGAATCTATTGATGGATGCTCCTTATCACCGCCACATCTGAAGCATATCATCTTCTTGACAAAGGCAAAAGTCGGGTATTGGGTCTTGGTAAGGTTGCGATCTCTAAGGACATACACATGGACAAAGTCATGCTTGTTTAGTCCTTAGGATACAACCTAATGTCAGTCTCAATGCTTTGTGATCTTGATATGGTTGTTGTCTTTGGCAAGTATCGTTGTGTTGTGATCATGGAAGCTGACAATTCCAAAGTCTTGAAGGCTTTAGGAGAGGAGACTTGTATATTGTTGATTTCTCTACAGGACCACAACCAGCCGTGTGTCTACTTGCAAAAGCTTCGTATAGGCTGGCTATGGCATCGACGACTTGGTCACGCAGGCATGAGGAATTTGCACACGCCATGCGAAGAAGAAGCATGTCATTGGCATTGAAAATGTCAAATTCCTCAAGGATCACTTGTGTGGAGCCTGTGAAGCTGGAAAAATAACCAAGGCCAAGCATTCAGCGAAGACTATCATGACCACTAGTCGTCCATTCGAATTGCTTCACATGGACCTCTTTGGTCCTAATCATTACTCAGCAGTCACTAATGATGCATCTTTATATGGCTTTGTTATTGTTGATGATTACTCTCGTTACACATGGGTACACATTGTTACTTACAAAAATGAAGTGCAGGAAGTCTTCAAACGATTTTCCTCGAGGGCTTCAACTAACTTTGGTGTGAAGATCAGACACATCAGGAGTGACAATGGAACTGAGTTCAAGAATTCCGGTCTTGATGCCTATCTTGATGAACTTGGTATTACTCATGAGTTATCTGCTCTAGGGTACTCCTCAGCAAAATGGCATTGTGGAGCGCAAGAACAGAACTCTTGTTGAGATGGCTCGCACTATGCTTGATGAATACAAAACGCCTAGTCGTTTTTGGATTGATGCAATTGATACCGCGTGCCACATCATCAACAGTATATCTTCACAAATTCTTCAAGAAGACTGCCTATGAACTCCTCAACGACAAGAAACCCAATGTGAGTTATTTCAAAGTCTTCGGTGCTAAATGCTGGATTAGAGATCCTCATCACAATTCTAAATTTGCACCGAAAGCACATGAAGGTTTTATGCTTGGTTACGGAAAGGACTCGCACACCTACAGAGTCTTCAACATCGCACTTCACAAGATTGTTGATACTGTAGATGTGCGGTTCGATGAAACTAATGGCTCGCAAAGAGAGCACCTACCTTCTGCGTTAGATGAACCAGCTCCTGAGGAATCTATCAAGTTCAAGTCAACTGAGGATGCCATTCCTACTGAAGAATCTGCTGAAGAATTCATTCTTGTACGCGAAGAACGTCGAGCTGATGCACCTGAAGATAATGCTGAAGACAATGGTGCTGAGGAAAATGCTGATCAAATTCCTCGACGACAACCAGCTCATCCTCGCGTTGCAAAAGAAGTGCAAGTTGACAAGATCATTGATGACATTGAAGTGCCAGGTCCTCTCACACGCTCAAAAGCTTCACATTTATCTAACTTTTGTGGGCACTATGATTTTGTCTCTATCACAGAGCCCACCAAGGTAGATGAAGCATTTATGGAACCTGAGTGGATTCAGGCAATGCAAGAAGAATTACATCAGTTCGAGATCAACAATGTCTGGGAACTGGTCAAACGTCCAGATCCTCGCAAGCATAATATCATTGGCACAAAGTGGATCTACCGCAACAAGCAAGATGAAAATGGCCTTGTGGTGAGGAATAAGGCACGACTTGTAGCTCAAGGCTACACAGGTTGAAGGAATTGATTTCGATGAAACTTTTGCACTGTTGCTAGACTTGAGGCTATTCAAGATACTACTTGCTTATGCTAACCATCATAATATCACTTCATATCAAATGGATGTGAAAAGTGCATTCCTCAATGGTAAGCTTGAGGAAGAAGTATATGTTGCTCAAACCCCAGGTTTTGAAGATCCAAAGAATCCCGATAAAGTCTTCAGACTCAACAAGGCCCTCTATGGTCTCAAACAGGCCCCACGGGCGTGGTATGATACATTGAAGGAATTCTTCGTGAAGAATGGCTTCACACCCGGTTCACTCGACCCTACTATCTTTACTAAATCATATGATGGTGAACTGTTTGTGTGTCAAATATATGTTGATGATATTATCTTTGGCTGTACTGACCAACGTTATAGTGATGAATTTTCCTATATGATGAGTGAAGAATATCAAATGTCTATGATGGGAGAATTGAAAATCTTCTTAGGTCTTCAAATTTTTCAACAACACAATGGCATATTCATATCTCAGGAGAAATACCTCAAAGATGTCCTGAAGAAATTCGGCATGCAAGATTGCAAAGGCATCAAAATTCCTATGCCCACAAATTGCCATCTATGCACTGATGAAACTGGTATTGACTTCGATCACAAGGTATACCGCTCCAGGATTGGTTCTCTATTGTACTTATGTGCATCTAGGCCAGATAGAGTGCTTAATGTTTGCATGTGTGCCCGATTTCAAGCTACACCGAAGGAATCACACCATAAGGCTGTGAAGCATATTCTTCGATATCTAGCTCACACACCAACACTAGGATTATGGTACCCCAAGGGCTCTATTTTGATCTCATTGGATATTCTGACTCTGACTATGCTGGTGATCGTATGGACCGCAAGTCAACATCTGGTACTTGTCATTTCCTCGGACGATATTTGGTCTGTTGGTCCTCAAAGAAACAAAACTGCGTATCACTGTCTACTGCGGAAGCTGAATACATTGCTGTTGGCTCTTGTTGTGCTCAATTGCTGTGGATGAAGCAAACTCTCAAGGACTACGGCATCAACGTGAAGAATGTGCCTCTCTACTGTGACAATGAGAGTGCCATCAAGATTGCTCACAACCCATTTCAGCACTCGAAGACAAAGCACATTCAGATTCGTCATCATTTTCTTCGTGATCATGTGTTGAAGGGCGACATCTCCATCGAGCATGTGAAGACTGAAGAACAACTAGCCGACATCTTCACTAAGCCCTTGGATGAGAAGAGATTTAGTAAGTTGCGGTGTGAGCTAAATATCTTAGAATCTTCGAATGTTCTTTGAAAAGGACACACATCCTGACACATATGCAAAATTGACGACTTAGATGTGCAACACATGAAGAAACGTTTTTCTCCAATCAATGAAGAATAACACTCTAACTGTGAAGAAATTAATGAAGAATTTGATTCTCAAAACCTTACGACAATTGTACGCGGTGTCTGAAATCATCATTCTTATACGTGGGTCACCCCACCACCAAAGTTGAAAATCTTCAATTTGAGTTTTTCCTCAGTTTTTGAAATTATTCAGTTTTTCAAATTCTTCAACTTTGCAAAATCTTCACTGTTTCCGTCGTTTTTCTTCATTGGCTATATATATATATATATATATAAATATATATATATATATATATATATATGTATATATATATATATATATATATATATGGGTTTATGTCCTCTACAGCATTCACTTATGTCTATTTCTTCAAATCGCTTTTTTTGCTAAGTGAATGTGATCGGACTCTTCCCCCTCTATGCTATACTCAACCCAATCTGTTCACAAATTCTTCATGTGCGTTCTATTTGAAACTCGTTCAAAATCTTCACTGTGTCCTTGTCAGCTGAAGAAATTGCGAACGGAACTTTAAAACTGATCTTATCCAAACATTCGTTTTTGCCGCTCAAACCGTTCCGCATCCCATGATAGATTTATCTATTCACACACGATCTAACACAATCTCCACTTCTCAGTACGTGGGTGACACATGTCAAGCGAATGAGAAGGGTCAGGGGCACGTTCGTCCCAAATCTTCAGGCGAACAGTTTTTCACCGTGGCTATTTACCCCCTCTACCCTTCCTCACTTCCTTTACTCCACCGACCGCTCTCTCTCTCGCCGAGCTTCTCAAACCCTAGCGCCGCCGCTACTCAATCGTCAGCCCGGTGAGGAAGAGCTTCACTGCCTCGACCTCGTCGCTGTCATTACGCTACTGATCATGGAAATCTTCACTCCGCCGCCGCCGTAGCTGTCTTCCTCCGCCAAGTTAGGGCGTGGAAGATCTAACCTGACGAACTTCCTATCTGTTCTTCTCAGTTCATCGTGTTCTTCAGTTCGGGTAATTAAAAGTTACTTTTATTACTCGCTTTGATTCTCAAACCTTCGTGAAAATCTTCAAATGTGTTTATTCTTCAAATCTTCACATATATGAACACCTCAAATGAAATATGCTCTTGATTCCTTTCTCTAAGCAATGATTTTCTTCAAGATTCCTCAATTGTGTGGATCCTCGATCTATACAACTCTGGAACCTAAGACAAAGATTGCTTAGTGAAATTCTTCAAGGCTCATCTGGTCAAATTCCTCAAACTAATTCTTTTTGAAAAACCTTCTGAAAACGCATATGACCTCTCCAAATTCCCTGCAACTATACTCTGTCCACAGGTACTCATGTCCGCTGCTGAATCACTAGGTTCTCATCAACTTAACCCATTTGCAGCGTTCCTCGAAGAAAAGTTGCATACTTCTTCAGAGAATTCGATTGTTCAAATTCCTTAGTCAAGAATATGGCGAAGGAAAGAAGCCACAGAAAGGAGGAAAGAGGCCTGAGGTCATGACTGCGTTTGAGATTCCTGAGGAAATCTATGCTGATTATTGCACACCTGATGAAGCCGAGTTCGGCAAAGAAAACAAAAATCAGCGCAAGGTGCGCATTCAAAGGATTGAACGGAGATGGGCAAGGGAATGGAGGGAGTACATATATGTTACTCCAAAGTACATGAAGAAATTCGCTCTCAATCCTCCATGCCCAAGAGCTCCATTGGCACCTGGTCAAGAAGCTGACCCCACCAGCATCAAGCGTGGTGAGGACTTTCCTGAAGAATGGGCCAAGCGCCAAGCCAAATTGGCAAGACAAGCCAACGAGGCAGTGAGGAAATTCAATGAGGATTCTGCTGCTGCTGCCACTGAGGCCTCTGCAGAGCCAAGAAAATCTATGGCAAAGAAGCCCGCACACAAGCCAAGTGCTTCACCAACAGTGCCCTCACGGCCAAGTTCCTCAGCAGTGCCCTCACGGCCAATTCCTCATGCTGCTCCTACTCCTCCCAAGTCCTGAGCAGCTCCTACAAAGTCCTCAGCAGTTCCGACAAAGTCCTCAGCACCTGTGCATTTGGCCACGTGCCAAAGGACTGCAGGCATCTCCATTGCCTCTGGTGTTTCAGCAAGTTCCTCAGCTGCACCAAATTCTTCATCTGGCCCGACTCTGCTGAAGACTAAGGCCACAGCTGGACGAGGTCCTCGGCCAAGTCCCAAGAAGAAACAGGTCGCCTTCCAAGAGCCTCCTGAAGATGATGAGGCTGATGATGATGAACTTGCGGAAATCATCAGAGACCGCCAAGAAAGGGCCGCTAGAGCCAAAGGCACACCTGTACAAGGCTTTATTGGATCCAAGAGCGATCCTAGATTACATTGATCTCTGGCACAAGGACCCAAACACTCCTATGCCTGACTTCAAGTTGACACCTGGCCAAGGTCACATGTTGACTCATTTCATCCAAGAGGAGAAATGGAAATTTGAAACGGCCAGAGAGATCACGAAATCGCAGTACAGAAAGGAGAAACTGCTGAAGAAAAACTTTGTCAAGATGACAACTGAAGAACTTATAAAGATGCAAGCTGACATCAAAGCCCTCAGCGACAAATTTGACTCCTATTATGCTGATTGGCAAGGAGCCAAAGTCAGATTTGTCAACCTGACGAAGAAATTCACCAATGTTGCAGCCCCAACGCAACAAGAAAATCCTCAAGCTGGAGCCTCACCAGCCCGATCGAAGAACATGCCAAGACCACCGATGAAGTTCAAAGGCTGAAGACAATGCTAGTTCCAGGGCTGATGATTCCATTCCAGCCGCTGAAGAAATTGCCAGGGCATCCACTAGTGGTGCGCCTGAAGAAACTGAAGAAGTCAGGGCAACTGCATCAGTTGCGCCTGAGGAAATTCAACCAGATTCCTCAGCTCCTCCTGCGCCTACACCAACTTCAATCCTTCCATCTGCATCTGCTAGAAGAAGACCAAGGCTGCGTAACGAGCTGCGATGAAAAACGGAAAGCATCAGCTGCTTCAAATTCTTCAGGTCCGAAGAAGATGAAGACAATGACCAGCTCATTTGAAAATCCCATTGATGTTGTTCCAATTTCCTCCGTGCCATCAAAGGACCTTGTTCCTTTTGGTGAAGATTATGAGATCCCAAGCGGATCTGATGAAGATCATTTTGCTGCTTCGTCAGAGCAGATTGATGAAGAAATTGAAGTGGAAGCTATCCCTTCAACCCCAATCATTTCCTCGCCTATGCCTCAGTTCACAACTGAAGAGGCCGATGTTGAGGAAATTGAAGAAGATGTGGACATTGGAAGCACAACGCCAGTAATGAACGATGACTTTTGGGAAAGTCAGCATCCAAATTCTCCACTCTTCACCCCAATCCAACAGATTCCTCAGTCCCCTGCTCCAACAGTTCAAATGGGCTCTGAAGAAACTCATCCCACTTCATCTGTCCATGAAGAAATTCCAGCCACTAGCGCCGATGAACTCTTCGCCGATCCTCGATCGCACTCAGAGAGGAACAAGAAATTCCTCGACTGAAGAACCTGAGATTGCGATTCCCGAGGTCGTGATGCAACTCATCGACACTCCACCGCCAAAGCCAAAGAATCCCTTCTCAACAAAGCAAAAGTTCAAGGCTGAAGATTTCTTCAAGTAGCACGTATTCTTCAATCGATTACAATCCCTATGATTACGCTTCGCATAAGGAAGAGGTGTTTCTAGACTGCCAGTCAAGCCAATTTCTATTCCTCAGTACTGTTCAACAAAGACAAAGTCTTCGATCATGCACATATTCCTCATGTGGACATGGAATCTCTGCGAGGCTTCGAGCCAGTCCTCAGTGTTCTTCACGATGCAGGACTTCTGAATTTCTGCACTGATATCTGTGATTGGAATGAAGAACTCATTCTTCAATTCTATGCGACGCTGCACATCACCGGAGACGCCAAGATGTGAACTCATGGGTGTTAGATCGGATGTCCGAAAACACTCACTACAAGGCACCAAAGAATCGAATTGCTTCGTGCCCTACCACTCAGTCCTCCACTTGATGGTGCTCGTTGTATCTAGAACGAACCTGAGCTTTCAAATCACTATATGCAAGTGCTGATGAAGCCTTTGAAGCCAGGGCAGGCCTCAAGAACCAAATTCCTTGTCAAGGAATTATTGTATGTGCCTCGGACTGTCTATCGGATTCTGACGAAGACAATGAGTCCTATCAAAGGCTCCTTGCCCCCGATTGAAGTCCTCAAACGGACATTTTCCTCAGCTGATGACAAGGGCAAGACAACTGCTGTGATCGATGAAGCACTCGTCAATTGGATGGTCAGTTTCGCAAAGCTGAATCCTACTCCACCAATGATGACTCTGCCACACATGACTCTGCCGCAAATACCTCAGCCAAGCAAAGTCTCAAGCCACAGCACCCAGGGTGATGACCGATCGTGAGTTACTCCTCAGTCTTCATCAGAAGGTTGATCGCAATCATAAATGGGTCAACCGTCAGTTTGGTTCAATTCTTCACATAATGACCTCTACACACAATGCAGTGAAGAAAAACCACTACTACCTCCATGAAACCTTCAAACGCATCTGGGCTGTTCTTTCTAATGTCTACAGCGTGGAAGAACTGAAGACAATGGGTCTCAAGGAAGAATTTGACTGGTCTGCACCTCCACCGAAGAAATTCAAGAAGGTCAAGGTTCCTTCCTTGGTAGCCAGCTCCTATTCTTCATCACGCGACACTGATGAAAATGAAGACTTGGACGACACTGCGGCAGGCCCTACTACGACAACCGACCCCAACAACGCTGGCGCTCCTTCATCAACTTGAAATTCTTCATGGGCGTTAGTCCTCAGTTTCGATCCTTTTGGTCATTCGATGACAAAGGGGGAGAAATGTGAGTTAGTCTTCAAGCGGGTCTATTATTGGATCGAGTTGTAATCTTAAACCCAATGGTGCTCTGGCACTATGCTCTCATACTCTTGATGCGTTATTTTGCATGCCTGTTCCTCATTAATATTATCGCACGCATGCTGAATTTCATCAAGCACCATATTTCATCATGCATTTTCAAATTCTTCATATTATATGTCAAATGCGTGTATGAATTACAAGATATAGGGGGAGATCTCCATGATTCAACTCTTCAAATGTGCATTGCCTCAAAAGCAAATTCCTCACTATGCACATCTTCGTGGGGAGTTCTTCTATATCTTGCAATCAAATTCCTCAATATCAGTAGTTACACTTCATATGTTTATCCTCGTTGAAAACTTAACCTATATTGTCATCAATCACCAAAAAGGGGGAGATTGTAAGTGCATCTAGTGCCCCTTAGTGATTTTGGTGTATTGAAGACTTATAGGTTAAGGGACTAATGTGTTTACGAGTGTACACAGGTCTATAAGTCTATGAGGAGTTTGATATTTACAGAGAAAGTCGACCCCTAAAATGAAGTTCTTCGATCAAGACTTTGATATTCAAGACTTTCAAGACTTTGAAAGTGAAGAAATTGGTGTGACCTTGAAGGCTTGGTATTCATTTGAGGAACATGAAGCGTGAAGACTTTTGTTTTCGTAGTTTCGTTTTCTCTTTCTTGAGTCATAGGAAACACCGTGCATCGTTAAAGGGGGTCGAGGAAATACTAAGGAAAAATTTCCATGTGATGCTCAACTCAAAATCCTACACCTACCAATCCCTTCGAGTGAAGCCCTTCGGAAATCTCATACAGTTCAGTCAATTTCTTCAAAGGATGTAGACGAAGTTCTTCCGGTCACGAGGAATTTGTTAGACAGAGGAGTTAGGAATTCGCCAGCGGATTGCCTACACAAAGGAGGAACATGATAGCCCCGAGGAATTTGAGAGTCAAATTTCCGATCATACAAGTGCTTGCGCCAGCTATCCTAAAATATCTTATCCACCTAACAGTCATATCATTGAAGTGAATTTATGTCTTATCATGTCGGGCTGCTCCCCGGCTATAAATAGCCGCCCCCTACAACCACTAGATGGTTGGCTGCTCCTAGAGAACTTGACACTTGTCATTTGAAGAGCAACCCATCCTCCGAGGACTTTGAGTGAAAATCATCGAGTGAGGAAAACCCCAAAAACCAAACCCCTACAAACCCAAAGTGATTGAGCATCACTGAAGAGATTGATCCTGCGTGGATCCGACGCTTGTTACCTTTGAAGACTGTGCTTCTTCCAGACGGTTAGGCGTCATGGTCTAGAGCATCCAAGAGGACTTGTGGATCGCCGAGTGACCAAGTCTGTGAAGGTTTGGAAGTCGCCTGAAGACTTACCACGAGTGATTGGACGAGGTCTGTGTGACCTTACTTCAAGGAGAATACGGTGAGGACTTGGTGTCCTGAGCTGCGTGCTCAGCGTCTGGGTGTCCGGGACTGTGTGTCCTCGAGTTTAAATACTCAGCCGGTCCAACCAGACGTACAACTGAGACAGCAGTTGGAACTGGTCTACCAAATCATTGTCTTCACAACCCTAACTGGTTCTATTTCCTCAACCCTTTCATTTCCTCATTACTGTGTTGAGTGTTCATTCATATCTGTGTTTGAAGACTTTGATCAAGACTTTCTCAATTTCCTCAGTTCAATTTCTTGATCTGTTTGTCTTCATCTTGTGCTATCCTGTGTTTACGCTTTTCGTACTCTTTGACTGTCTTCATTTCATCATTATGACCATGCCCGCATTCTCTTATGCTTACTTACGAGTACTTATTCCGCTGCAAGTAGTTCTTCACTTAGGAATTTCCTCACCGGCAAATTCCTCATTGAAGAATTCATAAAAATCGCCTATTCACCCCCCCTCTAGTCGATATAATGCACTTTCAGGGGCGGAGCTCGTCGAACACTAGACCCTCGCAGCAACGAAAAAACTGCACATTTAAATCAAAAGATAAGTAACATAGCAATATTGTTTCTTTCGTCAACTTAACTAAATATTTACAACATGACGAGTGGGTTAGGGGGTTTCTTGGCGTCGATGGAACCCTAAATAGCAAGTATCATCGGTGCGAGATACATGTGGCACTCGTCGTTGAACACTAGATCCATGTCCCACAAGTGACGTCGGCGCACGGCGTCCCGCCACAATAGTTCTGGGGCCCGATGATGGTCGAACACCTTGGCAAATTTGTTTGGCAGCCTCTGCGATGAGAATTAAAGCCAAGTTTTGAAACTTCAAACAACCAAACCGACTTGAGTCAGTTTGGGTGTTTCATGTTTCACCACTTGGCTTTTAATCGTCATCGCAGAGGCTGCAAGACAAATTCACATAGGTGTTTGACCGCCATCGACCCCTAGAACTGTTTCTGCGGGACACCAAACACCAGCGTCACTTGTGGGACGTGGATGTAGTGTTCGACACCGACGGCCACATGTATCTCACACCGACGATACTTGCTATTTAGGGTTCCATCGACGTCGCAGAACCCCCTAACCCGCTCATCCCCGGGCGCGCTCTAGTATGGCGACGCACGGTCGACGGGTAAGCACTCGGACCGGGGGATTCTCAGCATGGGCAACGGCGTCGGGACCGCTAGGACCCACTGGCTCCACCATCTATCCCCTCGGCGACCGGCGATCCATGACCCTCTTTATTTTTTCCTTTTTCCTCTTCTTCTACTTATTCTTCTTATTTTCAACTTTCTTCTTCTTCTAATTATGTAAACCTAAACCTAGCACTAACCTAAACCTATTAATAAAACCTAAACCTAAACATCAAAGACCAGTAGAAAAAACAAAAAAACTCACCTTGGCTCCGGCGGTGGTGGAGGAGGCGGCGGGCGGCCTGAGCGGCGGGGCGGCGGGGCGCCTTGGGGGTCGGGTGCGGCGGGCGCGGTGGGGGTGGGGGGCGGCGGTGGCTCGGGCACGAGGCGACGACACGGGGGAGGTGAGGGGAGAGAGAGAGAGAGGTGGGGCGCAGGCGCTGGCCGCTTTTTAGATAGGTCACAGCTCTTTGCCGTCTGCTAGCACACGACAAAGAGCCTAGCTAGTGGGGAGGGGCCGGGGGGAAACGACCGTTAGGTTGGCCACTTTCTTTGTCGTCTGCTAGCTGACGGCAAAGAAGCTTCGCTGTCTGCTAGCAGACGTCAACGAAAGTGGCCGTTAGGTTGTTCTCGTCGGTGGGCCACCCTCCCTCTTTGCCGCCTGCTAGCGGACGGCAAAGCTTCTATGACATCTGCTATCAAACGACAAAGAGTTGGCTCACGGCAAACACGATCTTTGCCGTCAGCTCTTTCTTTGCTGTCAGTTTTCTGTAAGCAGATGGCAAAGACCTTCTTTGCCGTCAGCAAGCGGACGGCAAAGAGCTGGCTGACGGCAAAGATCCTGATTCTAGTAGTGCACGGTCATAACCAGAAAGTATCCCAAATACTGTCACTCTGGGGCTTTCGGATCATAACACATAGCAGGTGCATATGACTAACAAGATTAGATCTAGAACATAGATATAATGGTGAAAACATAAACGGTTCAGATCTGAATTCATGGCACTCAGTCCCTAGTAACAAGCATTAAGCCTAGCAAAGTCATAGCAACATCAATCTCAGAACATAGTGGATACTAGGGATCAAGCCCTAACAAAACTAACTCAATTACATAATGAATCTCCTCCAACCCCTCACCGACCAGTGAGCCAACGAAGGAATTACTCACTCCCGGTGGGGAGCATCACGGAATTGGTGATGAAGTAGGGTTGGTGATGACAAAGACCGAAGATTCCCCTCTTCGGAGCCCTGAACAGATTCCAGATCTGGCCTCCCAATGTAGAACAGGAGGTGGAGGCGGCTCCGTGTCGTGAAACGCAATGAAACTTCCTCTCCTATTTTTTTCTCTCCAAAAATAGGAATTTATAGTGCTGGAATTATGGTCAGGGGAGCCACGAGAGCCCCACAACCCACCAAGCCGCTTGGAGGGGGTGGCGCACCCTGGTGTACATCGCCAGCCAGGGCACCCCCTCCGGTGGTTCTTGCTTCTAGTATTTTTTATTTATCCTGAAATAAATCTTCAAAAAATTTCATCCAAATCCGAGAACTTTTATTTCTTCACAAAAACAACACCATGATAGTTTTGCTCAAAACAGCGTCAGTCCGGGTTAGTTTCATTTAAATCATGCAAATTAGATTGCAAAACAAGAACAAAAGTGTTAGGAAAAGTAGATACGACGGAGACGTATCAATGGACGTACGGTGGCATTGAACAGGCGTGGTAGATTTATGTGCCATCCCATCCAGTCACATGTCTCCAGCATTGAACAGGTGCGGACACCGGAGACACCTCGCGGGCGGCACACTCGACCGGCGTGCCGCTTCACTGGCGGAGGCACTAAGAGGTTGCGTCTACCCTGAGCCGTGTTCAATATTGAGCGGCACGCTCTACAGCGGCATGAATATGGGCAGCAGGCTGCGGGTAAGAGAGGAGGGGTTTTGGTGGGCTAGGACAGTCAAAAGAGGGTGTGGGATCGGTCTGGACTCTCGTAAAGCCCCCCATGTGTCTCCGATTTACGAAAGAAATCACGTCCAGACCACGCCATGGCCCTAGTGTTGGTTGGATTCCGCTGTCCAGAGAACGTGATCTAGACGCATGCAGGAGGTTTACGGACCATTGAAGATGCCCTGACCTAGTCAGACTAGGACTCAACCAACTCATACGAACTACTCCCTCTATTCCTAAATATAATTCTTTTTTAGACATTTCAAATAGACCATAACATATGGATGCATGTAGACATATTTTAGAGTGTAGATTCACTCATTTTGCTTCATATGTAGTTACTTATTGGAACCTTTAGAAAGACTTATATTTGGGAACGGAGAAAGTACAAAGTAAACTACTAACCATCTCATACTTTTCTAGCGAACCAACATGTGGTTGGATGGTTAGAGGGACTGTGGTATCCCCAGCCCACCAGGATTCAAATCCTGGTGCTCGCATTTATTCCTGGATTTATTTCAGGATTTCCGGCGATGCGCATTCAGTGGGAGGAGATTTTCCCGTCGACGACGAGGCGCCTACGGTGTCTTCGTAAATCTCAAGATGATATGCCGGCTCAGTCTTTCGAAGGTGCTCATAGGTGTAGGGTTTGCGTGTGTGCGTTCATAGGGGTGAGTGTATGCGCGTATATATGAGCGCTTGTGTCTGTATCGAGGATTAAAAAAAATCTCATACTTTTCTAAGCTAATCAGCTGGCAGTAGTAAATGGACTAAACTATTAATCTTCCAATTTGACCCTGACACTTATGCGAAACTAACTCACATATTGTTTGGATTATTCCAACAGACAGTTTATTCAAAAACTGGATATCTCTGTCTATGCATCGATTGATCCATGCAATCAACTAGGATGTGTTTTTTTTTTTGCTTGATTGTTTTTTTTTTTTGCTTCCTTGCTTCTGTGGCTCAATGTACTTTATCCAGCTAGTTGACAATTGAAACTTTTCATAACAGGTGGATTTTATTAACTCAAAATGAATCATTAAGTAGATACAAACAAAATAAATACACACCCAGCCGCATTGTTAGAATGCACACAACAAAACCAACACATTCAAATAAACACGTCGGTAAAGAGCAAAGTCATATGATACCAAAGCTATGCCTACAAGGAAAATTTAAAAACCAAAAGGCGATCAAAACGGTGACCGAGAAACTATGACAATGGTCATATCCACACCAAGCATCTCATGGCACAAAAAGGATAAGGAGTAAGGTTCTTCAACAACAACGCCTTTAGGACAGAAGCGATGCTCAAGCGCCGCCATCAGCAGATCCAACCACCAATGGCCAAGTTCTAGTTTTCACAATTAAGAACAAGTCTGAGCATATCCGAATAATGCCTTCAACAAAGTAATGATGCAGAAACATTGACATTGCCAGGAACAACCAACTCAGGCCAGACCTAAAAATGTTTAACCTCAGGGCTCAAGACCGGGTACTCAAGAAGCACCACCAAATCGACGTTGATCATGTTTTTCCGCCACCCCTTTGGACGATCCCATCAGCTACATACGTTGAGCAAAATCCATCGACGCCACTACATAACCATACCCTTTGTGTCAAATTCCGTCTGTAGATTGTATCTCATCGCTGAAGGCAGACTGATCGGAGTGAGAGCAGTCAGAACCCACAAGAATCTTCTGGCTACATCCCAAAACTGAAGTACGCGCCGCCAACAAAAGCTAGCAGATAAGGAGACCATAGGCCATGCCCGCGGCATCTTGGCTACCGCTGATTGCTGAAGGAGACCGGAAGTTGTCTCCCTCCTTGTCCCTAGCAACCATACCCCACGCCATTGCCGTGTCTAGGAAAACCGACGCCCTCGCAAGCCCGGCTAGACCTGGGTAGTGCAACAATGGTGGCTTCCATCGGCCAATGGCAGGAGCCGGAGGGTACCATCCCTCCGAGGCACGACTGTCGCGACCAAGGCATAGCCAGCCAAAGGGGATAGAAAGGAGAAGGCCACCGCCGGCTAGGTCGAGCTCGGGGCGTAGGGTCAGGCAGGGGAGAGGCCCGCTGCCACCAACCACCACATGAGGCTTTGCCCCGGCGGCACCGATCGGCGGCGGCGGGGGAGGTAGGGATGGGGAGGATGCCGGTGGTGGCGGTGGTTGATGCGCCACCCGAGCCGCCTGAAGCAAGCGATGTGGGTCCTCGCGAGGAGTTGGTCGTCAATTGAATAAACGACCAGAAAATTATTTTCAATAAACATTGTTCCCTAATAAGTTTTCCATATTCGATTGTTCATGTGTGCTCTCCTTTGAGGGTATTTTCTCATGCGTCTCATGTAGTACGTGGACACGGGCGACCATCTATTCATATAGCTATATAAATACAAACATCAAACAAATGACAGAGATTGAAGTCACGAATGTCACTGATTGTAAGAGACTCAAGGGAGCTTGGATGCCTCTTTGATTTCCCGGATTCACAGGTAAATAGCATAAAACTACTACAATTCAGGCTAGGTTTCAAAAAACTATCAATTTTTTTCATTGATAACTATCAAGTCAGGGTTGGCTGTTTTACAAAAGGGAAACGATTGCCCTCAGCCGGAAGATAATAATGTTGCGTCTGTCGCCTTCGTTGTGTGCCACGTGTCCTCAGCATAAAGACAATTGCAAGCACCTATTTCAGCAACAACAGTGTTGTTGCTGATCTTGGCGGCGTACGACTACTGTGATGCAACATAGCTTCGTTTTGTAGAAATGATCCTGCAACAAGTCCTCTGTTGCAAAAAAAATCGATAACAAGCCAGTTGTTACAGAAAAATTCTAAAAATATCCGCAACAAAATGTTTGTTGCAAAAAAAAACTACAACAAGACATTTGTTGCAATTCTGCAACAAGATTTCCTCTGCAAGACATTTTCGCAACAAGGCATGTGCTGCAATGGTGGAGTAAAGCACGGCCGCTGGATGGGTCAAATCTGACTGCTCGCAGCCTGCCGATCTTTTAAAAAGATCATCCGGCTAACGCGTAGCGCGCCCTAAAACCCAAAATCTTCATTTTGTTTAAAAAGTAATCAGGTTTATGAAGATTTTGCGGTTTTTTTGAAACAACCGACCCCCGAGTTAGTAGTTATGAGCGAAAAAATTGGTAGTTTTTTGCAACCCTAGCCCAAATTGTAGTAGTTTCATGCTATTTACTCCGGATTCACGGAAGCATAGTATAAATAGGATAAAGAAGGATGACAAGAACATGTACAATTGAACACAAGTAGAGGACGGTGGTAGCTTAATTTGTTACCAACCATAGCGCTCAATCGCCTGTTCTATAAGACTGTGGTAGTCAGTTGATTACTCGCCATAGAGGTTGTCGCTGAGTACTCAGGTCCACTGTCGGGCGACCCCTCAAGGATGCATTCATGAGCTTTTGCTAACTAGCTTCTACTGCTCTGCATTTCCCTGCCTATGTCGATTTCCACCGGACTTGACATATCAATGTGAGCAGGACTTTTTGAAAGCCGGTGATGCAACGACCAGTACATGCAACGCTCCCTGCGCGTTGATTAGTGGCTTAATTCCATCCTGGAACTCAGCACGTGGAGGTGTTTGTTCCCTTCAATTTCGCCTGCCACTCCTACTGGTAATGAACCCTCAAGTGCATGGTGTGTTTGGATCCAATCTGGAAGTATCCCTATTCATAGGGATACATCAGGAACTATGAGGTCCACCAAGTACCCGTGCTCTGATTCCTGGCATCTCCTATTCCCTGCTACTAATCTTTTGCATCCTCTTTTCATCCCGCCCCATCCCCGACTCATCTAGATTTGTACTAACGTTGGCCTTCCCACTTCTCACTCTTGAGTCATGGCCATTTGATATGACAGCTACAGAAAAGTGTGCATCACCTAACAGAGCACGATTCTACTTGGGCGAAGACCGAAGTGTGACGAGTAATATATATGCTCTCACATGCACCATTAATAGACAATTTATTTACATGATTGAATGCTGTGGAGCCCATGCTACTGGCTAGTACGTTGATTCATGGTCATATATCCGGTGGAAATCAACGACCAGTAGAAACTTGGAAAGCGGGTTGTTAGATCGGTAAGGAACTACTATCATCAGATGTGGGATCATAGCCAGCAACTTAAACCTGATTTTGTAGATAACCCTCCAATCTGTTACTCACCATTGGAAAGTTTGATCTTCATCTTCGATACTGTGGCGCGATGGAGACTTGCCCTTGCTCTTCGACAACAGTGAGGCATAGCTCACTGCCAGCTTTGAGGAGAGAAACACGGAGTGCGGTGGGAGCCCATTCCTTCTGAATTATGGTTCTTGGTCGGCCAAATGTGTCATGCTGCCCTTGTTTAGCAGTAATCCATTTTCAACCGACTGGCTGCTATTTGGTAAACAACTTTGTGTGTGTTGTGTGTGTGTGGTTGGGCAGACATCAGATATACAACATAATCTTTATCTAAAAAGAATACACGACATCAGCTGCCCAGCTAGCAGCCTAGCACTCAACTTGAAGATACCTCCTGTCACTGGTACCACGACAACTACAGAGATTACATCCATATCTGTCACAAGTCCTTATGTTGAATGATGTCATCAGAATCTGGAAGAAACACAAAACATAATCAACACCAAATATTACATGCTTCAGTTGCGTGTGCCTCACAGAAGCACATTCTATCTAAGCTTGAGTGGGTGGGTCAAGTGTCCCAACAATGGAAGATAGAGGGGCAAATTCAGTTTGCTGAATAATGTTTCTTTTTCAATTTCATGATACGACTGATCTTATGCGAAATAGTGAATTGCTAAAGAAAACAGAGCAAGAACCACTAACACCAACAAAAAGACTGTGAACCCAGGTGCTGAACTCAAACCAAATTAGACAACTGCTCTAATCTTTCTCCGACTTGACAGATCAATGTGAGCAGGACTTTCTGAAAGCCGGCAATGCAACGACCAGTATATGCAACGCTCCCGGCGTGTTGATTAGTGGCTTAATTGCGTTCTGGAACCCAGCACGTGGAGGTTTTTGTTCCCTTCAATTTCGCCTGCCACTCCTACTGGTAATGAACCCTCAAGTGCATGGTGTGTTTGGATCCAATCTGGAAGTATCCATAGTCATAGCGATACATCAGGGAACTATGTGGTCCACCAAATCGGCGTTGATCATGTGTTGCCGCCAGCACTTTCCACGATCCCAGCAGCTACATACGTTGAGAAAAATCCCACCGACGCCACTGCATAACCATACCCTTTGCGTCAAATATCCGTCCGTAGAATGTATATCATCGCTGAAGGAAGACTGATCGGAGTGAGAGCAGTCAGAACCCACAAGAGCCTTCCGGCTGCATCCCACAACTGAACAGTATGCGCCGCCAACAAAAGCTAGCCGATCAGGAGACCATAGGCCATGCTCACCATAGAACATATTTCACGGGGCGTAAGATCAAGACAATTTATTCAAAATGTGGATATCCTCAGTCTATGTATCGGTTGATCCATGTAGTTATGATGTGTTTGGTTACCTGTATTGTATTTTTTGCTTCGTTTGCATCTGTGGCTCAATGTATTTTATCCAGCTAGTTGACAACTGAATAAACGACCACACAATTATTTTCTAAAGAAACATTGCATTTTCCCAATAGTGGTCCATTATTTATTATTCGTGTGTGCTCTCCTTTGAGGGTATTTCTGATGCTTTTTTTTAAAGGAGGCTCACTCCCGGCCTCTGCATCTGAAAGATGCATGCGACCATATTATTAAACAGCTCGCAAATGGAGCAAAAATAAAAAATAAAACTCATTGCCACAATCGCAGGATAGGACTACACTAGACGCCTATTCTATTATGAGACTGCCATCCAAACCGGTTGAATATAGCCTATGCTATCATCTCTCACTAGTTGCACCCAATATCCAAAGGCCCCCTGGAGACTGTAGGAGTGAGTAAGAACCATGTACGGATCCATGCCGTAGCTCTGGAGATGACCTGCAAGAAAGTTAAAGTATGTTGTCTGTTAAAAATCATATCATTCCTGCAGTTCCATATAGCCCAAATAAGAGCACATATTCCAATCCGAATATGAGAGACAGTAATATGAGTGAGGCGTTTTGGCTCCCAGGAGCATCTGCACCTCCGCTGAATAAAAAAATCAAAACAAATACAAGAAAAATTAAAAAAAAATCATTTTTTTTTGGCATGGTAGATAATTTGGTGCGTGTGTCCGGTCCAAATTTCAAATCATTTGGACATTTGAGTAGCTCTCGGCAAAAAAGACAAATTGGGTCAGAACAGTGTAAAAAGACAAATTTGGGGTATGTTAAATAGTGTACTCTTCGTATACTGTGCTGACCCAATTTGTCTTTTTTGCTGAGAGCTACTCGAATGTCCAAATGCTCTGAAATTTGGAGCGCACCTCGCGCACCAAATTATCTACCATGAACAAAATTTTGGGATATTTTTGAATTTTTGTGAATTAATTAGATACATATACCTAGATTTGACTGTAAACACACCGCTTCTAGTTAATTTACATTGAAAGAAATCAGGTTGGTCGGATAGCTGAATCTCCATCAACCTCCGCACCAAGTGTAGCCAGGAGTTCCAGCGCTCCCCAACTAAAGATCTTCTAAACTGTATATTTAAGGGCACCTCCTGTAGTACAGTAGACACGTAGTCCTCCTCATGTTGTACAATATTATATAAGGTGGGGTACTGTAGGGCTAGAGGCGTCTCCCCTAACCACATATCCTTTTAAAATCTTGTTGTCGTCCCATTACCAACAAAGAATTTGGCCTACGAAAGAACATATCTTTCGTTCTCATAAGTCCCTTCCAGAATGGCGAATCGTTAGGTCTTGCGGTAACTTCGGCCAGAGATTTTGATTGTAAATATTTTTTTCGTAGTATCTATGCCCACATACCATTTGTCTCTACTGGTAACTGATACGTCTCCAACGTATCTATAATTTTTGATTGATCCATGCTATATTTTATCTATTGTTTTGGACTATATTGGGCTTTATTTTCCACTTTTATATTACTTTTGGGACTAACCTATTAACCGGAGGCCCAGCCAGAGTTGCTGTTTTTTTGCCTATTTCAGTGTTTCAAAGAAACGGAATATCAAACGGAGTCCAAACGGAATAAAACCTTCGGGAACATGATTTTCTCATCAGATAAGACCCAGGAGACTTGGACCCTCCGTCAAGAAAGCCACGAGGCGGCCACGAGGGTGGAGGGCGCCTCAGGGCGCCGCCTCACCTCGTGGGCCCCTCGAGGCTCCACCGACGCATTTATTCCTCCTATATATACCTCACGCACTTCAACAGATCAGACACGGAGCCAGAACCCTAATTCCACCGCCGCAACTTTCTCAGATCCACGAGATCCCATCTTGGGGCCTGTTAGGAGCTCCGCGGAAGGGATTCCACCACAGAGGGCTTCTACATCAACATCATAGCCTCTCCGATGAAGTGTGAGTAGTTTACCTCAGACCTTCGGGTCCATAGTTAGTAGCTAGATGGCTTCTTCTCTCTTTTGGATCTCAATACAATGTTCTCCCCCTCTCTCGTGGAGATCTATTCGATGTAATCTTCTTTTTTTGGTGTGTTTGTTGAGACCGATGAATTGTGGGTTTATGATCAAGATTATCTATGAGCAATATTTGAATCTTTCGTAAATTCTTTTATGTATGATTGAGTTATCTTTGCAAGTCTCTTCGAATTATCCGTTTGGTTTGGCCAACTAGATTGGTAGTTCTTGCAATGGGAGAAGTGTTTAGCTTTGGGTTCAATCTTGCAGTGTCCTTACCAAAGGATGTAAAGGGTTGCAAGGCACGTATTGTATTTTTGCCATCGAGGATAACAAGATGGGGTATTTATCATATTGCATGAATTTATTCCTCTACATCATGTCATCTTGCTTAAGGCGTTACTCTGTTTTCATTAACTTAATACTCTAGATGCATGTTGGATAGCGGTCGATGAGTGGAGTAATAGTAGTAGCTGCAGGCAGGAGTCGGTCTACTTGTCTCGGACGTGATGCCTATATACATGATCATACCTAGATACTCTCATAACTATGCTCAATTTTGTCAATTGCTCAACAGTAATTCGTTCACCCACCGTAAAATACCTATGCTCTTGAGAGAAGCCACTAGTGAAATCTATGGCCCCCGGGTCTATTTTCATCATATTAATCTTCCTACGCTTTATTATTGCTTTTCTATTTACTTTGCCTTTTTATTTTACTTTGCATCTTTATACCAAAAATACCAAATATATTATCTATCATCTCTATCAGATCTCACTCTCGTAAGTGACCGTTAAGGGATTGATAACCCCTATTCGCGTTGGTTGCGAGGAGCTATTTGTTTTGTGTAGGTACGAGGGACTTGCGCGTGGCCTCCTACTGGATTGATACCTTGGTTCTCAAAAACTGAGGGAAATACTTACGCCACTCTGCTGCATCATTCTCTCATCTTTGGGGAAAACCAACGTAAGCTCAAGACGTAGCAAGAAGGATTTCTGGCGCCGTCGCCGGGGAGTCTACGCAAAATTCAGCATACCAAGTACCCATCACAATCCCTTATCTCTCGCATTACATTATTTGCCATTTGCCTCTCATTTTCCTATCCCCCACTTCACCCTTGCCATTTTATTCGCCATCTCTTTCCCAATCTCCTCCTCTCTTTTTCGCTTTCCTTTTTCCTGTTTGTTCGTGTGTTGGATTGCTTGCTTGTCACTATGGCTCTACCTAGATTTGGTGATCTCCACCTTAAAAGGTTGGTAGAGATCGAAAGCAATGTCAGGAGTTCTATGGTTTTGCAATTTGAGCAAAATAATTTCTTCAGAAATGAGCTTAAGGAACAAAAAGGTCTTATGAATTATTTGAATAAAGAGCTCGATGACATGTCTAAAGAATTTGAAGGTTTAAGATCCCAAATTTCTCATCTTGAGAAATTGACTACTGAAATATCTGATAAGCAAGCTATCTTGGTCAATAAGATGGCTGCTAAACCTGATTTCCATGAAAATCAAGATGAAGATCTAAAAGTTATTGATGTGTCTCCCATTAAATCCTTGTTTTGCAATATGAATCTTGATAATGATCAGATTGAATATGAGTCACCTTTACCTAGAAGGCGTTCTAAAAATTCGGAGCTTTTAGATTATGATGCTAAAATTGATAAAAGTGGGATTGAAGAAAGTAAAACTTTAGATGTTGCTAAGCCCATTATTTTGGATTTCAAGGAATTTAATTACGAAAGTTTCTCTTTAATTGATTGTATTTCCTTGTTGCAATCCGTGCTAAACTCTCCGCATGCTTATAGTCAAAATAAAGCGTTTACTAAACATATCGTTGATGCCTTAATGCAATCTTATGAGGAAAAACTAGAGTTAGAAGTCTCTATACCTAGAAAACTTTATGATGAGTGGGAACCAACTATTAAAATTAAGTTTAAGGATCATGAATTTTATGCTTTATGTGATTTGGATGCTAGTGTTTCCACCATTCCCAAAACTTTGTGTGATTTGCTAGATTTCCGTGATTTTGATGAATGCTCTCTAAACTTGCACCTTGCAGATTCCACTATTAAGAAACCTATGGGAAGAATTAATGATGTTCTTATTGTTGCAAATAGGAATTATGTGCCCGTAGACTTTATCGTTCTTGATATAGATTGCAATCCTTCATGTCCTATTATTCTTGGTAGACCTTTCCTTAGAACGATTGGTGCAATTATTGATGTGAAGGAAGGGAATATTAGATTCCAGTTCCTATTAAAGAAAGGCATGGAACACTTACCTAGGAAGAAGATAAAATGACCATATGAATCTATTATGAGAGCCACTTATGGATTGCCTACCAAAGATGGCAATACCTGGATCTATCCTTGCTTTTATGCCTAGCTAGGGGTGTTAAACGATAGCGCTTGTTGGAGGAAACACGATTTTATTTTTGGTTTTTAGTTTTTGTTTCTGTTTAGGAATAAATAATTCATCAACCTTCTGTTTAGATGTGGTTTTATGTTTTAATTAGTGTTTGTGCCAAGTTAAACCTATAGGATCTTCTTGGATAATAGTTATTTGATCTTGCTGTAATTTCCAGAAACTTTCGGTTCACAAAAACAATTGTTAAAAATCACCAGAACGTGATAAAATAGTGATTCCAATTGATGCTGATCAATAAACAAATTGCCTAGGTCTTCCTATTTTTGCTGAATTTTTGGAGTTCCAGAAGTTTTTGTTAGTTACAGATTACTACAGACTGTTCTGTTTTTGACAGATTCTGTTTTTCGTGTGTTGTTTGCTTATTTTGATGAATCTATGGCTAGTAAATTAGTTTATGATCCATAGAGAAGTTGGAATACAGTAGGTTTAACACCAATATAAATAAATAGTGAGTTCATTACAATACCTTGAAGTGGTCTTTTGTTTTCTTTCGCTAACGGAGCTCACGAGATTTCTGTTGAGTTTTGTGTTGTGAAGTTTTCAAGTTTTGGGTGAATTTTTTTGATGGATTATGGAACAAGGAGTGGCAAGAGCCTAAGCTTGGGGATGCCCATGTCACCCCCAAGATAATCCAAGTACACCAAAAAGTCGAAGCTTGGGGATGCCCCGGAAGGCATCCCCTCTTTCGTCCACTTTCATTGGTAACTTTACTTGGAGCTATATTTTTATTCACCACATGATATGTGTTTTGCTTGGAGCATCTTGTATTATTTGCGTCTTTGCTTGTTAGTCTACCACAATCATACTTGCTGTACACACCTTTTGAGAGATCCATACATGAATGGGAATTTGTTAGAATACTCTATGTGCTTCACTTATATCTTTTGAGTTTGATAGTTTTGCTCTATGTGCTTCACTTATATCTTTTGAGCTTGATAGTTTTGCTCTAGTACTTCACTTATATCTTTTAGAGCACGGTGGTGGAGTTATTTTAAAGAAACTATTGATCTCTCATGCTTCACTTAGATTATTTTGAGAGTCTTAAATAGCATGGTAATTTGCTTAATAATAATATGCTTGGTATTCAAGATTTGTAAAACTTTCTTTTGAGTGCGTTGAATACTAAGAAAAGTTTGATGCTTTATAATTGTTTTGAGATATGGAGGTAGTAATATTAGAGTCATGCTAGTTGAGTAGTTGTGAATTTGAGGAATACTTGTGTTAAAGTTTGTGATTCCCGTAGCATGCACGTATGGTGAACCGTTATGTGATGAAGTCGGAGCATGATTTATTTATTGATTGTCTTCCTTATGAGTGGCGGTCGGGGACGAGCGATGGTATTTTCCTACCAATCTATCCCCCTAGGAGCATGCGCGTAATACTTTGCTTTGATAACTTGTAGATTTTTGCAATAAGTATATGAGTTCTTTATGACTAATGTTGAGTCCATGGATTATACGCACTTTTCTCACCCTTCCACCATTGATAGCCTTTCTAATACCGCGCACTTTTCGCCGGTATCATACACCCACCATAAAACCTTCCTCAAAACAGCCACCATACCTACCTATTATGGCATTTCCATAGCCATTCCGAGATATATTGCCATGCAACTTTCCACCATACCGTTCTTCATGACACATTCATCATTGTCATATTGCTTAGCATGATCATGTAGTTGACATAGTATTTGTGGCAAAGCCACCGTTCATAATTCTTTCATACATGTCACTCATGAATCATTGCATATCCCGGTACACCGCCGGAGGCACACATATAGAGTCATATTTTTTTTCTAAGTATCTAGTTGTAATTGTTGAGTTGTAAGAAAAATAAAAGTGTGATGATCATCATTTTTAGAGCATTGTCCCAAGTGAGGAAAGGATGATGGAGACTATGATTCCCCCATAAGTCGGGATGAGACTCGAGCGAAAAAAAAAGGAAAAGAGGCCATAAAAGAGAAAAGGCCCAAAAAAGAAATGAGAGAAAAGAGAGAAGGGACAATGTTACTACCCTTTTACCACACTTGTGCTTCAAAGTAGCACCATGATCTTCATAATAGAGAGTCTCGTTCGTCACTTTCATTTACTAGTGGGAATTTTTCATTAAAGAACTTGGCTTGTATATTCCAATGATGGGCTTCCTCAAATTGCCCTAGGTCTTTGTGAGCAAGCGAGTTGGATGCACACCCACTTAGTTTCATTTGTTGAGCTTTCATATACTTATAGCTCTAGTGCATCCGTTGCATGGCAATCCCTACTCACTCACATTGATATCTATTGATGGGCATCTCCATAGCCCGTTGATACGCCTAGTTGATGTGAGACTATCTTCTCCCTTTTTGTCTTCTCCACAACCACCATTCTATTCCACATAAAATGCTATATCCACGGCTCACGCTCATGTATTGCGTGAATATTGAAAAAGTTTTGAAAATGTCAAAAGTATGAAACAATTGCTTGGCTTGTCATCGGGGTTGTACATCATTTAAATATTTTTTGTGGTGAAGATAGAGCGTAGCCAGACTATATGATTTTGTAGGGATGTGTGACGCCCCGACTCGAACGCACACTAATCACACACGCAAATGTGTACGATCAAGATCAGGGACTCACGGGAAGATATCACAACACAACTCTAGACACAAATAGAAATAATACAAGCTTCATATTACAAGCCAGGGGCCTCGAGGGCTCGAATACATAGCTCGATACATAAGCGAGTCAGCGGAAGCAACAATATCTGAGTACAGACATAAGTTAAACAAGTTTTGCCTTAAGAAGGCTAGCACAAACATCAACGATCGAAGAGGCAAGGCCTCCTGCCTGGGACCTCCTAACTACTCCTGGTCGTTGACGGGCTCCACGTAGTAGTAGGCATCCTCGGGGTAGTAGTCGTAGTCGGTGGGGGTGGCATCTAACTCCTGGGGGCCACCATCTGGTTGCATCAACGGGAAAGGAGAAGGAAGGGGGAAAAGGGGGAGCAAGGCAACCGTGAGTACTCATCCAAAGTACTCGCAAGCATCAGATCTATACTAAGTATGCATTGGTATCAAATGGAAGGGTTGTATTTGTGGACTGAACTGCAGAATGCAAGAATAGATGGGAAGGCCTAGCCTATATAAGACTAGCATCTTCAAGCAGCTCCAAGCATCTTGCAGCATGTAGAACAATAAAGAATAGCAGTTTAATTAACAAGCATGTTGTAACATTAAGGCCCAGAGATCCTTCCTTGACTTCCTGCAAGAAAGCAATCCCGGAGCCAACATATCCATCACATATCAAGTATCCATTTCTAGTTGTATAAGATCAAGATACAAGTCTGAACGTCCATTACCGTGGACACGGTATTCGAATATATATCTTCCCTGCAGGGGTGCACCACGTTACCCAACACGCCCGATCACTCTGGCCGGACACACCTTTCTGGGGTCAATGCCCGGCCTCGGAAGATCAACATGTCGCAGCCCTACCTAGGATCAGCAGAGAGGTCCCCGCCGGTCTACATCATAAGCGCTCCGGGTTCTTGGGCCCATCGCCCGCAGCACTCCGGGTCGTTGCGAGCAGGGTGGATACCAGCACCGCCTCGGATTGCCAGCACGATCCGACCGTGCCGCACTACTGAACTGGACATCTCACAAAGCTTCGGCTGATACCGAGACGCCGAGGCCCATAACTATTCTCTCATGGTGGTTAATGCGTAAAGGCCAAAGGCGAATTCAGAACAAATACCCAAACCTGCTAGTGCATTAACAATTAAAGTAGTGACAGCTGTCGGGAAAGTCCGGAGCTATCACCCCTTCCCGGGTGATACCGCTAAACAGCCAAGTCGCCACCGTCACATCGCACGGGTGCTCTCCGGGCCCGCCCGGCTTTCACAATGGTCTCCAGTAAAGTCAAGGTAACTGTGTGTCCAGACATCAAGGGGAAAACCCAAGGAATCACCCTTGGAGGATTCCACTCGATGTAATCATCAAGGTGAACGTAAGAGGAACCACCCTCGAGGTTCACACTTGAGGTGTTGCATGACAGAGCCGTATCGGGAATGGTGAAAGAGGAACCACCCTCGATGACCACACCGAATAGCTACACTACAGAATTATCATCAGGAGTGCGTTAAGAGGGATCACCCTCGGCACTCGATAGTACCTCTGCAGAGTCGAGCAACTAAAGGGGCGTGATGTGAGGTGAGGTGTCATGCTCTCGTTGTCGATCACGTTGATCGAGGCATCGATGATGAAGCAGGGGCAACAAGGACAAGTGGGGGTCACTGATGGATCTCTAACCAACCTATCCTAAGCAGTTTAGGATAAGCAGGTAGGTAACAATAGCAGGTACAAAAGCAGGCTATGCATCAGAATAGGAGCAATCAATAACAACAGCAAAATCTAATGCAAACATGAGAGAATGGAATGGGCGATATCTGGATGATCAACGGGGGCTTGCCTGGTTGCTCACGGCAAGGAGGGGTCGTCGTCGACGTAGTCGATCACAGGGGCATCAGCAGCGATCCCGGGGTCTACCGGAGAGAAGAGGGGGAAGAAACAGTAAATATAATGCAAAAAAATGCAACACATATGCATGATGGCAGTAATACGCAGGGCTAGGGGTGTTCTATCACGGTGCTACATGATACCGGCGAAGGGGGATAACATCCGGAAAGTTTTCCCGGAGTTAGTCATTTTTGGACAGGTGAAACAGAGGGGAAAGGTTGCACGTTCAGGTAGTTAGGGGCATGTGGATGACGAACGGATCGCGTACTCGGATTTGTCTCGAAATTCTGGGCAACTTTCATATATAAAACATTTTCATCGGAGTTACGGTTTATTTACTATGAATTTCTAAAGGTTTAAACATTTCTGGAATTATTTATTTTAACGGAAATGGAATATTGCATCAGCATGACGTCATAGTGACATCAGCAGTCAGCAGGTCGGCTGACCAGGTCAAACCTGGCCTGTGGGTCCAGTGGGACCCACATGTCAGCCTCTGTTAGTCTATCAGTAAATTAAACTAAGTAGTCTAGGTTAATTAACTACTGGACCCCATCTGGCATAGACTAATTAGTTAAACTAATTAGTTTTAATTACTAAAACACTTTGGTTGGGGGAATAAGCAGTGGGGCCCGCATGTCAGTGGCTGGGGCCTACCCAGTCAGCACAGTTGACCAGGTCAACTGGTCAACAGGGTCCAGGGGGCCCACGGGCAGCGACCCAGAGGCGGGCCCCACCGATGCCAGGTCAGAGCCGGCGCCGGAGTAACGCCGGCGAGGCCATTCGCGGTGGCGGAACGCTGAAGACGGCCGAAATCGCGCTGCGGTGCATCATTTGAGCCGTGGTCGGGCGCGTTCGAATGGCGAGGCTGGGCCGCATCCAACCGTGATGGTGGCGCGGGCCGTAACGGTCGGAACCTTCACCGACCGCGAGTGGAGGCGGTGGTGGCGTTCGGGACATCGTCGGGATCGCGCTACGATTCACCAAACCGCACGTGACAACCTGCGTTTGGACCATGGAAGCATTCCGCGTCGACCGATGGTGGTGCCGGACCAAAAGGTCTCCGGAAACGGGATCGGCGTCGAGCTATGGCGGCCACGCGTACGGGACCTTGACGGAGGCTATGCTAGAAGGCACGGGGAGGCACGTGCTCGGGCTCGTTGGGCTCCTGGGAGCTGCAGGAGCACGGCGGAGGCCCCAGGCGAGAGTGACAAGAACCATGGCCACGACGGCGAGGTGATCTACGGTGGCAAGCTCTCGACAACGGCGACGAGCTAGCTACAGCGCGCGAGGGAACTAACGGAGAGAAGCCGGAGGTGGAGGAGCTCACCGCGCGGCTAAGTAAAGCCTTCGAGAGCTTAGTAGCAGCAGGCGATGGCCGGAGTGGAAGAAGAACGACGGCGGCCGAGGCGGAAGGGGGCGGCTCGATCCGCGCGTTGTGGAGCTCCCCGAGCTCGATGGCGAGGCGCAACCAAGGTAGAAGTCGCCGGCGCGTCTCGTGGACGTGCTGGCGAGGCACGGGGTGGCCGGTGGCCGTGGCTATGGCGCAGCCATGGCGACTGCGGCGCTCGGTGAGGTGGGGAGGGGATCTGGAGAGCGAGGGAGAGAGCGGAGAGGGTGAGCAGGGGAGTAGAGAGGACGAGTGCGGGAGAAATGTCTCGGGGGTGGCCTCGGTGGAGGCCTTATCCTCATCGTCCTCGACGGCGAGGTGGTCTTGGTAGCGACACTGCTTGTCACGCAGTCGGAGGAGCGATTAAGGGGAAGGCGACCCGTGGGTTGGGTGGCTGGCTGGGCAGCCAGTGGGAGTTAGGCACTGGGGGGGGGGCCTCTTTTCCATTTTTTTGTTCTTTTGCTTTTCTTTTCCTTTTAAACTTTCTGCTTCCTAATAAGTTTCTTTTATAAAAGTTATGATGTTAGCACCTAAATCAGTACTTATAATTAGGCTACTTCCACAATTAGTTTGAGGTTTAAATAAAATAGTTTAGCATTTTATAATTTTAAAAGCATTTAATCTATTATTTTAGCTACTGTTTTGATTATTAAATGGTATGAAATCACTTTATAAAATGTTGGTTCAGCACCATAATTGGTCATGGAATAATTTCCACACTTTGAAAAATTTGAATTTTGGACTTTTATTTTAAATTTGAATTTGGATTGTGATTTGGATCAACCGAGGATTAGCAACAGTAATGTGATGACATGGCACCACTAACATGGGATTACTGTAGCTTAATTAACCGGGCGTTACAATTTTCCTCCACTTCAAGAAATCTCGTCCCGAGATTTAGGAGGTAGAAGGAAACAAAACGGGGTATTTAGCTCAAAGACGATCCTCGAGTTCCTAGGTGGCTTCATCTTCAGAAGGATTTGACCATTGAACCTTTGAGAATTTTGAAAGCCCTCTAACGGTGCGACGTTCAGTTTGACTGAGGACGCGGACCGGACAGATACGTCAGGCTTCGAGGTAGTGTTTTTCACGCATCCAAGGAATAAATCCGTGCCTCGGCATTCCGAACAAGGTGAGCACGGTAGCTCACTATCTCACTTGACGGATGTAGTAGATGCACGGTTTTAGTTGCGCAAATGATAGAAGCGGTATGTGTTTTCAACCATTCCATTCCCAGAATGAGGTCGATATTGGACGACTTCAAAACAATGGGGGAAACATGGAATTCCAGCCCTTGAATTTCAACAGGGACATTGAGGCTAACCATGGTGGTCCGACATTGGCCCGCGGGGGTGTGTACCACTAGCGGGTTGTTCATTTCTTCAAATTTAAGGCCATGCATGGATGTAAAATCTTCGGATATGAAAGAATGTGATGCTCCTGAATCGAATAACACAGAAGCTGGTACTGAGTTAACAAGAAGAATACCGAACACCGTAGCAGGCTGGTCTTGAGCTTCATTCAGATCAATGTGGTTGGCTTGACCACGACCATAAGGCCTGGCATTGTTGTTGCGGGGCTGATTGTTACCACGGCCAGTTTGAGGAAGTGCAAGCTGGTACTGATTCTGAGAGCAGTCCCTGGCACGGTGACCTGGTTGACCACACCTGAAGCATAGCCCATCATTGGGGCGGGGATCAGGAGCTCGGGTTGGTGCAGCTTGATGTCTTGGCTGTCCAGGCGGTGGAGGAGGCAGACGAGGTGCAGCATGGGTCTGTCTTGGTGCAGGGGCAGCTGGTGGATACATGCTGTGGGGGATCCATATCTTACGCTTCTGCGATGACGGGCCCGAAGATGAACCCGCATCACGGTTGCGCCTGAGGGATCCGAGGTGCTCCTGCAGACCAGTTTCGACCTGAATGGCCTTGTTCACCAAGGTGGCGAAATCAGCAAAGTCATGCACGAGGAGCGCTAGTTTGATATCAGCTTGAAGTCCATCACGAAACTTTTCCTGTTTACGTGCATCCGTGGCATTGTCATCTTCAGTATAGCGGGACAGGTCAAGGAACTCCCGCTGATAAGCATCCACAGTCTTGTTGCCTTGGGTGAGATTGCGAAAATCGCGCTTCTTCCTGTCCATAATTCCCTCAGGAATGAAGCGGGCACGGAAATCAGCTTGGAAATCTGGCCAAGTGATGACCGTTCCCGCAGGTAGTGAACGCCTGTGGCTGTCCCACCATGAGCAGCGGGACCCTTCAGATAATAAGCCGCAAAGGTGACGTAGCTGGCAGGGGCTACACCAGCAGACTCGAGCTCGAAAGTGATGTCACGGAGCCAGTCATCAGCATCAAGTGGTTGAGTTGAGCTGCGGTAGATGCTTGGGTTGAGATGTGCAAAGTCATTCAGTGTCACAGTGGCTGGCTGTTGATTCAGGTTGGGGCGAGGAAACTGAGCTATCACTCCTTCCATGAACTGGCGGTTCAGCTCAAACTGTCGGATCATATCAGCTATGTACTCAGGCGGTGGTGGGGCGTTGACACCACGACCACGACCAGCGGGTCTAACCATCCTGCTAACATGTAACAGGGGTAGTTCAGCATGAAGAAATTTGCAAAGAAAAGGAATCATTCACGATGAAACATGCATACTAAAAGAAGTTCGATAGATACTACATAGTAGCCAACAAGACATACAGATCCATACATAAGTTTGGTTACAAGCCATAAGTACGAGTTCAGAAAGGAAAGGTAGTCTAGACCAACTAGGCAGCGCGCAGGCACACGGTGCAACGCGATATAGTGATATGCTACATCAACGTCGGGGAAAACCTCTGAAGTCTGGCACCTATCGGTGAAGAAAAGCCTGGCGGTGCTCGAGGGAAGGAGCCTGCATGCCGTGGCGGCTCTGGTGTACCAGCTGATCTCCAGGGGGAAGAAGAGGTCCATGAGCAGGAGTATCACCCCCAACCTCAGGCCACACAAGACCTGGTGGCATCTCCGTCCTGCGCGGGTAAGGAATGAACGAAGGAAGAACCGCTGCGGTACCCAGTGGACGCATCCGCTCCAGAGTGTCGTAGTGGCGCGCACGCGTGGCATACAACTCAACAGTCAGAGCTCAAACAGTGCGATCCAGAACCTCAATGTATCGGACCATATACTGAGGGTCGTACCGACGGCTCTCGTAGGGGGTACAGACAGCAGTGTACCACCTAGTATCATCCCGAGCTGGTGGGTACGGGAAGTATCTGAACCCAGTCTCCTCCAAGCGCGGATGCTCTCTACGGAGGCTGGTGATAGGAACATAGGCAACCTCCTGTACTGCCATCTCGACAGTCACTCCAATACCCTCAAAGGTATGCAACTCATGGGTTGAGTTGTTCTGCCGATCATAGATATCAACCTTAGCGTGATACATCTCCTGGTTGAACTCGCGGTAGATCTCGTACACAGTGTACTGAGGATACCAGCGATATCCCAGCAGGGTCAAGAGGTCGACCAGAATGGCCGGGAACCCAGGCGTGCCGACCGCCATGGTCTGGCGGACGATCTGCGTTGCGGGACGCATCTGAAATAAGGAAGTTCAAGGATGTCAAATGACGATGTGAGTATTATTCAAAATACAATTCAAAGGAATAGTTGTAGATAATCCAGCTCTCCGGGTGAATATGATTACGAGATCCTAATGTTGGAGTTAGTAAAATCATTTAACCCGAGTAGAAGAGAGATCAGAATCCCAGAGTAAAGGGCGAGGAGTAAAAGATCCTAATACCACCCAATGGCAACGTGGGCCCCGTAAGCCACACAGCCATGTTAGTAAAACAATTCTTTCAAAGACTAGACTCAACTTCGGCCAAGGAGTTGGAAAGGGGGTTCCTACAGGCAGTCGGCTCTGATACCAACTTGTGACGCCCCGACTCGACCATACACTTATCACACACGCAAATGTGTACGATCAAGATCAGGGACTCACGGGAAGATATCACAACACAACTCTAGACACAAATAGAAATAATACAAGCTTCATATTACAAGCCAGGGGCCTCGAGGGCTCGAATACATAGCTCGATACATAAGCAAGTCAGCGGAAGCAACAATATCTGAGTACAGACATAAGTTAAACAAGTTTTGCCTTAAGAAGGCTAGCACAAACATCAACGATCGAAGAGGCAAGGCCTCCTGCCTGGGACCTCCTAACTACTCCTGGTCGTCGGCGGGCTCCACGTAGTAGTAGGCACCCTCGGGGTAGTAGTCGTAGTCGAAGGGGGTGGCATCTAACTCCTGGGGGCCACCATCTGGTTGCATCAACCGGAAAGGAGAAAGAAGGGGGAAAAGGGGGAGCAAAGCAACCGTAAGTACTCATACAAAGTACTCGCAAGCATCAGATCTATACAAAGTACATTGGTATCAAATCGAAGGGTTGTATCTGTGGACTGAACTGCAGAATGCCAGAATGGAGGGGAAGGGCTAGCCTATCGAAGACTAGCATCTTCAAGCAGCTCCAAGCATCTTGCAGCATGTAGAAGAGTAAAGAAAAGCAGTTTAATTAACAAGCATGTTGTAACATTAAGGCCCAGAGATCCTTCCTCGACTCCCTGCAAGAAAGCAATCCCGGAGCCAACATATCCATCACATATCAAGTATCCATTTCTAGTTGTATAAGATCCGGATACAAGTCTGAACGTCCATTACCGTGGACACGGTATTCGAATATATATCTTCCCTGCAGGGGTGCACCACGTTACCCAACACGCTCGATCACTCTGGCCGGACACACCTTTCTGGGGTTGATAACCCACAAGTATAGGGGATCAATTGTAGCCTCTTTAGATAAGTAAGAGTGTCGAACCCAACAAGGAGCTAAAGGTAGAACAAATATTCCCTCAAGTTCTATCGACCATCGATACAACTCTACGCACGCTTGACGTTCGCTTTACCTAGAACAAGTATGAAACTAGAAGTACTTTGTAGGTGTTTTTGGATAGGCTTGCAAGAAAATAAAGAGCGAGTAAATAAAAGCTAGGGGCTGCTTAGATAAGAACACAACTAAAGTAAATATGGCGAGTGTGGAAAAGTGGTGGTAGGAGTTGTGGAATTGTCCCTAGGAAACTGACTATATTACTAGACCGGTAATCACTATTGCAATTCTATTTGAGGGAGAGGCATAAGCTAACATACTTTCTCTACTTGGATCATATGCACTTATGATTGGAACTCTAGCAAGCATCCGCAACTACAAAAGATTCATTAAGGTAAAACCCACCCATAGCATTAAAGTATCAAGTCCCCTTTATCCCATACGCAAACAACCTACTTACTCGGTCTGTGCTTCACACTCACGCCACCCACCATAAGCAAATCATAAACATATTGCAAACCCTACAACGGAATCCCTCACGCTATGCCGACACGGAGGGCACAATAGGACAGCACCAATAATAAAACATGCAATTCAAACCAATCATAGCAATTCATCAAACACCGATAGGACAACGAAAATCTACTCTGACATCATAGGATGGCAACACATCATCGGAAAATAATATGAAGCATAAAGAACCATGTTCAAGTAGAGGGTACAGCGGGTTGCGGAGAGTGGACCGCTGAATATAGAAGGGGAAGGTGATGGAGATGTTGGTGAAGATGACGGCGGTGTTGGTGAAGATCGCGGTGATGATGATGGCCCCGGCAGCTCGGCGCCACTGTAAGCAAGGGGGAGAGAGGCCCCCTTCTTATTCTTCTTCCTTGACCTCCTCCCTAGATGGGAGAAGGGTTTCCTCTCTGGTCCTTGGCTCCCATGGCTTGGGAGGAGCGAGAGCCCCTCCGAGATTAGATCTATCTCTCTATTTCTGCGTTCTCTCCTGGCTCTGTTTCACCGTTTCGCGTATATATGGACATCCGTAACTCCAATTGGCCTGAAACCTTCGCCTTGATTTTTTTCTTCTGAATATTAGCTTTCTTGTGGCAAAAGTAGAGCATCAACCGCCTTACGGTGGGCTCACGAGGGTAGGGGGCACGCCCAGGGGGGTCAGGCGCGCCCCCTATCTCGTGACCACCTCGGGCACCGTCTCGCGTGGATTTTTCTTCCGGAATTTTCCATATTTTCCAAAAATAAGGTCCGTCCGTTTTTATCCCGTTTGGACTGCGTTTGATATGGATATTCTGTGAAACATAAAACATGCAAGAGACAGGAACTGGCACTTTGCACTCGATCAATATGTTAGTCCCAAAAATAATATAAAAGGTTGCCAATAAGTATATGAAAGTGAATAATATTGGCATGGAACAATCAAAAATTATAGATACGACGGAGACGTATCAGCATCCCCAAGCTTAATTCCTGCTCGTCCTCGAGTAGGTAAATGATAAAAAAGAATAATTTTTGATGTGGAATGCTACCTAGCATAATCTTGATCATATGTCTAATCATGGCATGAATATTAAGACACGAGTGATTCAAGGCAATAGTCTATCGTTTGACATAAAAAACAATAATACTTCAAGCATACCAACCAAGCAATTATGTCTTATTGAAATAGCATAGCCAAATAAAGCTCATCCCTACAAAATCATATAGTCTGGCTATGCTCCATCTTCACCACACAAAATATTCACATCATGCACAACCCCGATGACAAGCCCAGCAATTGTTTCATACTTTTGACGTTCTCAAACCTTTTCAACTTTCACGCAATACATGAGCGTGAGCCATGGACATAGCACTATAGGTGGAATAGAATATGATGGTGGGGGTTATGTGGAGAAGACAAAAGGGAGAAAGTCTCAAATCGACGCGGCTAATCAACGGGCTATGGAGATGCCCATCAATTGATGTCAATGTGATGAGTAGGGATTGCCATGCAACGGATGCACTAGAGCTATAAGTATATGAAAGCTCAAACTGAAACTAAGTGGGTGTGCATCCAACTTGCTTGCTCATGAAGACCTAGGGCATTTGAGGAAGCCCATCGTTGGAATATACAAGCCAAGTTCTATAATGAAAATTCCCACTAGTATATGAAAGTGATAACTTAAGAGACTCTCTATATGAAGAACATAGTGCTACTTTGAAGCACAAGTGTGGTAAAAGGATAGTAACATTGCCCCTTCTCTCTTTTTCTCTCATTTTATTGTTTTTTTTTCTTTTTTTCTTTTTTTGGGCCTTCTCTTTTTTTTGGCCTTTCTCTTTTTTTATTATTTTTTTTCATCCGGAGTCTCATCCCGACTTGTGGGGGAATCATAGTCTCCATTATCCTTTCCTCACTGGGGCAATGCTCTAATAATGATGATCATCACACTTTTATTTACTTACAACTCAATATTACAACTCGATATCTAGAACAAAGATATGACTCTATATGAATGCCTCCGGCGGTGTACCGGGATGTGCAATGATCTAAGCGTAGCAATGACATCAAAAAACGGACAAGCCATGAAAACATCATGCTAGCTATCTTACGGTCATGCAAAGCAATATGACGATAAATGCTCAAGTCATGTATATGATGATGATGGAAGTTGCATGGCAATATATCTCAGAATGGCTATGGAAATGCCATAATAGGTAGGTATGGTGGCTGTTTTGAGGAAGATATAATGAGGCTTATGTGTGACAGAGCGTATCATATTACGGGGTTTGGATACACCGGCGAAGTTTGCACCAACTCTCGAGGTGAGAAAGGGCAATGCACGGTACCGAAGAGGCTAGCAATGGTGGAAGGGTGAGAGTGCGTATAATCCATGGACTCAACATTAGTCATAAAGAACTCACATACTTATTGCAACAATCTATTAGTCATCGAAACAAAGTACTACGCGATGCTCCTAGGGGGATAGATTGGTAGGAAAAGATCATCGCTCGTCCCCGACCGCCACTCATAAGGAAGGCAATCAATAAACACCTCATGCTCCGACTTCGTTACATAACGGTTCATCATACGTGCATGCTACGGGACTTGCAAACCTCAACACAAGTATTTCTCAATTTCACAATTACTCAACTAGCATGACTCTAATATCACCATCTTTATATCGCAAAACTATTGCAAGGAAGCAAACATGTCATATTCAGCGATCTACAAGTTTATGTACGATTTTATGACTAACCATGTGAATGACCAGTTCCTGTCATCTCTCTAAATAGATATAAATGAAGCAAGAGAGTTTAATTATTTCTACAAAAGATATGCTCAAGCTCTAACAAATATAAGTGAAGCAAAAGAGCATCTTATATTTACTACTTGGAGGCATCATACGAGGCTCCACATTAATTCTAGAGAAACAACAATAATAACCGCAGGATTGTGAAATATACGACTAGGATCAAAAGAGGTCTATAACGTGTGCACGGGTAATTTCCTAAATAAACACGCTACCCTCCACCAGAAAAAACAAAAGAAACACCCCCATACCAACGCATGTATAAGAGTCCCCAATGCCTCAGTTAAAGTAGGAAACAATAAAAAAATCCATTTACCTTATCCCTTCGTAACAAATAAATAAAAAATATGCACAAATGAGAAGTCCGCAAGTCTCATGTTAGGAATGGAATCCCACAAAAACAAAAGCCACATGCATGTTCCATTGAAAAAAAAGGACACGTACAATTTATTGAGGAAACACGTACAAAAAATTCCCCTGAAGCCTTATGTTTAGAAAGGAAAGAGTCTCTGCCTAAATGACAAATTTTCGAACTATTATAAAAGAATACGTGCACAAGATTAAAATAAAATAAAAAAAGAACAAGCAAAAATCTCCCCCTAATAGCATCCAAATATTAACATTTCCATGTTCATTAACTTAATGTGTGAAATCATCTAATGTTCACATAATTTGTAATAAATATATAAATTTTCACGCACCAAAAATTCATTGTCTTAATGCTCTATTGGCACTATCATATGCAAATTCCACACCCCAAATACTTAGTCTGTCATTTCTAATTAACTACGGTCATTCCATAGTGCAGAGAGACTATGAGAAAGTCGTTTAGTTGCTCTAAGAATATTCAGAATTAGTGCTCTCTATAGCTCTGTATGTAGTAACTTCTTTTAACCATGAATTCATATGTTAGCATATTGTGCTTAATAAGATAGTGTTCTGTGATATATGTGCCTACTAAACAATTTTACTCATGTAGCTTAGTGCTTTTTTGTGTTGTTTGCACCTTTGGGGACCAAATTTAATTTTAGGTTATGCCATGGATATTTAAGGTGCCTGTTAAAAGTCTGCCATACAGTGTAGTTTTATCTGTGTTCATCTATTTTTTCGGATCTATGTCAAGTAGGTATTCCATATGGAAATAATGGACTTCGGGATTGAGTGGGGGCATACATTTAAATGGATGGATAGCAAGACACATGGAGCATATACAAGCACCAAAGTAGCAATTCTTTGGTGATCTTGGGCTCATTTGTGAGTTATTTAATAGATTTTAAATTTTTGTAATGCATAATTCTAAATGCTAGCCCGTGCAGGTAGCACGGGTTGATGACTAGTTCTATAAATGGTGGTTGTGTATGTAAAGAGAAACATGCAATCCAAACTTCAAATGATATAAGTGAAGCACATGAAGCATTCTATAAAGCCATACTCAAAAGATATAAGTGAAGTGCAATGAGCATTCTATAAATCAACCAAGGACTATCTCATACCAGCATGGTGCATAAAAGAAAAATAAAAACCTAATTGCAAAAGACGGCTCCAAGACTTGCACATATCGCATGAACGAAACGAATCCGAAAACATACCGATATTTGTTGAAGAAAGAGGGGATGCCTTCCCAACATCCCCAAGCTTAGACGCTTGAGTCTCCTTGAATATTTACTTGGGGTGCCTCGGGCATCCCCAAGGTTGAGCTCTTGCCTCTCTTCCTTCTTCTCACATCGAAACATTCTCGATCATCGAACACTTCATCCACACAAAACTTCAACAGAAAACTCGATAAGATCCGTTAGTATAATAAAGCAAATCACTACTATAAGTACTGTTGCAAACCAATTCATATTTTGTTTTTGCATTGTGTCTACTGTAATATAACTTTTTCATGGCTTAATACACTGATATAAATTGATAGTTTCATCAAAACAAGCAAACTATGCATCAAAAACAGAATCTGTCAAAAACAGAACAGTCTGTAGCAATCTGAACATCCACCATACTTATGGTACTTGAACAATTCTGCCAAAATTAGGAAAAATAAAATATTTGTACAGAAAGACGGTGCAAAAAGAATCAGAACCATTTGACGTTCCAGTAAAAAACTAAAATTCGCGCACTACAGCCAAAGTTTCTGTCCTGCACCGCACGAACCAACAAGCATTGTAAACATCATAAAGGCAAACCTTGGCACATTATTTTTATAATACAATGGAATTGTACAAGGGGATAATTATTTTTGTTGAAAAGTTTCTGTAGTTAAGATTCACAAAGTTGTCGTGAGCATGAACAAAATTCAAGGAGCTCTCCCACTTCAACGATGCTTGTCTTTCTTACTTTCACTATCCTTGTTGAAAAGTTTTTAGGTTCCCCTCTTTATTTTTGTTGTTTTTAAACTATATGAAATCATTCAACAGAAATAAATGACTCTTTAAAACTTCCGGGTTGTCTCCCTGGCAGCGCTTTCTTTAAAGCCATTAAGCTAGGCATATAGTGCTCAAGTAGTGAATCCACCCGGATCCCAAGGTATATCAAAGCCAATTTTAATTAGCAATGATTTATAATTTAGTAGTGAGCACAAAGCAACATATATCATGTAATTACGAAGTCTAACTCTCTTCCTATGCATCGGCATGTCATAAAAGAACAATTCATGCACACATAGTAAAGGCCAATGCATAGTATAAACAATTTCTTGCAATTTTATTGTATTGAAACATAGAGAGGTGGAGATATAGTTTCTCTCTCATAATAATTGCAAGTAGGAGCAGCAAGCACATGCATATTATACTCATCAAAATCATCATGTGCAACGGTAAAAGGCAACCCATCAATATAATCCTTAATAAGTGCAAACTTCTTCGATATAGTATAATCGGGAGAATTCAAAAGGATAATAGGACTATCATGCGTGGGTGCAATAGCAACAATTTCATGTTTAACATAAGGAACTATAGCAAGTTAATCTCCATAAGCATCATTCATATTGGCATCTTGGCCACAAGCATAGCAAGCATCATCAAAAAGGGATACTTCAGACGAATCATAGGGATCATAACAATCATCATAGCAATCGTCCTTCGGTAAGCACGAAGGGGAATTAAACAATGTATGAGTTCAAGAGTTACTCTCCATAGAAGGTGGGCACGGGTGATCAATCCGCTCTTCCTCCTTTTGTTCTTCGCTCTTCTCATCATCTTTTTCATCCAATGAGCTCACAGTTTCATCAATTTCTTCTTCCATAGCTTCCTGCAAAATATTAGTCTCTTCTTGGACAGCGTTAACTTCCTCAATAAATGTATCAATATTGGCATTGAATTTATAATTTTCATAGCAATATCTAAGTATGGCAAAATTTTCAGGTCTGTAAATAGCATCATCAAAATTTTCACATGTTTTAAACAAAGATTCTATTTCATAAGCACCCATAAAAGCAACGAATTCTTCTATTTGTTCCACATCATAGTAATCATATATACCTTTAGCATAAGAAGCTAAGGTTTTATTATCATTAAATTCGCATGAAAAGTCAAGGTGTGGAGACTTCATCCTAGAGCAACAAGTATAATCATATCTCAAGCATAGTTCCCGAGCATACCAATGCAACATATTAATTTGATCCCATAATAGTTTCCCTTTTTGTGTCGAGCGATAATCCCTAAAGTATTCATGTTGATCCAACGTTACTCCCATTATAAAGTTGAATGGGGTTTTCTCAGGATTATCAAAGTAGTATATAATATCTCTCGCATAATGAGAATCAAGGGTTTTAGGAGTTACCCTGTCCTCATGAGTAGCAAGTACAACTTTTTTTTTTGATATTTTGCATTCCATAACCATAACTAAAGATAGAGAACAACTAAGAACAGAAAATAAAAATTATTTAGTGATAAAGCAAACAAGCACACACGAGAATATTCACCCCACACTATGACTCTCCGGCAACGGCGCCAGAAAAAGGTCTTGATAACCCACAAGTATAGGGGATCAATTGTAGCCTCTTTCGATAAGTAAGAGAGTCAAACCCGACGAGGAGCTAAAGGTAGAACAAATATTCCCTCAAGTTCTATCGACCATCGATACAACTCTCACGACGCTTGACGTTCGCCTTACCTAGAACAAGTATGAAACTAGAAGTACTTTGTAGGTGTTTTTGGATAGGCTTGCAAGAAAATAAAGAGCGAGTAAATAAAAGCTAGGGGCTGCTTAGATAAGAACACAACGAAAGTAAATATGGCGAGTGTGGAAAAGTGGTGGTAGGAGTTGTGGAATTGTCCCTAGGCAACTGACTATATTACTAGACCGGTAATCACTACTGCAATTCTATTTGAGGGAGAGGCATAAGCTAACATACTTTCTCTAATTGGATCATATGCACTTATGATTGGAACTCTAGCAAGCATCCGCAACTACTAAAGATTCATTAAGGTAAAACCCAACCATAGCATTAAAGTATCAAGTCCTCTTTATCCCATACGCAAACAACCTACTTACTCGGGTTTGTGCTTCTGTCAATCACGCCACCCACCATAAGCAAATCATAAACATATTGCAAACCCTACAGCGGGAATCCCTCACGCTTGCGCGACACGGAGGGCACAATAGGACAGCACCAATAATAAAACATGCAATTCAAATCAATCATAGCAATTCATCAATCACCGATAGGACAATGAAAATCTACTCAGACATCATAGGACGGCAACACATCATCGGAGAATAATATGAAGCATAAAGCACCATGTTCAAGTAGAGGGTACAGCGGGTTGCGGGAGAGTGGACCGCTGAATATAGAAGGGGGAAGGTGATGGAGATGTTGGTGAAAATGACGGCGGTGTTGGTGAAGATCGCGGTGATGAGGATGGCCCCCGGCAGCGCTCCGGCGCCACCGGAAGCAAGGGGGAGAGAGGCCCCCATCTTCTTCTTCTTCCTTGACCTCCTCCCTAGATGGGAGAAGGGTTTCCCCTCTGGTCCTTGGCTCCCATGGCTTGGGAGGGGCGAGAGCCCCTCCGAGATTGGATCTATCTCTCTGTTTCTGCGTTCTCTCCTGGCTCTGTTTCACCGTTTCGCGTATATATGGAGATCCGTAACTCCGATTGGCCTGAAACCTTCGCCGTGATTTTTTTCCGAATATTAGCTTTCTTGTGGCAAAAGAAGAACATCAACCGCCTTACGGTGGGCTCACAAGGGTAGGGGGCGCGCCCCCTACCTCGTGACCACCTCGGGCACCGTCTCGCGTGGATTTTTCTTCCGGAATTTTCCATATTTTCCAAAAATAAGCTCTGTCCGTTTTTATCCCGTTTGGACTCCATTTGATATGGATATTCTGTGAAACATAAAACATGCAACAGGCAGGAACTGGCACTGGGCACTGGATCAATATGTTAGTCCCAAAAATAATATAAAACGTTGCCAAAAAGTATATGAAAGTGAATAATATTGGCATGGAACAATCAAAAATTATAGATACGACGGAGATGTATCAGGGGTCAATGCCCGGCCTCGGAAGATCAACACGTCGCAGCCCTACCTAGGCTCAGCAGAGAGGTCCCCGCCGGTCTACATCCTAAGCGCTCCGGGGTCTTGGGCCCATCGCCCGCAGCACTCCGGGTCGTTGCGAGCAGGGTGGATACCAGCACCGCCTCGGATGGTCAGCACGATCCGACCTTGCCGCACTGCTGAACTGGACATCTGACAAAGCTTCGGCTAATACCACGACACCGAGGCCCATAACTATTCTCGCGTGGTGGTTAGTGCGTAAAGGCCAAAGGCCAATCCAGAACAAATACCCAAATATGTTAGTGCATTAACAATTAAAGTAGTGACGGCTGTCGGGACAAGTCCGGAGCTATCACCCCTTCCCGCGTGATACCGCTAAACAGCCAGCCGCCACCGTCACATCGCATGGGTGCTCTCCGGGCACGCCCGGCTTTCACAACGGTCTCCAGTAAAGTCAAGGTAACTTTGTGTCCAGACATCAAGGGGAAAACCCAAGGAATCACCCTCGGAGGATTCCACTCAATGTAATCATCAAGGTGAACGTAAGAGGAACCACCCTCGAGGTTCACACTTGAGGTGTTGCATGTGAGCCGTATCGGGAATGGTGAAAGAGGAACCACCCTCGATGACCACTGAATAGCTACACTACAGAATTATCATCAGGAGTGCGTTAAGAGGGATCACCCTCGGCACTCGATAGTAGCTCTGCAGAGTCGAGCAACTAAAGGGGCGTGATGTGAGGTGAGGTGTCAGGCTCTGGTTGTCGATCACGCTGATTGAGGCGTCGATGATGAAGCAGGGGCAACAAGGACAAGTGGGGGTCACTGATGGATCTCTAACCAACCTATACTAAGCAGTTTAGGATAAGCAGGTAGGTAACAATAGCAGGTACAAAAGCAGGCAATGCATCAGAATAGGAGCAATCAATAACAGTAGCAAAACCTAATGCAAGCATGAGAGAATGGAATGGGCGATATCGGGATGATCAAAGGGGGGGGGGGCTTATCTGGTTGCTCTAGCAAGGAGGGGTCGTCGTCGACATAGTAGATCATAGGGGCATCATCAACGATCTCGGGGTCTACCGGAGAGAAGAGGGGGAAGAAACAGTAAATATAATGCAAACAAATTCAACACAGATGAATGACGGCAATAATACGCAGGGCTAGGGGTGTTCTATCATGGTGCTACATGATACCGGCGAAGGGGGAAAACATCCGGAAAGTTTTCCCGGAGTTAGTCATTTTCGGACAGGTGAAACGGAGGGGAAAGGTTGCATGTTCAGGTAGTTAGGGGCATGTGGAAGACGAACAGATCGCGTAGTAGGATTTGTCTCGAAATTCTGAGCAACTTTCATATAGAAAACATTTTCATCGGAGTTACGGTTTATTTACTATGAATTTCTAAAGGTTTAAACATTTATGGAATTATTTATTTTAACAGAAATGGAATATTGCATCAGCATGACGTCATAGTGACATCAGCAGTCAGCAGGTCGGCTGGCCAGGTCAAACCTGGCCTGTGGGTCCAGTGGGACCCACATGTCAGCCTCTGTTAGTCTAACAGTAAATTAAACTAAGTAGTCTAGGTTAATTAACTACTGGACCCCATCTGTCATAGACTAATTAGTTTTAATTACTAAAACACTTTATTTGGGGGAATAAGCGGTGGGGCCCGCATGTCAGTGGCTGGGGCCTGCCCAGTCAGCACAGTTGACCAGGTCAACTGGTCAACAGGGTCCAGGGGGCCCACGGGCAGTGACCCAGAGGCGGGCCCCGCCGATGCCAGGTCAGAGCCGGCGCCGGAGTAACGCCGGCGAGGCCATTCGCGGTGGCGGAACGCCGGAGACGGCCGGAATCACGCTGCGCTTCATCATTTGAGCCGTGGTCGGGCGCGTTCGAACGGCGAGGCTGGGCCGCATCCAACCGTGATGGTGGCGCGGGCCGTAACGGCCGGAACCTTCATCGACCGCGAGTGGAGGCGGTGGTGGCGTTCGGGACATCGTCGGGATCGCGCTACGATTCACCAAACCGCACGCGACAACCTGCGTTCAGACCGTGGAAGCGTTCCGCGTCGACCGGTGGTGGTGCCGGACCAAAAGGTCGCCGGAAACGGGACCGGCGACGAGCTATGGCGGCCGCGCGTACGGGACCTCGACGGAGGCTATGCTAGGAGGCACGGGGAGGCACGTGCTCGGGCTCGTTGGGCTCCTGGGAGCTGCAGGAGCACGGCGGAGGCCCCAGGCGAGAGTGACAAGAACCATGGCCATGGTGGCGAGGTGATCCACGGCGGCGAGCTCCCGGCAACGGCGACGAGCTAGCTACAGTGCGCGAGGGAACTAACGGAGAGGAGCGGGAGGTGGAGGAGCTCACCGCGTGGCTAAGTAAAGCCCTCGAGAGCTTAGTAGCAACAGGCGATGGCCGGAGTGGAAGAAGAACGACGGCGGACGAGGAGGAAGGGGGCTGCTCGATCCCCGAGCTCGATGGCTAGGCGCAGCCGAGGTAGAGGTCGCCGGCGCGTCTTGTGGACGTGCGGGCGAGGCGCGGGGTGGCCGGTGGCCGCGGCTATGGCGCAGCCATGGCGACGGCGGCGCTCGGTGAGGTGGGAAGGGGATCTGGAGAGAGAGGGAGAGAGCGGAGAGGGGGAGCAGGGGAGTAGAGAGGGCGAGTGCGGGAGAAATATCTCGGGGCGGCCTCGGTGGAGGCCTTATCCTCATCGTCCCTCGGGCGCAGGTGGTGCGGTGGGGCGGCAACAGCACTGGCCTTGATCGGAGGAGCGATGAAGGGGAAGGCGACCCAGTGGGTTGGGTGGCCTGGCTGGGCCGGCCCAGGTGGGAGTTAGGCCTGGGGGGGGGGGGGGCAGGGGCCTCTTTTCCATTTTTTTTGTTCTTTTGCTTTTCTTTTCCTTTTAAACTTTCTGCTTCCTAATAAGTTTCTTTTATATAAATTATGATGTTAGCACCTAAATTAATACTTATTATTAGGCTACTTCCACAATTAGTTTGAGGTTTAAATAAAATAGTTTAGCATTTTAGAATTTAGAAAGCATTTAATCTATTATTTTAGCTACTATTTTGATTATTAAAGGGCATTAAATCACTTTATAAAATGTTGTTTCAGCACCATAATTGGTCATGGAATAATTTCCACACTTTGAACATTTTATATTGCTTGTTGAGAAATTTGAATTTTGGACTTTTATTTTAAATTTGAATTTGGATTGTGATTTGGATCAACCGAGGATTAGCAACAGTAATGTGATGACATGGAACCACTAACATGGGATTACTGTAGCTTAATTAACCGGGCGTTACAGGATGAACTTTCTTTGGCCATGTTATTTTGAGAGGACATAATTGCTTTGTTAGTATGCTTGAAGTGTTATTATTTTTATGTCAATATGAACTTTTATCTTGAATCTTTCGGATCTGAATATTCATACCACAATTAAGAAGAATTACATTGAAATTATGCCAAGTAGCACTCCGCATAAAAATTCTCTTTTTATCATTTACCTACTCGAGGACGAGCAGGAATTAAGCTTGGGGATGCCTGATACGTCTCCAACGTATCTATCATTTTTTATTGCTCCATGCTATATTATCTATTGTTTTGGACTATATTGGGCTTTATTTTCCACTTTTATATTACTTTTTGGACTAACCTATTAACCGGAGGCCCAGCCCAGAATTGCTGTTTTATGCCTATTTCAGTGTTTCGAAGAAATGGAATATCAAACGAAGTCCAAACGGAATGAAACCTTCGGGAACGTGATTTTTTCTTCAGATAAGACCCAGGAGACTTGGACCCTCCGTCAAGAAAGCCACGAGGCGGCCACGAGGGTGGAGGGCGCCCCCCCTAGGGCGCGCCCCCTACCTCGTGGGCCCCTCGAGGCTCCACCGACGTACTTCTTCCTCCTATATATACCTACGTACCCCCAACAGATCAGATACGGAGCCAAAAACCTAATTCCACCGCCGCAACTTTCTGTATCCACGAGATCCCATCTTGGGGCCTGTTCCGGAGCTCCGCCGGAAGGGGATTCCACCACGGAGGGCTTCTACATCAACATGATAGCCTCTCCGATGAAGTGTGAGTAGTTTACCTCAGACCTTCGGGTCCATAGTTAGTAGCTAGATGGCTTCTTCTCTCTTTTTGGATCTCAATACAATGTTCTCCTGTCTCTCGTGGAGATCTATTCGATGTAATCTTCTTTTTGCGGTGTGTTTGTTGAGACCGATGAATTGTGGGTTTATGATCAAGATTATCTATGAGCAATATTTGAATCTTTCCTGAGTTCTTTTATGTATGATTGAGTTATCTTTGCAAGTCTCTTCGAATTATCCGTTTGGTTTGGCCAACTAGATTGGTAGTTCCTGCAATGGGAGAAGTGTTTAGCTTTGGGTTCAATCTTGCGGTGTCCTTACCCAAAGGATGTAAAGGGTTGCAAGGCAAGTATTGTATTTTTGCCATCGAGGATAACAAGATGGGGTATTTATCATATTGCATGAATTTATTCCTCTACATCATGTCATCTTTCTTAAGGCGTTACTCTGTTTCATTAACTTAATACTGTAGATGCATGCTGGATAGCGGTCGATGAGTGGAGTAATAGTATTAGATGCAGGCAGGAGTCGGTCTACTTGTCTCGGACGTGATGCCTATATACATGATCATACCTAGATACTCTCATAACTATGCTCAATTCTGTCAATTTCTCAACAGTAATTCGTTCACCCACCGTAAAATACCTATGCTCTTTAGAGAAGCCACTAGTGAAATCTATGGCCCCCGGGTCTATTTTCATCATATTAATCTTCCTATGCTTTATTATTGCTTTTCTCTTTACTTTGCCTTTTTATTTTACTTTGCATCTTTATACCAAAAATACCAAAAATATTATCTATCATCTCTATCAGATCTCACTCTCGTAAGTCACCGTGAAGGGATTGACAACCCCTATTCGCGTTGGTTGCGAGGAGCTATTTGTTTTGTGTAGGTACGAGGGACTTGCGCGTGGCCTCCTACTGGATTGATACCTTGGTTCTCAAAAACTGAGAGAAATACTTACGCTACTCTGCTGCATCATCCTCTCCTCTTCGGGGAAAACCAACGCAAGCTCAAGACGTAGCAATAACCTACATAGCCATTTACTCATTAGGCATTTATATTTAATCTCTAGGTTCTAGATCATTGGGTCGTCAAATAACATCACATCTCGCCAGGCGATATTTTGTCTTAACATCATCTGACTACCAAAAAAATCGAGATCGATAAAAATCAAGTATCTTCCGTACCCCTTTAGGTACTTCAAAGAAAGATAACAAGAACATCAGCATACTAGCTAGTACTGAATTAATGAGTACCAACCGACCTCCATAAGACATTAGCTTGCCCTTCCAACAACTTATTTTTTTTCAAATCGATCTTCGATGCATTTCCACTCTTTATTAGTAAGTTTATGATGATGAATCGGGATGCCAATTCACATCCGAACAATTGCCTATATGTATCTTGTTCCTCTTTGACCCTCCCAAAGGAGAACAATTCGCTCTTGTGAAATTTATTTGTAGTCCCAACAATTGTTCAAAAAGACACAACACTAGTTTCATATTCCGAGCCTTTGCAAGATCATGCTCCACGAAAAGAATAGTGTCATCGGCATATAGTAAGATAGATACTCCCCCATCGACTAGATGGGGAGCGTGTCCACCAACTTGGCCATTCTCCTTGGCCCGGCCTATAAGAACGGTCAACATATCTGTCACTATATTGAATAAGAGAGACATCGAATCACCTTGTCTCAAGCCCTTATGACTCTGAAAATAGTGACCGATGTCATCGTTAACAATACTCCGACACTACCTTTTTGGACCAGGGAATCCACCTGATTCCTTCATGTCCCATTAAAACCCTTCATGCGCATTGCCTGCTGAAGGAAAGGCCACTTTACTTTATCATATGCCTTTTCGAAATCCACTTTGAAGATGACCCCATCTAGCTTCTTCGAATAAATTTCATGAAGAGTTTCATGTAAGACAACAACCCCTTCCAGGATATGTCTCGCCGAAATGAAAGCCGTTTGGCTCTTGCACCACCGAATGGGCAATCCATGACATTCTATTAGTATCCAATTTCGTGAATATTTTGAAACTCACATATAAAAGACATATTGGCCTGAACTGCTCGATGCGAACTCCTTCTTTCTTTGGCAACAACATTATCATACCAAAGTTAATATGGAAGAGTTCCAAGTGACCATTGAAAAAATCATGAAACATAGGCATAAGATCATCCTTTATAATGGGCCAACATTTCTTATAGAATTCCACAGGGAACCCATCTGGTCTCGGTGCTTTATTCTACTTCATTTGTGATATTGCATTGAAAACCTCTTCCTTAGTAAACTGTGCAGACAAAATCTCATTTTCATTTGACCGAAGCTGAGGAATATCCCCAACAACAAACTCATCTAGGGACACCGCATTACCCACCGGAGGCCCGAATAGTTGTTTATGTTAATTCAAGATATATGACTTGAGGTTCTCATGTCCCACCACGGTTCCTTCATCCTATTCAAGATGGATGATTTTCTTTTTCCTATGTTTACCTTTCATAATCATGTGGAAAAAATTGTGTATTATCATCCCCTTGGACAACCTTAAGAACCTTAACACGCAAGGCCTATTTCAATTCTTCTTCTCTAAGAAGAGCGCGTAGGCTTTGCTCGGCATCTACTTTGTGACACGTTCTGACACATCGAGCAGGTTCGATTCTGCTTTCAGGTCCAAAGCATCGATCAGTTGGATGAGTCTTTCTTTTTCTTGTTTGTAGCACAACCTCTTTAAAATTATCTTAGGTGCCTAATCTTGTTTTTCCATCGTCCTATACTAGATCGCCCACTAACAGGCTTCGCCCATTCTCTTGCTACAATGGACATGAAGTTCTCTCTTTCGAACCAACTTAATTTGAAAGAGCAAGTGTTTGTGTCGCCAATATGTTTTGCGTCTCCCAAATCTACCAACAGAGGTGTGTGGTCTGAGATGGCCCTCTGCATCGCATGCACCGACACGAGTGGGTATTTCTATTCCCATCCCAGACCAGCGAGCACTCTATCCAACTTCTCATAAGTTGGAGTGGGTAACGTGTTGGCCCATGTGAACTGCCTACCCGTGAGTTCAATCTCCCTCAGGCTGAGACTCTCAATAATCATGTTGAACATTAGGGACCAACGCCCATCAAAATTGTCATTGTTCTTCTCTTCTCTCCTTCAGATTATATTAAAATCCCCTCCAACTAGGATTGGGAGTCTTTCGTCCCCGTAGATCCTAACCAGATCCGCTAGGAAGTCAGGCTTAAGTTCGGGTTGGGCTGCTCCGTATACAGCCACCAGAGACCAACAGAATCCATCCACCTTTGACCTCACCCGAAACTTAACCGCAAAATAACCTCGAACCACATTGATGACCTCTAAAGTTTCGCACTTAACCCCGAACAAAATCCCACCGGATCTTCCTCTAGGAGGAAAACAGTGCCAATCAAAATTAACTCCACCAGACAAAGTTCCAAGGAACGGCGAGGTGAAATTATCTCCTCCTGTTTCGAGAATTGCAATAAAGTCAAGTTTCTAACCTATCGATGTCTATGCAAGGAAACTTCTTTTAGCCAAGTCTGCTAGACCTCTGCTATTCCAAAAAAATCCTTTCATAAGTGATCATGAAATTTTTTTCTTAAGCTTAACTCTAGCACTTCTACAAACGGACGATGTAGGTAAACCTTCCTTTTCCAGGAATGCTTTGGTTTATCCAGCACTACCTCTACATCCTTAAGACCGCAGTGACCCTGGGCCTTACATTCTAGCGTTAATGAATCTACATTTCCCTTAGACTTTGACCCTTCTACCTCAACTTCGCCTTCTGAAGAAGGCATGAGGTCATTACAAAAAATATCAAGATCCGATATCCATAAATTGTTAATATTAGCCTCATTCATTTGTCTTACGGCTGCAATGTTACCAATAAGCTCAGCTGCCTGCTCAGCTTGTAAGTCTAGTAAGTCATTAACAGATTTAGCAACTTCCTTCCCATTAGACCCGAGTGAAACTCCCAAGTCATTTGCTTACTAATTATCTCATGTTCAGGAAAATGCAAAATGGAACAACTCTTATTAAATGACATACCTGTAGTTGCCTCGACATCTCGAAGCTTGGCTGCCCTCATAGCACACCCTAACTGCAAGTTGTCTACATCTAGTTGCTCCTGGATCCGGTAACTGACATGCCTGCCAGCCGATACCGGGTCCATGATACCACCAAACACGATAACTTCATCAGTAGTCGTCTCCCGTGGTGGCTGGTCCCTGAACGAACACCAACCCGTCCTGGTGGGCAAAGAACAGGGGGCGCGGCCGACGTGGCACCTGCAGTCGGTGTGGCCGCCAGCGCAGCCATGCGCCCAACACGTAGCATGGGTGAAGCCGTAACCTGTCTAGGATCCGAACGGTGCGTAGGAGATGGCGAATCACGGGCCTCCTGCCTGCAACTCCCCTCAACTCTGGCACTGCAGCAGGAGGGTCTAGCAGGTGCCGAGGAGTCCTCCAGAATCTAGCGGTCTACCGGGGCGGTGGTCAACCCCAAGACATCCTGTCTCAGCGCGGCCACCGCCCTCTTAGTACTAGGCGACACCTACGCAACATCCGTCCCCGTCGGCTGCCTCTCCTTAGCACCATCCGTCGAAGAAATTAAAGCATTCGTTTGTCGAAATTAGTGGCAACATAAACTCGGACTGATCCTCTGACTCAACCCTGTGGCCTCATCAGCGGCTAGGGGCAGAAGATGCTCCGAAAGACCGAAACCGTAGCGAGTTCAACGGCATTGGTGCTTTGTCTCCCTTAGCCGACTCATCTGCCTTCCCAGACTATGCCGTAGACCCCTTAGGTGCCTCCTGAGAGCCATGTTCTGAATCCTTGTCCTTTCCCCCAGTTGAACCATCCCCCTCTGTCATGTCTATGTCCTGATGACCATCCTCATCCTGGAACATAGGTGTGTCCTCAAACTCCACATCTAGATCATAAGTGACCCCCTCATGAGTCCACTTGACCATGTCCGCACAAACTCGATGTTAACCACATCGACAAGAAGCCTCGCCACACCATTTGGCGCGAGTAAAAGGCATATCAACCTTCTCCGTCTTGCCAATGAGAGATCCCAGACTCCAGGTCACAAGAAAATGATTAAGTGGCTTAGGAGGCCCTCCAGAAAAACGGACCCAAACCTGAGTCAAAGGTGTGCCCTGCGGCTCCTTCCGCTTCCACTCATCAAATTCCAGGATAATGCTAGTACCAGGCACTCTGCACATGTCGAACTTGAGTATACGGACTTGATCCTCCTTCGAAGGAAAGTCCACCTTGTATGTCTGTTCCTCAATTCTGACCAGGTTCCAACGGAAACTACCTAGTGCAAGCTCTCGCAACACTTGCACAATTTGTGCCTCAGTCATGGTACCATTCGTGACCTTCACAATGCCCGAAAAAGAAGTGCCCAAGAGATGTGTTGTCTGTTCCACACCAGGTGACTCCAAAAACATCAACTCCGGACAACAAACTCCATAGATCGTAACGACCGCCTTTGGTCCCAAGAGTAGTGGGCACTCTCCAAAAAAGTGTTTCGGCTTAAGACAGTAGAAACGGACGGCCATCTTTTTATAGCTATATAATCATCAAACAAAAAGCTGATATTAAAGTCACGAGCGTCACTGATTGTAAGAGAATCAAGTGAACTTGGATGCCTCTTTGATTTCCCGGATTCACCAAAACATATTGTAAATAGGAAAAAGCAGCATGACAAAAACATGTACCCTTGAACACACATAGAGGACCATGGTAGCTTAATTCATTACCAATCCTAGCGCTCAATCGCCTCTTCTACAAGATGGTGGTAGGCATTTGATGCAACTGTACATGTTCAATCATGTGTAGTTCGATTACCCATCATAGAGGTTGCCGCCCCCTCAAGTATGCATTCATGAGCTTTTGCTAACTAGCTACTACTGCTCCTCATCGTCCTACCTCTTCAGATTCCTGTCGGACTTGAGAGATCAATTTGAGGACTTTCCAAAAGCTGGCAATGCAAGGACCAGTATATGCAACGCTCCACGCGCATTAATTAGTTACTTAACTACATTCTGGAGCTCAGCACGCGGAGGATTTAGTTCTCTTCAATTTCACTTGCCACTGCTACTGGTAATGAGCCTCAAGCGCATGGTGTGTTTGGATCCAATCCGGAAGTATCCCTAGTCCTAGGGTTACATCAAGGAACTACGAGGTCCATCAGGTGCCCGGGCTCTGATTCCTGGCATCTCCTATTCCCTACTACGAGGTCCATCTTGATCTATACTACTACATGCCTTCCCTTCTCCCCCGTGAGTCATGGCCATTCGATATGACAGCTACATAAAAGTGTGCATCACCTAAGAGAGCATGATTTTAATTGGGCGAAGACTGACCAGTAATATATATGCTCCCACATGTACAATTAGTAGATATGCATGGTTGAATATTGTGGAGCCTGTGCTACTGACTAGTACATTGGTTCATGGTTGTGGAAACCAACAACCAATAAAAACTTGGAAATTGGGCTGCTAGATCGGAAGGAACTACTCCCTGCGTTTTTATTTACTCTGCATATTACACTTTTTCTTATGTCAAACTTTGTAAACTATGATCAAGTTTATATGAAAAAATATTAACATCCTAAATATATGTTTGCACTATATATATTTTTTATTCTAAAAGTTTATATATTTTTCTTTCTTTCCTTTTTGCGGCGAAGTTTATATTATTTTCTATTAGCTTGGTCAAACTTTATATAATTTGACTTAGGTTGAAGCTATGAGGAGTAAATCACCAGAGGTGGGATCATAGCTAGCAACTTAAAAACAATTTTGTACATAACCCTCCTCTCTATTACGAACCATCAGAAAAGTTTGATCTTCATCTTTGATATGGTGGCGCGATGGAGACTTGCCCAATGTTGGCGGTACGCCCTCGCCCATTGACACCAGTGAGGCATGGCTCACCGCCAGCTTTCAAGAGAGAAGGACGTGGTGACATGGGAGCCCGTTCTTTCTGAATCTTGGTTCTTGTTCGACCCAAGTAGCTAGTGACGCTGCCCTTGTTTTGCGGTAATCCATTCTCAGCACTGGCTGCCATTTGGTAAACAACCTTTTTTTCGTTTGTGTATGTGGCTTGGAAGGTACATTAAATGCATTCAGTTAGTCCACGAAGACGGCAGACACACAACATCATCATCATCTGCCCCGCTAGTACTCAACTTGAAGATAGCTCCAGTCACTAGTACCATGACAGGTACAGAGATGACATCCCTATCTGTCACAAGTCCTTCTTATGCTGAATAATGTCATCAGAATCCGGACGAAACACAAAACATAATCAACAACACAGATTACACACTTCAGTTGCGTGTGCCTCACAGACATTTCTAAGCTTGAGTGAATGGGTCAAGTGTCCCAACAATGAAAGAGAGAAGGGAAAATTCAGTTTGCTGAATTGTGTTTCTTTTTTACTTTCATGATACGCCCAATCTTATAAGTAAGACTCATTTTCAAAAGAATACATAGCAACGACCACCAAATGACACCAACTAAAATCATATGAACCCAGGTCTCAACTCAAACCAAATCGGGCAACAGCTCTAATCTTTCTCTCTACTCTGCATTGACATCCCGGTCCTGCCATTGGCCGAATTAAACGGGAACAATGAGTCACGGGTACTGCAACCGTTCAAGAGGATAAATACTCTCATTGGTGACACAATACACTAAAAGACAATGAATGCAGCTCATGCACAGTACCTGAAAACAGTACGTGTACCATGCAGAAACCAGCTTTCATGCAGAGCTCCTGTTCAAAATCTGAATCGTTTCCACACATTAGAAATCCCATTCTTGCTGCTTAGCCGACACACAAGACAACATAACTAAAACACAGGATCAATAGTTCACAGGAAGAACCAACTGCATTTTCCATTTATACACGAAATGCGTAGTATAAGAGGGATGCAGGACCATCAAATTATTGCAAAAACCATTGCGTTTTCCAGTTATTCTTAATTATGGAATGCAAAATTAATATACTCCCTCCGTCCAGAAATACTTGTCGAAGAAATCGGTAAAAATGGATGTATCTAGAACTAAAATACGTCTAGATACATCCATTTCTCCAACAAGTATTTCCGGACGGAGGGAGTACTTGTTGTGATAGCCTGACCGTGTCTCGACTCCCTGCCTAAATAAAACCACCATACAAAAATATAACGTGAACGCGGAGTTGGTTATTTTGAGTAGTATGATGTTCCATAAAACCTCTCATAAACTAACCATTGTGGCATGAACACCCTTATTTAACATGCCAGCGCGTGGGCATGAAGGAATGTCTCAGTTCCCAGGAGTCATGCACATATTTCACGGGATGTAGGATCGAGCCAGTTTTTTTTTCAGAAAGCGGATATCCCGGTCTATTCATTGGTACGGTTGAACCAACACAAATAGAGGATGCTGGTAACTTAATTTGTTACCAATCCTAGAGCTGAATCGCATGATCGACCAGACCTGGTCCCACTGGCCATTTGATGCATATGTACTTGTTCAAGCACGTGTAGTTCATGACTCGCCATGTAGGTTGTCAATGACTGCTGAGGTCCACTAACGAGCCGCCTCCTCAAATATGCATTTATGAGCTCTTGCTAATTACTCCCTCCGTAAACTAATATAAAAACGTTTAGATCACTAATTTAGTAATCTAAACGCTCTTATATTAATTTACAGAGGGAGTAGCTTCTACTGCTGCAGTATTGCCAGACGATGCAAGTTCAGACGCATGGCCTGATCTCATGGGCCTGCTTGTGCTAATTAGCTTCAGACCAGAGAGATGAATTTCAGCAGGGCTTTCCAGAAGCCAGCAAAACAACGACCTGTATATGCAAAGTTGCATGCACACTAATTACTCCAGTTCATTGTCAACCCTAGCACGCGGAAGAATTTGTCCCCTTCAGTTTCGTCTACCACTCCTACTGGTAATGAAGGCTCACATACGTAGTGGGTTGGGCTCCAATATGGAAGTATCACTAGATCTAGGGATACATCAAGGAACTATGAGGTCCAACAAGTACCCGTGCTCTAATTCCTGGCGTCTCCTATTCCCTACTCATCTGTTGTATCCTCTTTCCGTAAGTTTCATCTAGGTTTGTACTACTACCACAGGCCTTTCCCATCCATGGCTGTTTGATATGATAGCTACAGAAATGTGTGTGTCGCCAAACAAACAATGGTTCTGTTGGGGTGAAGACTAACAAGTAGGAGTATTATATAGGTGCATTCACATGCACAATTGATAAGCAGTTGTATTTGCATGGTTGAATGCAGTGGAGCACATGCTACCGGCTAGTACATTGGTTTCAGGAAAGGTATCCAAGGAAAACCAACAACCAATGGAGACTTGGAAAGTGGGTCATCAGATTGATAAGGAACTATTGTCATCCAAGGCAGGATCATAGCCAGTAGATTAAACCTGATTTTGCATATAAACCTCCTCTTCTCTTACTCACCATCAGGAAAGCTTGATCGCCTCATCTTCCATATTGTGGCCCGATGGAGACTTGCCCTCCAAGGCCGTGAGCCCTCGCCCTTCGACCTCAGTTAGGCATAGCCCACAACCAGCTTTGACTAGTCCTTCGGAGCATGCGTCTCCGACGCTCCTTTGTCCCCTGCCATGCCCTCGCCTCCTCGTAGCCCTGCACAGGTAAGCAATGCTGTTCCTTTTGATGTGAGTTCTCTTGCTCGGTCGAGGTTGATGGAGCATCTAAATAGGTCTCTTTGGTGAAGCAACTGATTAGTCTTCAGGTTTTAGGATCTCCAAATACTTGTAGCCAAACGGATTCTGTACAGATTTAGGAACACCCATGACTGCTATAGTTCTTTGCACTAATGTAATCTGTGTCGCTCCTAAATATCCAGTTCTGGCAAGCCATGGTTGGGGAAATATGGGATGCATGGCTACACTTAGTTTGTACGTTGATGGAGGTCACCTTATGTAATGAGCCTGATTCATTCCGAAGGACTCGATCTGTTTCAGGCGTGTTTTTCATTAAACCAATGTATGTAGGCTTGATTAATACTGGAGCAATTTTCCGATCCCATCATATATGGAAAACAAAAGTGCCTTTAAAGAGTAATATTTTCATTTGGTTTGTGCATAAGGGTGTGATTCTCACCAAGGACAATTTGGCAAAATGTAGGTTGCAAGGTAGTAAACAATGTTGTTTCTATGACCACGAGGAAACAATTCAACACTTGTTTGTAATTGCCCACTTGCCAAGCTTTTGTGGCGAACAATACATGTACCAGTTCGCATACCTCCAACTATTAGTATATAAATTTTGTTTGCCAACTGATTAGGCAGGGTGGAGCCGTGGCATAAATCCGGCTCGACTGTTTGTTGGACAGAACAAAAAATCAACTTTTTTTCAGGTTATCTATAGATCGTCTGGATGGATCTGTACGTTGCCATTCCGACACCCATGCGAAAGTGAGGGAGGTTATGGACTATGTGTGCAATCGATGGGAGATGGTAGCACGTGCTACATAAAACTGGTTTGGGTGACGGTCCAATAATCGGACTAGGGTATGAGTGTAAAACTGGACTAGGGCACTAGTAGAAAAAGGGTCAAATGTGAGACACATTAGTCCCGGTTTGTAACAGAACCGGCACTAATGTGGCCATTAGTGCCGGTTCCAATGGCTAACCGGGAGGAGCTCTTTAGTACCGGTTCGTGACAAACCTTTAGCACCGGTTCGTGCCACGAACCGGTACTAATGAGAGTGATGGCAGGATGTTGTCAGAATGGGGCCCTTCCAGCACCTTTAGTACCGGTTCGTGGCACGAACCAGTACTAAATGTCGTCCTATATAAATCCTTGGTCCACCCGCACTCTGTTCTTCCCCCTTTCCCCTCTCCCTCTCCTCTGTTCTTCCCTTCTTCCTCTCGAGTTCATCACAAAATTTGCCCCAAATTTGTCAAGATTTGCAGGCCCTCATCCATTCAAATGATCACCAAGGTTAGCAACTTTGTCCTTTCATCTCTCATTGCTAGATTAGCTCTTGCATTGGTTTATATGGTGATTAATTGTGGGTTTTAGTAATTTGGGAGGAATTATAAGTGGTAGTATTTGATTTATATGCAATTTGAGGTCAAAATAACACTTAGTTTGCATATGTAGGTGTGGTTTACTTAGTGCCTTCTAAATCTCTGTCGTAACCACCTTCGATCGCCGCGCACCGTCCCTGTCGCGGCACCACCTTGTGGTGAGCCTCTTGTTCATGAAATTTTATATAAAAAATTGATGTTTGTGTGATTTGGATATATAGTTACTCGTATAATAATTATCTTACCCGTACGTTGTTTGTTATACATAGTGCCATGGTTTTGATATCCGTCCCCGTCGGCCCTCGTCCTTGTTATGATTCGGATGTGGTATATTCTCTTTTAAAACTATTTGTTGTATTTTTTGTTTATGACAAATTATGCCCATCAAGTTGACATAGATATTTTTATGTAGGAGGTATGTGAACCGGAAATTCCAACCGACCCTATTGTCGAGAGGTTAAATTTAGTTGAAAGAGAAAACGAGTACTTGAAAGAAAAATTGAAAAGAATTGAGGGGAGAAGATGGAATTGGAGTTGCATGTTGCCGATGTAAATCGATGATCACAAGATCAAGATGGAGAAAATGCGCTTGAAGATTAGAAAGAATAAAAAATATGCCATCGATAGTGAGGCTTGGTATCATTATGCTGTTGGATCAATTGTTACCTTAGTTGCGATCTTGATCGCATTTGTTGTTGCATTTAAATGCTTTAGCTAGAGAGTTATTTGTTTGTTGCATTTAAGTGTTGTATGAACTTTATGTATGAACTTGTATTAATTTGGTCTATTCGGTGTTGTGTAATGAAGATGAGCCGGCAATGGATGTACGATGACCGATGCTCTCCCCAGTTCGTTGAGGCGTGCATAATTTTCTGCTTGCGGCTGAGGCAAACAAGCGGGCGGATGGTTTTATGCCTTGTCCATGTGCTGGCTGTAAGAATGGTCACAATTACTCTACGTCAAGAACCATTCACGTCCACCTGTTTGAGTCCAGTTTCATGCCCCACTATAATGTTTGGACCAAGCACGGAGAAAGAGGGGTTATGATGGAAGACAATGAAGAAGAAGAGGACGACGACAGCTATCCTGGCCATGGGTTCCCTGAATACGATGATACAACAACGGGGGAAGAAGCTGAGCCGGTAATGCGGGAAGAAGCTGGGCCGGCAATGTGGGAAGAAGCTGAAGAAGAGGCATCAGATGAGCCCGTTGATGATCTAGGTCGGGCCATTGCCGATGCAAAGAGAAACTGCGCAAGTGATTTGGAGAAGAAGAAGTTGCAGAGCATGTTAGAGGATCACAAAAAATTGTTGTACCCGAATTGCGTAGGTGATTAGAAAAAGCTGGGCACCACACTGGAATTGCTGCAATGGAAGGCAGAGAATGGTGTATCTGACAAGGGATTTGGAAAGTTGCATGGTAATAAAGGATATGCTTCCAAAGGACAACGAATTGCCCAGGAAATGCGTCTGAAGCAAAGAAGGATGTCTGCCCTCTAGGGTTAGAGGTGCAGAAGATACATGCATGCCCTAATGATTGCATCCTCTACCGCGGTGAGTACGAGGATTTGAACGCTTGCCCGGTATGTGGTGCATTGCGCTATAAGATCAGCCGCGATGAGCATGGTGATGTCGAGGGTTTGCGCCCCAGGAAGAAGATTCCTGCCAAGGTGATGTGGTATTCTCCTATAATACCACGGTTGAAACGTTTGTTCCAAAACAAAGAGCATGCTAAGGCGATGCGATGGCACAGAGAAGACCGTAAGAAAGACGGAAAGTTGAGAGTACCAGCTGACGGGTCGCAGTGGAGAAAAATCGACAGAAAGTATGGGAAGGAGTTTGCAGATGACGCAAGGAGCGTATGGTTTGGTCTAAGCGCAGATGGCATTAATCCTTTTGGGGAGCAGATCAGCAACCATAGCACCTGGCCTGTGACTCTATGTTTGTATAACCTTCCTCCGTGGTTGTGCATGAAGCGGAAGTTCATTATGATGCCAGTGCTCATCCAAGGCCCTAAGCAACCCGGCAACGACATTGATGTGTACCTAAGGCCATTAGTTGAAGAACTCTTACAACTGTGGAATGGAACAGGTGTACGTGCGTGGGATGAGCACATGGGGGAAGAATTTGACCTAAAGGCGTTGCTGTTCGTGACCATCAATGATTGGCCTGCTCTCAGTAACCTTCAGGACAGACAAACAAGGGATACCACGGATGCACGCACTGTTTGGATGATACCGACAGTATATATTTGAATAGTTGTAAGAAGAATGTGTACCTGGGACATCGTCGATTTCGTCCGAGCAGGCATCCCGTAAGAAACACTAGTGCAGAACCGGGCAATAGCACCGGTTCGTAAGGCCCTTTAGTGCCGGTTCCACAACCGGCACTAAAGTGTGGTCACTAAAGCCCCCCCCCCTTTAGTACCGGTTCAGCACGAACCGGTGCTAAAGGCCAACCACGTGGCACGAGGCAGCTCCGGGGGCCGGGAGCCCTTTAGTACCGGTTGGTAAAACCAGCCGGTACTAAATGTATGTTGGTTTTTGTTTTATTTTTTATTTTTCAATTAAATTGTGTTATCAATTTAATTCTTTTTCATCTGCTGGTATTTTACGATACTACACATTGTACACGTTATGTATATATATATATATATATATATATATATATATATAAATAGAATTTCTAGTAGAACTAATATTGCATATATATATATATATATATATATATAAACAATGTCTCACAAACCATCATATTAATTAATTCACACATACACACATGTATAGCTATATACAATTTCTCCTACATATGCATGTTGCCTTTGGAGCCAGTGGCATTAGCCTACTTGGTGCCTTGAGCACGATGGGGGCGGTAGCGGGTAATAGTATTCTCCTTCAGATTTATGACCTGGTCGAGCAAAAATCCCGCTATTTCCTCTTGAAGTGCTTCTACGCTCCGTTTCTAGGAGCTTCTCCCTTTCTCTGTGAACTGTTAAGAAGGAGATCAATATGCATGTGTATTAGTTGTGTGACTAGATATCGATAATGGTGTAAAAATTGTGAATAGTGTTTTGACAAGCGTACCCATTCCTGTCTTTGAGATCTGCTCCTTCGGACGCCATCATGCGAATGTTCTCGTAAGCAGAATGCACACAGATCAGACCGCTGCGCCTGCTTCAGGGCCTTTACGAGAATGGAATTTGATCAGATAATAATTAATCAAGCATGATAATTAAAGAGATGGCAGCTAGCTAGCTAGCTAGTACTACTTAATTACTTACCTTGGGTCGAAACCATTTAAGCTTTTGTTTCCATTCGCCTTCCTTACGCTGATGAACCTTGCCCAAGCCCTGCCCGCCGACAAAGAAAATGAATAAAGGGGTTATTAAATAGTTCATATCATGAAAAATGACGAACTGAATAGGCTGAGATATATAGTTAATAATGATTGAAATTACCTGTTGACTATCCCAAACAAGATGTTATAGTCAGTTTTTTCTGTGAGTAGTGAGTCCAGTATTTCAACTGTTCCGGCGTCAACTTTAATGATACACAAGACCCAGTGATATCTGCATGCACACACGTTTGCATGTCTTAATTAAGCGGGCATATGTAAAGCAAAAACATGTAGCTAGCTAGTAGGCAAAAACAGAGAATTTGTAATACAAGACAGTGTGACTCACTGGAAGTTGTAAGGAAGTAGTATATCTTCATTGTATTTGAGGCGCTTCAAGAACTCTAGCATGTTGTCCTCACGTCCTTTTGATGACGTGGATTTATTTTCCATGTGTATTCATTAACGGTGTTTGGGTCAATGAACCCAATGCCAAAGCGTCCACCTTTTCTCATTTCATATATCTTCATCCTGCATATAATACCACAAAAAAGAATATAGTGAGGATAATTACAGGTAATGATTGATCAAAAGGATCAGTGCAGCTAGCTTGAGACTTAAATTACAGAAAGAAATCACTTACAGACAATAGCAACTGACGATAGATTTGTCGAGTGCGTCTTGATTGTATAACTTCAAACAGTTCAGAATACTCAACGGACACAGCTTTCTCATGGAAGTAATGCTCCTCCTTGACATTCACCATGAGGGACAATCGATCGGAAATCTTGGTAATGTTCATGTACCATTGATGCAATTCATACATTCTCGTTGGGAGGTTCTTGACCTTGTCTGGATGGACCAAAGGTTGGCCCCGGACATATTTCCGTTTTATTTCATCCTCTCCAAGCACAAGCATGGGCTCGATCTCGAGGAGTTGTCCAACAGTGATTTTGAGAACTTCAGCCTGCATTATATGGTCCTCCGTTATTACCACAATGCCCACCTCGGGGCGTAAACTGTTTGCCCACAATAATATTGGTAGCGCGTCTTTATCACGTGTTGTTGGCACAACAAGCGAGGGATCGATTGCGCCGCCTGTTCTCCCGGTAGAATGGTTTTCCGCATTTTTAACAGCTGCTTGTTGTTTGCTCGATCCGAGCTCGCCTCCTTACGTGAAGCGTGCTCGATTTAACTTCACGATGTGGCGCTCATAGTCTGTGTCAACAGGCTTGGGAGCTGGTGGTTGAGCCATACGAATGAAGTGGTCAATCGTTTCCTCGTGCACTTTCTCCCTTGGCGGCGGTGGCGGTTTGGTGCAAAATGGGCTTCCACCTCGGACTTCGATATGGCTGCGATTTCCTCCTCGGACCTGTCATAAGACCTCTGCGGAAGAGGCGTGAGGCTTGGACCATATTTATATCGCTTGCCTCCGGCTGTACTTCCTGTACTACCTCGACTTCGTCTTGCTACGCACCATAGCTGCAGGTGTCTCTTCTGCGATTCTTGGCGGCGGAGACGCCCGGTGACGGGCTGAGTTGGACGAGGAGGAGTGGTCGCTGAAGATGTGCGGACTTGGAGGAGGAGTGGCCTGAGGTTGTGCCAGACTTGGAGGAGGAGTGGGCGTCGGCGTTGTGGCGGACTTGGAGGAGGAGGAGTGGCACGACACTTTGCGGACTTGGAGGAGGAGTGGCCTGACACTTTGCGGACTTGGTGGACTTGCAGGAGGCGGGAGACTGCTGACTCGGTGGCGGACTTGACGAGGAGTCGGATGACGCAGTGTCGGTGGCCTTCGAAGATGATGCAATCCTCTTTGCATAGGATGATACGATGGTTGGCGTCTCCGAGAAAGCGCTCGTCCTCACCTCCAGGAATGTCAAGCTCTAGCCCCGAATATGGCTGCACCACCTCGTCAACCATGACACGAGCATAGCCCTCTGGAATCAGGATGCAATGGTAGGTTGCTTTGGGGGTAACTGGAAAAGCAACGCCGTCCGCCACCTTCATGGATATGTTCTTCGTTTTGACGTGTAGCTCGCAGCTAGTGTTCTCCGTGATGTCATCCACGGGGTATCTACCCAGCATTGCGTCGTCCGGGGCGGAACCATGGATGGGGCGGTGCTATCCAATGCTGGATCATCCGCTAGCTGCTGCAGCTGCTGAGACCCCCTTTGCTGGGTAAGTGAGTCGAAATGCTCCTGCTGCCGCTGGAATTTGACTGCCAATTCCGCTTGACTTGCTTCTAGGCCTTGAAGGCGTTCATAGTCCGGCTTCCTCTGCTCCTCCTCCATCTTCCTCTTCTTCTCCTCCGCAATCTTCTTTCTCGCACGGGTTACGTAGTCGGTGTTCGGTCTGAAAACCCCTCATACCACGGAATAGCGCCCTTGCCTCGTGTTCTTCCAGTGTTCGAGGATTTCCCGAGACGCAGCGTAAGCTCGTCGTTCTCTCTGTTGGGCTGGAACACCCCGATCGTGCCTCTTCTATTGCAACAAGTATCGCATCGTCGGTTCCCTTCAGACTTGCCCTCGTCGAAACATTGCTGTCTTGGGTCCAACTCCCCCATGCGCATAGAACCAAGTCGACCACAGGGGCCAGCTCTTAGTAACCGGAGTGGCACCTGCATCCTCCATCTCTTTCTCGGACTTATCCCACTTAGGCATTGCCACCGCATAGCCACACAGCTGACTTATGGAACTTATCCTTTTTTTTCGGCATTCTTCTTGTTTATTCTCGACCGTTCCTTAGCTAATTCCAAATCCTTGAATTTCACGAAATTGTCCCAATGAGCACGTTGGTTCTCTAGTGTTCCCTCGAATACTGGAGTCTTCCTTTCTTCCTTGACGTACTTGTTCCATTCACGATTCTTGTGGTTCTTGAATGCAACCGCCATCTTCCTAAGAGCAGCGTCCTTGACTTTCTGCACATCTGCTTCTGTGAAATGATCTGGTAGGGTGAAATGTTCCATGAGAGTATCCCAAAGCAGATCTTTTTGATTCTTGTCGACAAAAGTAACATCCGGACGTGGAGCAGCGTCCTCTTTGCCTTTTGTCCTTTGTCTTTTGCTGGCTCTCTCCATTCTTGAAGGGAGATCGGAGTTGGTCCTTCACAAGAACTCCGCCTTGTGAATGAACTTGTCCGCAATCTTCTTAGGCGCTAATGGTTCGCCATTAGGTCCGACTGCCTCGATATTGTACTTACGCCCTCCTTCAACTTTTTGTTCGGGCCCGTTTCGTCCTTTTGCATGAAGATTTGCTCGATCCGGATGGCTGAAAGAACAAAGATCGATTCGTTAATATATCTTCAAGTCATTTAAAACATGTGATGATCACCAGAAACCTGCTTATATAAATATATATACCTCGCCGGTCTTTGTTGTTTCAGGATCAACATGTTCTTCGTCATCGTCATAATCGTAGTTCATGACTTCATCAATTCGGTTGTCGCGATCGAATATCATATCACCCTCTCTGGTGTTGTTGAGAAATTCGGAGCCGTCATAATCTTCTTCATTCTGATTATCATCTGGCCCGCGTATCATATCGAACATGGTCTGTTCTTCCTCTCTGTCGGTATTGTCTGCCATAGCTTTTATTTAACTAATTAAAAAGAAATATAAAACAATTTAGTATTCAAATTACATCGTCTCGAATAATAGATATAATCTCGAATACTTCGTCTAGAATAATAGATACAATCTCGAATACATCGTCTCGAATAATATATAATATTGCATAGTACATCACTGGCTAGCTAATTAAAGATGGAATACTACAGAAGAATCTAGGACACTCGCGGTTCCTACGTCGCGGGCGGTGGACACCCAAAGAGAAGGAACCCTCACTGGATCATAGCTGAAGTGAGATCCACGAAGATCTTGCCGGTATTGGAGAACATGCTGCCCTCTAACGCAACCATGTAGCGATGGGCGTGCTCGTCCTCCTCCACGACACGGCGTACCTCCTCCGGCGGGGGCCGGGTCCCTCCAAGACCGAAACTGGCCCACGTGAACGCCACCAAAGCGAGATCAGGGTCGACCAGCGGGACCGGGGCGGGTTCCTCATCAAGCGGCCGCGCCCCTCGAGCAGCACCTCCCGGTGCCCGGCCAGTGAGCCAGTCTCGGACATGGGCGGCTGGGCGTCGTCGCAGACGAATTCGGCCAGCGAGGATGCGGGCGGGCATCGTCGAGAACAAATACTAGCTATATGCCCATAAAAAAATAATATTTTTTAATGATTGGATTTTGATAACTAAAATTTCTAACATTTCTACTATTTCTAAAATCTATATACTATTTCATACTAATTAAGCATCTAACACTAAAAACAGAAAAAACAATTTCTATACATCCATTAAAAAACAGAAAAACAACATTTTATAAAAAAATTCCATACTAATTAAACACTGATTATATCCATCTAACATGCATTCATACATATATACTAGTGAAAAAACAATAATCTAAAAAATCTAAACTAATTAAACATACAAAATACGTATATACTACTATATACATGCATTCATACATATATACGTGTATGTGTGTGTGTGTTCATCATGCTTGTGTGTGTGTGTATGGGCTCGGGGAGGGGTGGCGCCCATGGTGGCCGCCGGGGGTGAGGGAGAGGGGTTAGAGGGGAGAGCTCACAGCAGAGCGGCGACGGCAGCGAGGCGGGGCAGGGCAGGCGGGCGTGTGGCGGCAACGCAGGGGCCAAGCGATGGGGGCAGGCAGGCGGCGGGAGGCGACGGCAGGGGCGGGGCAGACGGGCGGACGGGGCAGGGCGGCAGCGGCGGCGGCGGCGACGGGACGGGCAGCAACGACAGCGGGTCGGTGACGGCGTTGATCGATCGAAGGGCGGTTCAATGGGAAACAGAGGAAGAAATAGAGGAGAATGAAATTTTTGAAGTGTTGTATATATAGAAGGCACCTTTAGTACGGTTGGAGCCACCAACGGTACTAAAGGTCTGTTTTAACCAGCCCAAGCAGCGGGAAGCGACGCCCTTTAGTACCGGGTGGTGGCACAAACCGGTACTAAAGGCCCCCCCTTTAGTACCGGTTTGTGCCACCACCCGGTACTAAAGGGGGTGCGCTGGCGCAGGTGCGGTGCGGCAAGTTTAGTCCCACCTCGCTAGCCGAGGGGCGACCGCACTGGTTTATAAACCCCCGTGCGGTCGCTCTCTCGAGCTCCTCTCCAAAGCAGGCCCACTGGGCGTACGGGTTCTTTGGTGCCTGTGGGCCCACTTGGCCTTCTTGCAGGCCTGCATCCTGGCCCAACAACAGGTTGGGTTTCTAGTCGTATGCAGGCCGCTCTGACGCCTAGTAGGCGGGCTTTTTGCTTTATTTATTTTTGTGTATTTAGAGTTTCTTTGTGAATATTTTTGCTTTAGGTACAAAAATTACAAACTTTCTGTTAGTGCCGTAGTTTTCAAATTTGAATAGTTTAAATTTTGAATTATTTGAAATTAGTGTGAATCACTAGTTTGTGAATAATTTAACTTTAAAAATCAGTAAAGGCATGAAAGAATTTGTTTGCACATAAAATTTCTTTGCGTTTCAAATGCCAAAACACATAACTACCCTAACTATTACAGAGATTCCCCTCTGGGTGTGAAACACGGAAGAAAGTGATGATAGTGAAGCCGATCACATCCCAGATCTTTGGGTGTGAAACTTTTTCTTCGCGTGTGTCCCTTTGCGCCGTAACCATGGAAAATCTTCATCATTTAACGGGATGCTCGGGTCAATATTCACTTTGTGAATGGAGAAATTTCATCAAACTTTTCATAATCTTGACTTGTCTGTCTTGTCATCCACTCCCACGATGTTTCTCTTCCCGAGAAAAGAACTATGTGCCGCTTTGACTCATCGTGACGATGCATTCGCTTCCTTATCTTTTCTTTTCTTGGCTTGGTAGACATGTCCTTCACATAGAAAACCTGTGCCACATCATTGGCTAGGGCGAATGGTTAAATGCGCATACATAAGATTGTTGAGATCCACTATTGTCATTCCGTACTGCGGGTCTTCCGTTACCCGCCTCGTGTCATATTGACCCATTTGCACGAAACAAAGGGATCTTTAAACCACGTCGATAGTCAAGTTCCCATATGTCACGTATATAACCATAATATGTTTCCTTTCCGTCTTGGTTTACGCATCAAAGCGGACACCACTGTTTTGGTTGGTGCTCTTCTTATCTTGGGCGATCGTGTAAAATGTATTACCATTTATCTCGTACCCTTTGAAAGTCATTATATTTGAAGATGGTAACTGGGACAGCAAGTACAGGTCATCTTCAATAGAGGTGTCATGCATGGTGCGATATGCGCAACCAGTGGCGAAACTCCTGGTTTGTTCACGTGTAACCCGGTCATCGAGACCGCTCCGGGTGTTTGGGCGTAGCAAATTCTTGTGTTCATCCATATCACGGAGCCACCAAAGGCGGAATTCTGTAGAACTGTAGTGTGCTTCGGTGAGAGAATGTCCGTCCATACATATTATTTGTTCCCCTCCTAAGCGTGCCTTTTCCATCGATGCGCCCTTATGCCGCGATTCAGGAACACCAATCGGCTTAAGGTCAGGAATAAAGTCAATACAAAACTCAATGACCTCCTCATTTTGATGGCCCTTGGAGATGCTTCCTTCTGGCCTAGCACGGTTATGAACATATTTCATTAAGACTCCATGAACCTCTCAAAGGGAACATATTGTGTAGAAATACGGGACCCAAAGCGTTAATCTCTTCGCATAGGTGAACTAGGGCGTGCGTCATGATGTTGAAGAAGGATGGTGGGAACACCAACTCGAACTGACAAGACATTGCACCAAATCATTCTGTAACCTTGGTATGATTTCTGGGCGATTACCTTACGAGAGATTGCATTGAGAAATGCACATAGCTTCACAATGGCTAATCGAGCGTTTTCGGTAGAAGCCCCTCAATGCAACCGGAAGTAGTTGCGTCATAATCACGTGGCAGTCATGAGACTTTAGGTTACGGAACTTTTCTCTGCCATGTTTATTATTCCCTTTATATTGACGAAGCCGACGGTACCTTATCTTGAGCGGGCATTCAAAGAAGATTTCCTTCTCTTCTTTGGTAGAGCGTAGCTTGCATGACCACGATATATAGCGTCTTCTCCGTGCATACGTTGCTGGTCCTCCGTGCCTCGGTGTATCTTTTGTCTTCCCATACACGCCCAAGAAGCCAATCAGGGTCACGCAAAGATTCTTAAATCACGTGCATCACGTCGATTGCGGAGCGGACCTCTAGGTCTTTCCAATATGGCAGGTCCCAAAATATAGATTTCTTCTTCCACATGGAGTGCGCGTCCGTCGGCGTCCTTTGGAACAGGTTGTCCGCCAGGACCTTTCCAAATATCACCTTCAAATCCTTGACCATATCATGTACATCAGCACCGATGCGGTGGCGAGGCTTCGTCCGGTGATCCGCCTCACCTTTGAAATGCTTGCCTTTCTTTCTTCACGGGATGCACAGTCGGAAGAAATCGGCGATGTCCCAGGTACACATTCTTCATACAACTATTCAAATATATCTGTCGGTATCATCTAAGCGGTGCGTGCATCCGCGGTATCCCTTGTTTATGCATCACGAAAGGTTCTTGAGAGCAGGCCAATCATTGATGGTCACGAACAGCAACGCCTTTAGGTCAAATTCTTCCCCATGTGCTCATCACGCACGTACACCTATTCCATTCCACAGTTGTAAGAGTTCTTCAACTAATGGCCTTAGGTACACATCAATGTCGTTGCCGGGTTGCTTAGGGCCTTGGATGAGCTTGGCATCATAATGAACGTCCGCTTCATGCACAACCACGGAGGAAGGTTATACAAACATAGAGTCACAGGACAGGTGCTATGGTTGTTGCTCTGCTCCCCAAAAGGATTAATGCCATCTGCGCTTAGACCAAACCATACGCTCCTTGCGTCATCGCAAACTCCTTCCCGTACTTTCTTTCGATTTTTCTCCACTGCGACCCGTCAGCTGGTACTCTCAACTTTCCGTCTTTCTTACGGTCTTCTCTATGCCATCGCATCGCCTTGGCATGCTCTTTGTTTTGGAACAAACGTTTCAACCGTGGTATTATAGGAGAATACCACATCACCTTGGCAGGAATCTTCTTCTGGGCGCTCGCCCTCGACATCACCATGCTCATCGCGGCTGATCTTATAGCGCAATGCACCACATACCGGGCAAGCGTTCAAATCCTCGTACTCACCGCGGTAGAGGATGCAATCATTAGGGCATGCATGTACCTTCTGCACCTCTAACCCTAGAGCGCAGACAACCTTCTTTGCTTCGTACGTACTCTCGGGCAATTCGTTGTCCTTCGGAAGCATATCCTTTATCATTACCAGCAACTTTCCAAATCCCTTGTCAGATACACCATTCTCTGCCTTCCATTGCAGCAATTCCAGTGTGGTGCCCAGCTTTTTTTTGTCACCCTCATGAATTCGGGTACAACAATTTTTGTGATCCTCTAACATGCGCTGCAACTTCTTCTTCTCCAAATCACTTGCGCAGTTTCTCTTTGCATCGGCAATGGCCCGACCTAGATCATCAGCGGGCTCATCGATGCCTCTTCTTCAGCTTCTTCCGCATTGTCGGCCCAGCTTCTTCCGCATTACCGGCTCAGCTTCTTCCCCCATTGTTGTATCATCGTATTCAGGGAACCCATGGCCAGGATAGCTGCCGTCGTCCTCTTCTTCTTCATTGTCTTCCATCATAACCCCTCTTTCTCCGTGCTTGGTCCAAACATTATAGTGGGGCATGAAACCGGACTTAAACAGGTGGACGTGAATGGTTCTTGGCGTTGAGTAATTGTGACCATTCTTACAGCGAGCACATGGACAAGGCATAAAACCATCCGCCCGCTTGTTTGCCTCAGCCGCAAGCAGAAAAGTATGCACGCCCTCTACGAACTGGGGAGAGCATCGGTCATCGATACATCCATTGCGGCTCATCTTCATTACACAACACCGAATAGACCAAATTAATACAAGTTCATACATAAAGTTCATACAACACTTAAATGCAAAAACAAATAACTCTCTAGCTAAAGCATTTAAATGCAACAACAAATGCGATCAAGATCGCAACTAAGGTAACAATTGATCCAACAGTATAATGATACCAAGCCTCACTATCGATGGCATATTTTCTAATCTTTCTAATCTTCAAGCGCATTTTCTCCATCTTGATCTTGTGATCATCGATGACATCGGCAACATGCAACTCCAATTCCATCTTCTCCCCTCAATTCTTTTCAATTTTTCTTTCAAGTACTCGTTTTCTCTTTCAACTAAATTTAACCTCTCGACAATAGGGTCGGTTGGAATTTCCGGTTCACATACCTCCTAGATAAAAATATCTATGTCAACTTGATGAGCATAATTTCTCATAAACACGAAATGCAACAAATAGTTTTAAAAGAGAATATACCACATCCGAATCATAACAAGGACGAGGGCCGACGGGGCGGATATCAAAACCATGGCACTATGTATAACAAACAACGTCACGGGTAAGATAATTATTATACGAGTAACTATATATCCAAATCACACAAACATCAATTTTTATATAAAATTTCATGAACAAGAGGCTCACCACAAGGTGGTGCCGTGACAGAGACAGTGCGGGCGATCGGCGGTGGTTCTGACGAGAGATTTAGAAGGCACTAAGTAAACCACACCTACATATGCAAACTAAGTGTAATTTTGACCTCAAATTGCATATAAATCAAATACTAGCACATATATATATTTCCTCCCAAATTACTAAACTCACAAATTAATAACTATATAAAGCATTGCAAGAGCTAATCTAGCAATGAGAGATGAAAGGACAAAGTTGCTAACCTTTGTGATCACTTGAATGGATGGGGGCCTTCAAATCTTGACAAATTTTGGGCAAAAGGTGTGATGAGCTCGAGGGAGAAGAGGAAGAACAGAGAGGAGAGGAGAGGGAAAGGGGGAAGAACAGAGCGAGCTGGACGAAGGGTTTATATGCAGGAGGACCTATAGTACCGGTTCGTGGTAGCACGAACCGGTACTAAAATCTTGGAGGGGCCAGATCGACAACATCCTGCCACCACCCTCATTAGTACCGGTTCGTGGCACGAACCGGTGCTAAAGGTTAACCACGAACCGGTACTAATGAGAGCGGCCCGGCTAGCCGTTGGAACCGGCACTAATGTATACATTTGTGTCGGCTCTAATACAAACCGGCACTAATGTGCTTCACGTTTGACCCTTTTTCTACTAGTGAAAGAAAGGCAAGCATTTCAAAGGTGAGGCGGATCACCGGACGAAGCCTCGCCACCGTACTGGTGCTGATGTACATGATATGGTCAAGGATTTGAAGGTGATATTTGGAAAGGGTCCTGGCGGACAACCTGTTCCAAAGGACGCTGACGGACGCGCACCCATGTGGAAGAAGAAATCTATATTTTGGGACCTGCCATATTGGAAAGACCTAGAGGTCCGCTCCGCAATCGACGTGATGCACGTGACGAAGAATCTTTACGTGATGCACGTGACGGATGCACGCTTGCCCGGTATGTGGTGCATTGCGCTATAAGATCAGCCGCGATGAGCATGGTGATGTCGAGGGCGAGCGCCCCAGGAAGAAGATTCCTGCCAAGGTGATGTGGTATTCTCCTATAATACCACGGTTGAAACGTTGTTCCAAAACAAAGAGCATGCCAAAGCGATGCGATGGCATAGAAGACCGTAAGAAAGGCGGAAAGTTGAGAGTACCGGTGACGAATTCGCGGTGGAGAAAAATCGAAAGAAATGCGGGAAGGAGTTTGCAGATGGCGCAAGGAGGCGTATGGTTTGGTCTAAGCGCAGATGGCATTAATCCTTTTGGGGAGCAGAGCAACAACCATAGCACCTGGCCTGTGACTCTATGTTTGTATAACCTTCCTCCGTGGTTGTGCATGAAGCGGACGTTCATTATGATGCCAGTGCTCATCCAAGGCCCTAAGCAACCCGGCAACGACATTGATGTGTACCTAAGGCCATTAGTTGAAGAACTCTTACAACTGTGGAATGGAATAGGTGTACGTGCGTGGGATGAGCACATGGGGGAAGAATTTGACCTAAAGGCGTTGCTGTTCGTGACCATCAATGATTGGCCTGCTCTCAGTAACCTTTCGTGACAGACAAACAAGGGATACCGCGGATGCACGCACTGTTTAGATGATACCGAGCAGTATATATTTGAATAGTTGTATGAAGAATGTGTACACAGGACATCGTCGATTTCTTCCGAGCAGGCATCCCGTAAGAAAGAAAGGCAAGCATTTCAAAGGTGAGGCGGATCACCGGACGAAGCCTCGCCACCGTACTGGTGCTGATGTACATGATATGGTCAAGGATTTGAAGGTGATATTTGGAAAGGGTTCTGGCGGACAACCTGTTCCAAAGGACGCTGACGGACGCGCACCCATGTGGAAGAAGAAATCTATATTTTGGGACCTGCCATATTGGAAAGACCTAGAGGTCCGCTCCGCAATCGACGTGATGCACGTGACGAAGAATCTTTGCGTGACCCTGATTGGCTTCTTGGGCGTGTATGGGAAGACAAAAGATACACACGAGAGGCACGGAGGACCAGCAACGTATGCACGGAGAAGGCGTCATATATCGAGGGTCATGCAAGCTACGCTCTTACCAAAGAAGAGAAGGAAATCTTCTTTGAATGCCTGCTTTCGATATTAAGGTACCGTCTGGCTTCTCATCGAATATAAAGGGAATAATAAACATGGCAGAGAAAAAGTTCCAGAACCTAAAGTCTCATGACTGCCACGTGATTATGACGCAACTACTTCCGGTTGCATTGAGGGGGCTTCTACCGAAAAACGTTCGATTAGCCATTGTGAAGCTATGTGCATTTCTCAATGCAATCTCTCGGAAGGTAATCGATCCAGAAATCATACCAAGGTTCTGAGAATGATTTGGTGCAATGTCTTGTCGATTTCGAGTTGGTGTTCCCACCATCCTTCTTCAACATCATGGCCTTGCGTCCTAGTTCACCTATCTTGAAGAGATTAACGTTTTGGGTCCTGTATTTCTACACAATATGTTCCCCTTTGAGAGGTTCATGGGAGTCTTAATGAAATATGTTCATAACCGTGCTAGGCCAGAAGGAAGCATCTCCAAGGGCCATCAAAATGAGGAGGTCATTGAGTTTTGTATTGACTTTATTCCTGACCTTAAGCCGATTGGTGTTCCTGAATCGCGGCATAAGGGCAGACTGGATGGAAAAAGCACGCTAGGAGGAACAAATAATATGTATGGGCGGACATTCTCTCCTTTGAAGCACACTACAGTTCTACAGAATTCCGCCTTGGTGGCTCCGTATATGGATGAACACAAGAATTTGCTACGCTCCAAACACCGGAGCGGTCGATGACCGGGTTACACGTGAACAAACCAGGAGTTTCGCCCGGTGGTTGCGAACACGTACCATGCATGACACCTCTATTGAAGATGACCTGTACTTGCTGTCCCGATTACCATCTTGAATATAATGACTTTCAAAGGGTACGAGATAAATGGTAATACATTTTACACGATCGCCCAAGATAAGAAGAGCACCAACCAAAACAGTGGTGTCCGCTTTGATGCAGAAATAAAGACGGGAAAGGAAACATATTATGGTTATATACAGGACATATGGGAACTTGACTATCGACGTGGTTTAAAGGTCCCTTTGTTTCGGTGCAAATGGGTCAATATGACACAAGGCGGGGTAACGGAAGACCCGCAGATGCGGAATGACAACAGTGGATCTCAACAATCTTGCGTGTATGAGACGAACCATTCGTCCTAGCCAATGATGTGGCACAGGTTTTCTATGTGAAGGACATGTCTACCAAGCCAAGAAAAGAAAAGATAAGGAAGCGAATGCATCGTCACGATGAGCCAAAGCGGCACATAGTTCTTTACGAGAAGAGAAACATCGTGGGAGTGGATGACAAGACAGACAAGTCAGAAGATTATGAAAAGTTTGATGAAATTGCTCCATTCACGGTGAATATTGACCCGAGCATCCCGTTAAATGATGAAGATTTTCCATGGTTACTGGCGCAAAGGGACACCTTGAAGAAAAAGTTTCACACCCAAAGATGCAGGATGTGATCGGCTTCACTAGCTATCATCACTTTCTTACGTGTTTCGCATCGAGAGGGGAATCTCTGTAATAGTTAGGGTAGTTATGTGTTTTGGCATTTGAAACGAAGAAATTTTATGTGCAAACAAATTCACACTAATTTCAAATAATTCAAAATTTAAACTATTCAAATTTGAAAACTACGGGCACTAACAGAAAGTTTGTAATTTTTTGTACCTAAAGAGGTTGTGTCAGCCTCCGGTCAGGCTATGGCCCCACCATCACCATTTAGTGCCGGTTCGTACCACGAACCGGTACTAATGAGGTTGTGTCATGTAAGGCTGGGGCCCCACGAGCACCTTTAGTACCGGTTCATGGATGAACTAGACGTAAGCTGTTTTTTAGTCCCACCTCGCGAAGTGAGAGGGACTAGGAGCGGTTTATAAGCCCTGAGTGCAGTGACGATGAAGAATAGGATCAATGCTCACGTTGCTTAGCTTCAAGCCTTCAGGAATACGGTAGACTGCACGGAGCTATGCGCAGTGTAGTTTACACTATTTCGAAAGGCTTGAAGCAAATTAACGTGCATTGCAACTCTTTTTTATTTTTAATAACTTATTACAACTCCGGACTTCTTCTGTTATGGCAAAAACTAATTGCACTTCGACATTTCCTTTTTTTTAAGTTATAACTCCAGACTTTGACCATCAAGTTTTGCAGAAAAGAAAAAATAGCAGAAAAGAAAGAAAAACTATAGCTGAAAAGAAAAAAACTATATAAATAAACTACTCAAAAATAAATAGAAGAAAGTAAATATAGCAGAAAAGAAAAAACTACTCAGAAATAAATAGAATAAAAAATAAAGCAGAAAAAAAATTATATTTTCTATTTTTCAATCGTTTACAAAATGACCGTGAAATTGAAAATCACTACAAAATGAACTCTGAAAATGTTGAATTTTGGCAAACTAGATGAAAAACTACTCACAAATAAATAGAAGAAAATAAATATAACAGAAAAGAAAAACTATACAAAAAACTACATAAAAATAAATAGAAGAAAATAAAGCAGAAAAAGAAAAACTATAAAAAATTGGGCGCTGCCTGTGGGCTGATAGGCCACAGGTGTGTAATAACAGGCCTTAAAGGCCCAAAGAGACTCTGGGGCAGCAGCGCAGAGTTTAGGCCCACAAGCCTGCTATATAGAGGAGTTCGAAGAGGCAGCCGCGGCTGGGTTTATAAACCAGTGCGGCTGCCCTTCGCCCGGCGAGGTGGGACTAAACTTAGGGGTGGCAGCGCGACCCCTTTAGTACCGGGTCGTGGCACAAACCAGTACTAAAGAATCCTTTAGTACCGGTTTGTGCCACCACCCGGTACTAAAGGGGTCGCTTCGCAGCTTGGCCTGGCCAAAACAGGCCTTTAGTACGGTTGGTGGCTCCAACCGGTACTAAAGGTGCCTTCTATATATACTCGACTTACGAAATTTTCATTCTTCCTCTGTTTCCGTCGTCTCCGTCGCCGTCGCCGCCCCCGTCCCCGTCGCCGCCCTCGTCTCCGTCGCCGCCCCCGTCCCCGTCGCCGCCCTCGTCTCCGTCGCCGCCCCCGTCCCCGTCGCCGCCCTCGTCTCCGTCGCCGCCCAGGCCCTTAAATCCCGTCGCCGCCCCGTCCCGTCGCCGCCCTCGTCTCCGTCGCCGCCCGTCCCGTCGCCGCCGTCGCCTGCGCCGTAAATCGTCGCCCGCTATGAGCTCTCCCCTCTAACCTCTCTCCCTCGCCTGGCACCACCATGGCGCCGCCCTCCAACCCGAGCACACACACACACACAAGCATGAATTAGTATATAATTTAGATTATTTATATTATTATTGTTTTAGTTATCAAAACACACACACACACACACAAGCATGAATTAGTATATAATTTAGATTATTTAGATTATTATTGTTTTAGTTATCAAAAAATTTTATATGGAACACACACACACACAAACATATGTATGAATTAATGCATGTATATATTAGTATATACGTATTTTGTATGTTTAATTAGTTTAGATTATTTAGATTATTATTGTTTTAGTTATCAAAAAATTTATATGGAAATTAGTGTTTAATTAGTATGGAAATTGTTTATGTTTAATTAGTATATAATTTAGATTATTATTATTATAGTGTTTAATTAGTATGGAAATTTTTTTTATAATGTTGTTTTTCAGTTTTTAATGGATGTATAGAAGTTGTGTTTTCTGTTTTTAGTGTTAGATGCTTAATTAGTATGAAATAGTATATAGATTTTTGAAATAGTAGAAATGTTAGAAATTTTAGTTATCAAAATCCAATCATTAAAAAATATTACTTTTTGCGGGCATATAGCTAGTATTTGTTCTCGGCGATGCCCGGCCCGCATCTCGCCGTCGACCCGTCCGCAATGACGTCCAGCCGACCCATGTCCGGGACTGGGCTCCGCTTGGCACCTTTGGGAGGTGCTGCTGGAGGCGCGCCCGCTTGATGAGAACCCGGCCCGGGTCCCGTCGTCGACCCTGATCTCGTTTGGTGGCGTTCGCGTGGGCCAGTTTGGTGCGGAGGGACCCGGCCCACGGAGGAGGTACGTCGCCCGTGTTAGGGAGGAGGGCGAAACCGTCCATCGCTACATGGTTGCGTTAGAGGGCGGCGGGTTCTCCAATACCTGGCAGTATCTTCGGGGATCTCACTTCAGCTATGATCCTGTGAGGGTTCCTTCTCTTTGGGTGTCCACCGCCCGCGCCGCAGGAACCGCGAGTGTCCTAGATTCTTCTGTAGTATTCGATCTTTAATTAGCTAGCCAGTGATGTACTATTCAATATTATATATTATTCGAGCCGATGTATTCGAGATTATATCTATTATTCTAGACGAAGTATTCGAGATTATATCTATTATTCGAGGCGATGTAATTTGAATACTAAATTGTTTTATATTTCTTTTGAATTAGTTAAATAAAAGCTATGGCGAGACAATACCGAGCAGAGAGGGAGAACAGACCATGTTCGATATGATCTGTGAGCAGATGATGATCGAGAATGAAGAAGATTATGGCGGCTCGAATTTCTAAACAACACCGGAGAGGGTGATATGATATTCGATCGCGACGACCGAATTGATGAAGTCATGAACTACGACTATGATGATGACGAAGAACATGTTGATCCTGAAACAACAAAGACCGGCGAGGTATATATATTTATAAAGCAGGTATCTGGTGATCATCACATGTTTTAAATGACTTGAAGATATATTAACGAATCGATCTTTGTTCTTTCAGCCATCCGGATCGAGCAAATCTTGAGCAAAAGGACGAAACGAGGCCCGAACAAAAAGTTGAAGGAGGGCGTAAAGTACAATATCGAGGCGGTCGGACCTAATGGCGAACCATTAGCGCCCTAAGAAGATTGCGGACAAGTTCGTTCGTCGGTCACGGAGTTCTTGTGAAGGACCAACTCGATCTCCCTTCAAGAATGGAGAGAGCCAGCAAAAGACAAAGGACAAAAGGCAAAGAGGACGCTGCTCCACGTCCGGATGTTACTTTTGTCGACAAGAATAAAAGATCTGCTTTGGGATACTCTCATGGAACATTTCACCCTACGGATCATTTCACGAAGCAGATGTGCGAAAAGTCAAGGGCGCTGCTCTTAGGAAGATGGCGGTTGCATTCAAGAACCACAAGAATCGTGAATGGGACAAGTACATCAAGGGAGGAAGGAACACTCCAGCGTTCGAGGGAACACTAGAGAACCAACGTGCTCATTGGGACGATTTCGTGAAATTCAAGGATTCGGAATTAGTTAAGGAACGGTCGAGAATAAACAAGAAGAATGCCGAAAAAAAGGATAAGTTCCATAAGCTGGGGCCAAGTGGCTGTCACGGTGGCAATGCCTAAGTGGGATAAGTGCGAGAAAGAGATGGAGGATGCAGGTGCCACTCCGGTTACTAAGAGCTGGCCCCGAGTCGGGACTTGGTTCTATGCGCATGGGGGAGTTGGACCGAAGGCAGGCAATGTTTGACGAGGGCAAGTCTGAAGGGAGCCGGCGATGCGATACTTGTTGCAATAGAAGAGGCACGATCGGGGTGTTCCAGCCCAATAGAGAGAACGACGAGCTTCTGCGTGCTGGAAAATCCTGAACACCGGGAAGAACACGAGGCAAGGGCGCTATTCCGTGGTATGAGGGGTTTTCAGACTGGAACACCGACTACTGAGAACCCGTGCGAGAAAGAAGATTGCGGAGGAGAAGAAGAGGAAGATGGAGGAGGAGCGGAGGAAGCGGGACTATGAACGCCTTCAAGGCCTAGAAGCAAGTCAAGCGGAATTGGTAGTCAAATTCCAGCGGCAGCGAGAGCAGATCGACTCACTTACCCAGCAAAGGGGTCTCAGCAGCTGCAGCAGCTAGCGAATGATCCAGCATTGGATAGCACCGCCCCATCCATGCCGAGAAGCAGCGTGGGTTCCGCACAGACGACGCAATGCTGGGTAGATACCCGTGGATGACATCACGGAGAACACTAGCTGCGAGCTACACGTCAAAATGAAGAACATATCCATGAAGGTGGCGGACGGCGTTGCTTTTCGATTACCCCCAAAGCAACCTACCATTGCATCACGATTCGAGAGGGCTATGCTCGTGTCATGGTTGACGAGGTGGTGGACCCATATTCGGGCTAGAGCTTGACATTCACGGAGGTGACGACGGCGCTTTCTCGGAGGCGCCAACCATCGTATCATCCTATGGAAAAGGATTGCATCATCTTTGAAGGCCACCGACACGCGTCATCCAACTCCTCGTCGAAGTCCGCCACCGAGTCAGCAGTCTCCGCTCCTGCAAGTCCACCAAGTCCGGCAAAGTGTCGAGCCACTCCTCCTCCAAGTCCGGCAAAGTGTCGAGCCACTCCTCCTCCTCCAAGTCCGCCCACAGCGTCAGACGTCCACTCCTCCTCCAAGTCCGGCACAACCTCAGGCCACTCCTCCTCCAAGTCCGGCACAGCTTGAGCCACTCCTCCTCGTCCAACTCAGCCCGTCGGCCGGCGTCTCCGCCGCCTCGGCAATCGCAGAAGAGACACCCCGCAGCTATGGTGCGTGGCGATGCAGTCGAGGTAGTTCAGAAGTACAGGCGGAGGCAAGCGATATAAATATGGTCCAAGCCTCACGCCTCTTCCGCAGAGGTCTTATGACAGGTCCGAGGAGGAAATCGTAGCCATATCGAAGTCCGAGGTGGAAGCCCATTTTGCACCGAAACCGCCACCGCCGCCAAGGGAGAAAGTGCCCGAGGAAACGATTGACCACTTCATTCGTATGGCTCAACCACCAGCTCCCAAGCCTGTTGACACAGAATATGAGCGCCACATCAGGAAGTTAAATCGAGCACGTCTACGTAAGGAGGCGAGCTCGGGATCGAGCAAACAAGAAGCAGCTGTCAAAAAATGCGGGAAAACCATTCCCCAATTTGGGAGAACAAAGCGCATAATCGATCCCTCGCTTGTTGTGCCAACAACACGTGATGACGATCTGTGGCCCAATATTATTGTGGGCAAACAGTTTACATTCTGAGGTGGGCAATGTGGTAATAACGGAGGACCATATAATGCAGGCTGAAGTTCTCAAAATCACTGTTGGACAACTCCTCGAGATCGAGCCCATGCCTGTGCTTAGAGAGGATGAAATAAAAGCGGAAATATGTCCGGGGCAACCTTTGGTCGAGGCAGGACAAGGTCAAGAACCTCCCAACCAGAATGTATGAATTGCATCAATGGTACATGAACATTACCAAGATTTCGGTCGATTGTCCCTCATGGTGAATGTCAAGGAGGAGCATTACTTCCATGAGAAAGATGTGTCCGTTGAGTATTCTGAAATGTTTCAGTTATACAATCAAGACGCACTCGACAAATCTATCGTCAGTTGCTATTAATACGTAAGTGATTTCTTTCTGTAATTTAAGTCTCAAGCTAGCTGTAGTGATCCTTTTGATCAATCATTACCTGTAATTATCCTCACTATATTCTTTTTACGTGGTATTATATGCAGGATGAAGATGTATGAAATGAAAAAAGGTGGGCGCTTTGGCATTGGGTTCATTGACCCAAACACCGTTAATGAATACACATGGAAAATAAATCCACGTCATCAAAAGGCCGTGAGGACAACATGCTAGAGTTCTTGAAGCGCCTCAAATACAATGAAGATATACTACTTCCTTACAACTTCTAGTGAGTCACACTGTCTTGTACTACAAATTCTCTGTTTTTGCCTACTAGCTAGCTACATGTTTTTGCTTACATATGTCCGCTTAATTAAGACATGCAAACGTGTGTGCATGCAGATATCACTGGGTCTTGTGTATCATTAAAGTTGACGCCGTAACAGTTGAAATACTGGACTCACTGCTCAAAGAAAAAACTGACTATAACATCTTGTTTGGGATAGTCAACAGGTAATTTCAATCATTATTAATTATATATCTCGGCCTATTTAGTTCGTCATTTTTCATGATATGAACTATTTAATAACCCCTTTATTCATTTTCTTTTGTCGGCGGGCAGGGCTTGGGCAAGGTACATCAGCGTGACCCAAAGAGAATGGAAACAAAAGCTTAAATGGTTTCGACCCAAGGTAAGTAATTAAGTAGTACTAGCTAGCTAGCTAGCTGCCATCTCTTTAATTATCATGCTTGATTAATTATTATCTGATCAAATTCCATTCTCGTAAAGGCCCTGAAGCAGGCGCAGAGGACTGATCTGTGTGCATTCTGCGTTTGCGAGAACATTCGCATGATGGCGTCCGAAAGGAGCAGATCTCAAAGACAGGAATGGGTACGCTTGTCAAAACACTATTCACAATTTTACAGCATTATCGATATCTAGTCACACAACTAATACACATGCATATTGATCTCCTTCTTAACAGTTCACAGAGGTGCGGAGAAGCTCCTAGAAGCGGAGCGTAGAAGCACTTCAAGAGGAAATAAGCGGGATTTTTGCTCGACCAGGTCATAAGTCCGAAGGGAGAATACTATTACCCGCTACCGCCCCCATGAAAACCACTTCCAATTGTCATCGTGCTCGAAGGCACCAATTAGGCTAATGCCACTGGCTCAAGGCAACATGCATATGTAGGAGAAATTGTATATAGCTATACATGTGTGTATGTGTGAATTAATTAATATGATGGTTTGTGAGACACTGATGATATATATATATATATATATATATATATATATATATATATATATACATATATATATATGCATAAAGTGTACAATGTGTAGTATCTAAAAATACCAGCAAGCGAAAAAGAATTAAAATGAAAACACAAAATTAAATGAAAAAGAAATCATAAAACTAAAAATCCCCAAACCTTATAGTACGGTTGGTCTTACCAACGGTACTAAAAACTCGAGCCCCTGGAGCTGGCTCAAATGCCACGTGGTTTCCCTTTAGCACCAGTTCGTGCTGAACCGGTACTAAGAGGGGGGGGGGGCTTTAGTGCCCACACTTTAGTGCCGGTTATGGAACCGGCACTAAAGGGCCTTACGAACCGGTGCTATTGCCCGGTTCTGTACTAATGGGGTATGTGCGTACGCATGATGTCATATGTTTGCCCATTGTGGCATTTCGTCCTATAATTTTTATTTCTCTTTTTCCGGAGATGACCTTGGCACTTCGATACCTGGTTCGCTTTAACAAAAGGTTATGTGCATTGCTTGACGCAAAGGACGGGTGTATCCTCCTTTTCGGAAAGAAACAAAAAATATGCATTGCTCCTGGAGAACTTATACAACTATGAAACATGGAGTCATGCAAATATTGTATCTTCCATACACATATATGTCTGCCTCAACTTGGCTGGACGGATGAACTATGTTATTCCAAGATGTTCATGTGAATATGGAAAACAACACGTATTGATAAGTTTAATTTTGTTAGACCATACCTGAAAGGCGATTCTGATTATTGATTGGCTTGTTTAGCTCTATGAAGTGGTGTATATCATTCCATTTTCCTGTCTTATACTCCTTCCTTTCCTATATAAAAATCTTTTTAGAGATTTCAATATAGACTGCATACGGATGTATATAGACATATTTTAGGGCGTAGACTCACTCATTTTGCTCCATATTGAATCTCTAAAAAGACTTAAATTTTGAAACGGAGGGAGTACATGTTATCTTAGAATATATTTTGCCTATTGCTTCACTTCAGGCCCTACTAGGTATGTTTTACTTCAGATGGTAACGTTGTGTCTTGAGCAAAAGTTTATCTAATATTGAAGCTAATAAGAATACCATTAGATGAGTTACCCTGTAAACCTCTTTAAAATAACATTGTTTTCCTTTTACTGCCGAATTAACATAGTTCCGTGATAGGAGAGGAAACGGATTCCCTTCCAAAGAATAAGGAATCCATGATGCGTTCAAAACGGGTGTTTAAACAAATACCAGGAGACTACAAAAAAAAAAGGTACAAGCACCACTTGGCAGAAAGATGGACTGAGCCTATTCCAAACAACAGGGCTCAACATTTGAAAAATTTAGTATTCATTCTCAACGTGCATGGATAAGTAGTGTTGTAATTTTTAGAGTCATCATATACACCCGAATGTGTTGAGAACTTAAAGTTAGCCGTAGGTATGAAATTTGAGAGAATGGAGGCGTTCCACAAAACAAGTAGTACGAAAATATATTTTATAAAGAATCTCATGAGAATATATTTCATAAAGAATCTTATGAGAGTAATATGGTGTTATAGGTGTTACTATAATTTTCTTATAGGAGCGAGTGGATCTTGGCATATTTTCCTATAGAGTTTGTCAAACTTAACTAATTTTGGACTTTGGAAAAACCTAGAAATTTTAATTATTTTGGAATGAAGGGTGTAGTTAATTATCAATCAGCTGAGCTCTATATGCACTCATGTTGGCGGCGTGCTCTTGCGAGACCAGTATGTGAGGAGGAATTTAATTTCTAGACTAACTAGTATGCATTAACTATTTCCATTCAAAGCACGTTCATCTGCCAACTAATTAAACGGGTGCTAAGATACAACAGATCATGGATGAATGTGCCTGGCCGGTCCATGCTTTTTTCTAGTCTGCTACTGGCTGGATCCCGGTCGGCACTGTTGCACGTGAATCATTCAAGATCCCACTGCCATGCGTCAACAAGATGCCTGCTGGCAGCGGAACATAGTGCGAAGATTAGCTTCTACTAAGAGTTGGGGAGCACTAGCTGGCGCCATCTGTCTTTGCCAATAAGCAACTCCAATGCAGGAATCTAAATTCACAGGGATGTTGGTCTTCGAGGTTGCAGGCTAAAGACTGACCATATTCTCTACAAGTTGGTGCATACTTTCTCAACAATGATCTGTATAGAGACTGAGCACACGCTGGCTAGGTCGAGGAGCAGCCGGACAGGTTGGTACAATGGTAGTTGTATAGAGAAATGGACATCTCTTTCCCGAGGTCACCTATTCCTAGATGTAGTATCTCCTAACGCTAGCATGTGAGTACTGTTTTTTATTTCATAAAAAAGTTTCCGCCAACTGGTAGCTTATGGAGCTTGCCTCTCTTTCAGTGAAGATCATAGTTTTAAATAGCCGGCTATAGCCCCGCTATAGCCTTGCTAGCTATAACGTTTTCAGCAGGGTGCCGTTAAATGGTCTCATGTATAAATAGCCCCCTATAGCTTGCTATAGCCCGCTATATCTCCACTATAGCTGATTCTGAGGTTCGCTGCTATTTGGCATAGCCCGCTATTTAAAACATTGGTGAAGATTGAACAACATTATATATGCATCGATTATTTATACCTTGTTGAGTATGTACTCCTACTATTTTACACTGATTTTATGGTAGTAAGTTGTACATTTATTAGTATGTCGGGGACATTTTGTGTGTTAGGACTTGTGATTTTTTCGATAAAGGGTTGGCTTTATTGACTCAAAATGAAAAATCAAGAGGATACGAACACAATGAGCACACGCCGTGCCTCTGCATAGTTAGAATGCACACAACCAACATCAACACACACAAAATACGCCGACAAATAACAAAGTCATATAAGACCAAAACTATACTTAGGCGAGGAAAAGCAAACGATACGCGATCGACAAACTATAGCAATTACCATATTTGCACCAATCATTTTATGACACCATATAAAGAACGGGGTTCTTCAACAACAACGCCTTCGGAAAGGGAGCGGCGCTCAAGCGCTGCCGTCACCTGATCCGACCACAAGGCCGGAATCTAGGTTTTCACCTTCAAGAGTCAGTCCGAGCATATCCGAGCAATGCCTTCAACAAGGTAACGACATAAAAACATCTTCATTGCCAGGTATATCCAAGATGAAAGACCTAGGTTTTCACCCCGGAACTCGAGACCGAGTGCTTGTGTAGCACCGACAACGCCATCAGTTATTTGTTGTCACCACCACTTTTCCGCAATCCTGAAAGTTCCGCTGCACAACCATCCCTCTGCACCAAGTCGTTGACCATTGTTTGCATCTCTCCGCTGAAGTTAGCCACCGGATGTGCCTTTCGGTGGCCACGGTAATCAGCGGCGAGTCCGCCACTTAGGCCGAAGACTGATGGCGAAGCACACCTCCCTAGACTACCACCCCGTCGAGTAGAGCCCGCTTAGACCCGCCGGCCTAGAGACCGACACAGCTAGAGCCGAAGCACAAAAGATGGATCAACATCACCCGCGCTGAGCGCGGCTTCTGCTAGCCTGCAGATTGGTACCATGGACCTCCACCGCCGCGGTCTAGTCGCCGTTGGGTCAGCAGCCGTGGGACTATCAGATCTGGGCAGAGAATGTTGGGTAACGTAGCATGCCATTTCAAAAAAATTCCTACGCTCACACAAAATCTATCTAGGAGATGCATAGCAACGAGTGGGAGAGTGTGTCTACGTACCCTGTATACCGAAAGCGGAAGCATTTGACAACGCGGTTGATGTAGTCGAACTTCTTCTAGCTCCGACCGATCATGTACCGAACGTATGGCACCTCCGAGTTATGCACACGTTCAGCGCGGATGACGTCCCTCGCCTTCTTGATCAAGCAAGGTGTCGAGGAAGTAGATGAGTTCCGTCAACACGGCCAGCGTGGTGGCCAGCGATGGTGAAGTGATCCATGCAAGGCTTTGCCTAAGCACCGCGAGAATATGACCAGGGGTGTAAACTGTGGAGGTGGGTATCGCACACGGCTAACAATTGATGTTGTGTGTGTTCTAGGCACCCCCACACACACACACACACACACACATATATATATATATATATATATATATATATATATATATATATAGGTGGGAGGGGAGGAGAGGCAGCCAGGGGTGTCCTAGGGTTGGCCGCCGCTGCCTAGAGGCCTGCCTTGCCTGTGCCCCCCCCTCCATATGTATGGATGAAGGGGAAGGAAAGAGGGGGGTGGGGGAAGGAAGTGGGAATCCTAATCCACACTTCCCTTTCCTTATCCTCCACATATAGCCTTATAGGGGCGCACCAGCCCCCTGTGGGCTGGTGTGTTCCTTCACAAGGCCCATATGGCCCATAGGATTGCCGGGGGTACTCAAAACACGTTCCGGTGACCCGATAAGTACCTGATATCCTCTGGAACACTTTCGGTGTCTGAATACCATCGTCCTATATATCAATCTTTACCTCTCAACCATTTCGAGACTCGTCGTCATGTCCGTGATCTCATCCGGAACTCCGAATAACATTCGGTCACCAAATCACAAATCTCAATACTGTCCAAAATGTTTAAATTTAAATGTCAAACTGATGTCAAATAGCTCTCTTATTCCAGACAAACAGAAGACATCCCTAAACATGGTGGTAAAGCGCTTGTCGTAGTTCCTCGGATCAAATTCCATTTTTGCCAACTATCTTTTTAAAGAGTTTTCATGTTTAGAAAAAAATATTGAAGCGCGGATGGGGAGGGGTGGCTGAAATCAGCAAGCTTTCGAAGGAAGGAAAGACGGGCTAACAGCTTGATCTGGGACTACATTGATTAAACATAGGCTTAAGACATTTTATTTTGAAGGCAAAAGAAATCTGGATTCAAACTTCATTTGAAAATTTTAGGCGAAAAAAATACGAAAATTCCAAGTTTTTCCGGAAAAACGGTTTTCTCGGTCCCTACCAAAAAAAAAAACAATATCAAGAAAAAAAATCCTTGATTTGGTGGTGGAGGATGCGTCGTCAACCCCGTCCGCCACATTCCGTGATAATTTTCCAATCTTCTAGGGCGGGCACGCTGAAATTGGCGCTAATCTGCTGGATTTAGTTTCCCCTTGCTGACAATGGTGGAGGGATGCATATCGTACAACTCCCTCTAGAGTATTTGCTGTGCTGGTCGTCCCATTCACCCGCGAGAGAGAAGGGTTGCGCCACCACGGCGGCGTGGCACCACAGACCCCGTTTGGCAGTTGCTCTATTAAGTATACTGCTGGATGCGCTCCCGATGTCTTAATGGAGGGTGCTGATGCTGAGGGGAGGATATCAGGTGATACGGCTCATAATATGCTCCCATGCTCCAGGTCAGTTTGGGGCGTTGGATCTGGACTGTAGGAACAAGATTATGTAGGCTCACGTCCTTCTGGCAAATATACAAAGACACCCTTCATTATTCAGCATTTCATGCAGAAGTGCGTACCTATCCCTTGGTTCTGTATGACTCGTTCGCTTCGACTGTGTCTCCATCGCATTGTTCCCCGCCGCCGCCGAGCACATGGAGCATGTCCCAAAGCTGCCGGCCACCGTAGTGTATGCCTCATCTGATATTATTAGCCCCAACCCTACGCAACCTATTAGTAGGCCACTGTGCGCGTGCTGAATTGTAGCTCGGATCAGATCGGATCTGCCATGGGAGCCGATGATCAGATTGGATGTGCCATGGGAGCCGACGACCGCGTCGCCTGAAACGGAGACCCTATGCAACATGACATGGTAAGAGGAAGATCCTCCTTCCTTCGTCAGCATCCATGCCGTATTGTGGTGTTACATTATGTGAATTTCCTGGTTTTGTATTATGATTGGTGATCAGGGGGATTTTGTGTCGTTCGGGCGGTTCCTCTCAGAGCCGCTCGAGCGGGATACCATGGCGCCTATCTCGCAGCCACTCGCTACCATGGCACGCGTGGAATCACATCCGGAGGCTGAGCTCGATCTGTCGGTAAGGACATGTTGTCTGTGCCGGTCACAGCGGCCCTGAAATCTGCACTTTTGCAGTCAAAATCTGCAAGTGAAAAACAGTCTCTGTCTTTGGTGTTCCTCTTATGATGTTTGTGCTATTTTTGTTTCTTTTATCATATGGCTCATTGTGCAGAACTATTGTAAACATGAAGCTTTCTTGATCTATGAAGGAGTATTATAGTACTAGCGTCCGAGTTCACTGCATATTCCAACAGTGTTACCAGTACTGTAGTACGTATTCCCTCTGTAATGCTTCACTTTTTGGCATGTTTCAGAAGTATTACCAGTTGATATGGAAATAAATGTTTGCATACTTGTGTTGTTGAAAAATCAAGATGCACCTGCCTCACTTGTTAAATGATTTCAAATTAAACGGTGTCTTAAAGAATGTCCATGCTATTTCTATCTTCAATGCCATTGATAATAGAATCAAAATTTCCATTCCGAATTTTTTAGCAGACGACAAGGCCAAAAGAATGGTATTGAGTTTTGTGGCAATGGCGGTTGATTAGAGTTTTTTTAAACGTATATTGCGCATCCAAAATTAATAGAACAAAGGAATTAGGGTTCTATTGTTAAAAAAAGAAAGTAGGGTTCTGATCGAGAGTGGCGTTTTGGCACATGGCAGCATGCGCTCCTGGTTTTTAAAATATGTTTTAATTTTTAAACATATTTTGAAATATCAAAAAATTTCAAAAATTTGGCGCGTACATCTCGATATTGTATATGCTCACAAAGTCGTTCTGCAGAAGCGCGCGCTCCCGGGAGCACCAAAGGATTTCCGGGTTCTAATGATGTTAATTTGTTAACATTGAAATATAAAAATATAACCTCCAGTTTCTTCCTCTGAAACCATCTTCCCTTCTGGACAAACTCCTGCTCCAGGACTCCATCATTTGGGCATCAAGTTAGACAGTTGCCAAAAGATGCCTAGCTACTATGTTCGTCTAATAAATATTTACTGTAGCCACATCAACTCGTCTAACACTTGGTAGTAGGAAACAACATCAGCAGCCCCAATCGCCAAAGCTCAGGCCACTCCGACGAAAAGGTAGTGTTATATGATAATGTATCAGTGCTCATCGGTTCTGATTATTTTGATTGATGTTTGTAAGCTCTGACCTCTATCACTTGGTTCCAGGACATGACCGACTCTGGTTTCGGGATCTTGAAGTTAAATAAAAGAGAAGGATATCCAAGAATTCTCCTCCTCGACAGTACTCTCAACGCATCCTCAGTTTGACAGTAGAGTGATAGCCGAACATTGCTTAATAGTTTACCTTCGTTTCTCTAGACATTTCATACAGTTACCTCTAGAAGGCAAAGAAGTGCTAAGTCGTCCGCTGTTCTTTGAAACTTCACATTTAGAGCGCTGGAGACGATGTTGTTTGTTCTAGTGTTTTGGATCATCGAAGAAATTAAACAGTGCTTCTCGCTTGTGTCCGAAGTGCTTGCATTTGTTTGCTTTATTCAAGCACGTAGTTGGTACATGTTGTCTTCTGTAAGTTTATATTTTGTTGCTTACGTTTCCGGAGTCAGTAAGCTACTTTTCTTGATTTATCTCACACGGCCGTGAAATACTCTCAGGCTCTTTTTTTTTGCCATGAACATGGGGATCTTTATTGCTTCAGTAACATGTGATTACAATCTGCCCTAAGGCAACTAATGAGGAACGACGGGCATTCTTCGGGCCAGCATTCCGACGCCAACAAAGAACAAGCTTGTTTGACACACAGATCAGCCACCCTATTCCCATCCCTTGGAACATGTTTAATAGAAAAAGAGCTAAAAAATAATGATTTTCCCCCAATCATCTAAGATAGGCGCAACAATTGAGCATGAATTGTTGCGTGAAGTCCAGAGGTTCGGCACCTCTAAGCTATCTATTTCCATCACCACATGAGAGAAACCACGCAGTTGGGCAAAAATGACTCCTTCCCGGAGTGCCATAGCTTCTGCTATCAGAGGATCAGTGACCCCAGAAAAGGGTTTACTCCACGCACCCATGAAAGAAAGGTGGGATCGGGCAATGCCACCCCCTCCTCCACAGCTAGCAGTAGTATTGATCGCACCATCTGTGTTGATCTTGATCCACCCCACATCAGGCGGCCTCCACTGAACCCCCAAGATGTTGCGCTGGGGCTGAGGTAACTCCAGTAGTAGTAGATCATCACGGACTGATTTCACTGCATGGACCGAATACTCTCAGGCTCTTATTCAGAATTATGTTCTATGAGTCTGGCGATTCATATACGCACATTTCTGGCCTGTCTGTATGGTTTCTAGTCCATTTGACGTGGGGAGTAAGATGCAAAGATATGATGTTTCCAGGGGAAAGATGCAAATGTACCAAGGTGGCATACTGAAATTTATTGCTCAATTGATCCTGTCCCTTCATGCATATTTGACACACCTAGCAGTCCCGGAGCAGCGTATCACTCCAAAGGCTGGAGCACCCGATATTTTCCCGGTTGGACAAGGCTCCATCCCGGATAGCTAGCTCTTGTCTCACTTGTTTGTCTATTGAAATGATACGTTAGAAATGGGTGTTTCTCGAGTATATATAGAACGAATTTGATGCCAAACGTAGGTATTCCCAAGTAAAGACGTACATATATTTACAAGCACGGTGGACGGTTGCTAGATGAATAGTACGACTACAGTTTGTGTGCGTCATTGCCTTGGGTTAACCCCCTTTTCGGAAAAATCACTACGATTATGCATTGATTCATGTGTCAAATGCATTTCAGTGAAGACTTCTAGGGCTTGCATACGTGTGCGCGCGCGTGCATGTGGGCATGTTATATAGCGAAAAAGGCTTTCGCCCCGTTTTATATTATAAAGCAAACCGCCCAAGCCAACATCCAACAAGGTTCACAAACACACGCACACACATAAGTCTCAAACAAACACAAGCACACAAAGGGGTTACTGCTGAGGGCACAGCTCAACAAGCCCTGAAAACAGAAAACACAATACACTCACGCCCATTGTTGTGTGTAAAACGTAGGTTTTGGGGGAACTGGCTCAACCCTCAAAGGGGTGGCTTATCACATATATATAATGATGCCATACAAGTCCAATATCAATAAGGTACGGTTTACACAGTAGGGCTACAATACGAAGTCTAACACCCTCCTTCAATCTCAACTCACTCCTGAAGTATCTAGGAGGTTGAGATTGCCTCTGAACCTCAAACATGGGAGAAGGTAGAGGCTTGGTGAAGATGTCCGCAAGTTGATCTTTTGGAGAGATAAACCTGACTTGTAGTAGCTTCTGTGCAACACGTTCCCTCACAAAATGATAGTCAATCTCAATGTGTTTAGTCCGTGCATGGAACACCGGGTTTGACGACAGAAACGTAGCACCGATGTTATCACACCAAAGGACCGAAGGATGTGGCTGAGCAACTCCTAGCTCTTGAAGTAGGGACTCAATCCATATAAGTTCAACATTTGCATTGGCAACCGACTTGTACTCAGCTTCTGTGCTGCTGTGGGAAACAGTGGCTTGCTTGCGTGCACTCCATGCGATCAGATTAGGACCCAAGAACACAGCATGTCCCCCCGTGGATCGCCTGTCATCTGGACACCCAGCCCAATCAGCATCAGAGAATGCAGAAAGAACTCCGGAGGAACTGGGGCGCAGGTGAAGACCAAAGGAGACAGTGAGATGCACATAACGCAGTATGCACTTCACGGTGACGGTGTACGTCGGTGGGAGCATGAAGATCTTGGCACACCACGTTAACCGCAAAGGAGAGATCGGGACGCGTGATCGCCAGAATCTGCAGGCCACCAACAATACTCCCTGTACTCGGTAGCATCCTCGGAGAGAGAAGAGCACCATCAACAGCGAGAAAGGGTGTCGATGGAGGACATGGCGTGGCGATGGCTTGCACTTGAGCATACCAAAGACGGGCGCAAGAGATCAAGAGAGTACTTCTTCTGGGTGAGAGCCAAACTGCCACGAGACTGATAAGCGACTTCAATACCCAGGAAGAAATGAAGTTGTCCCAAATCCTTAACTGCAAAATCACGACCAAGTGCAGTCACAAGAGCATCAGCAGCCGTAGGAGATGAGCTCACCAGGACAATATCATCCACATACACAAGGAGGTACATGGTCACACTCGGTCGCTGAAACAAGAACAGTGAAGTATCAGCCGCCGAAGGAATGAACCCATGAGTGTGTAGATTTGAAGCCAGGCGAGCATGCCAGGCACGGGGAGCCTGCTTCAGTCCATATATGGCCTTCGTCAGATGACAGAGATGATGAGGCTGAGTGTGATCAACAAATCCAGGTGGCTGCCGCATGTAAACCTCTTCTTCAAGCAATCCATGAAGAAAAGCGTTCTGCACATCAAGCTGGCGGAGAGACCATCCAGAAACTGCCAGAGACAGAAGAAGTCGAATAGTGGTAGGCTTGACAAGTGGGCTGAATGTATCCTCATAGTCCAGGCCCTGACGCTGTTTAAAGCCCTTAGCCACGAGGCACGCTTTGTAGCGCTCAATAGAACCATCTGCATGTTTCTTCTGTTGGGGAACGTAGTAATTTCAAAATTTTCCTACGTACACACAAGACCATGGTGATGGCATAGCAACGAGAGGGGAGAGTGTACGTCACGTACCCTCGTGAACCCGAAAGCGGAAGCGTTATAACAACGCGGTTGATGTAGTAAATGCGTCTTGACGATCCGACCGATCCAAGCACCGAGCGTCACGGCACCTCCAAGTTACGCACACGTTCAACTCGATGGCGATCCCGGGCTCCGATCCAGCAAAGCGTCGGGGATGAGTTCCGTCGACCGCGACGCATTTACATGGTGACGATGATGATGCTCCACCGACGCAGGCTTCGCCTAAGCTCCATGACGAAATGACTTCTCCGGTGCGAGGCTTCGCCTAAGCTCATGACGATATGACCGAAGTGGAATATGGTGGAGGGCACCGCACACGGCTAAGGAACGATCCGTAGATCAACTTGTGTGTTGGGGTGCCCTGCCCCGTATATAAAGGAGCAAAAGAAGTGCGGCCAGCCCAAGCGGCGCTGGAGGAGTCCTACTCCCACCGGGAGTAGGACTCCCCCTTCCTAGTTGGAATAGGATTGGGGAGGGGAAGAGAGAAGGCGCCCCCTCTCCTTGTCCTATTCGGACTAGAGGCGCGTGACCTGCCCTGGCGGCCCTTCCTCTTCTCCCTATGGCCCATCAAGGCCCATTGACCCCGGGGTTCCGGTAACCCCGGTGTTAAATAACTTCCTGTTTTCATCCGGAACCTTTCCAGAAGTCCAAACATAGGCTTCCAATATATCAATCTTTATGTCTCGACCATTTCGAGACTCCTCGTCATGTCCGTGATCACATCCGGGACCCGAACAACCTTCGTACATCAAAACTTATAAACTCATAATGAACTGCCATCGAAACGTTAAGCGTGCGGACCCTACGGGTTCGAGAACTATGTAGACATGACCTAGAACCATTCAGGTTAATAACCAATAGCGGAACCTGGATGCCCATATTGGTTCCTACATATTCTACGAAGATCTTTATCGGTCAAACCGCATAACGATATACGTTCTTCCCTTTGTCATCGGTATGTTACTTACCCGAGATTCGATCATCGGTATCCAATACCTAGTTCAATCTAGATTCTTTGGTAAGTCTCTTTACTCGTTCCGTAATACATCATCTCACAACTAACTCATTAGTTGTAATGCTTACAAGGCTTATGTGATGTGTATTACCGAGAAGGCTCAGAGATACCTCTCCGACAATCGGAGTGACAAAACCTAATCTCGAAAATCGCCAACCCAACAAGTACCTTTGGAGACACCTGTAGTACTCCTTTATGATCACCCGATTCGTTGTGAAGTTTGGTAGTACCCAAAGTGTTCCTCCGATGGCAGGAGTTGCATAATCTCATAGTTACAGGAACATGTATAAGTCATGAAGAAAGCAATAGCAATATACTAAGCGATCAAGTGCTAAGCTAACGGAATGGGTCATGTCAATCACATCATTCTCCTAATGAGGTGATCCCATTAATCAAATGACAACACATGTCTATGGTTAGGAAACACAACCATCTTTGATTAATGAGCTAGTCTAGTAGAGTCATACTAGTGACTATCTGTTTGTCTATGTATTCACACATGTATTGTGTTTCCGGTTAATACAATTCTAGCATGAATAATAAACATTTATCATGATATAAGGAAACAAATAATAACTTTATTATTGCCTCTAGGGCATATTTCTTTCAGTCTCCCACTTGCACTAGAGTCAATAATCTAGATTACACAGTAATGATTCTAACACCCATGGAGTCTTGGTGCTGATCATGTTTTGCTCGTGGAAGTGGCTTAGTCAATGGTGCGCAACATTCAGATCCGTATGTATTTTGCAAATCTCTATGTCTCCCACTTGGACTTGGTCACGAATGGAGTTGAAGGCGTCTCTTGATATGCTTGGTCCTCTTGTGAAATCTGGATTCCTTTGCCAAGGCAATTGCACGATATTGTCACGAGAAGATCTTCATTGGTCCCGATGCACTAGGTATGACACCTAGATCGGAAATGAACTCTTTCATCCAGACTCCTTCATTTCTTGCTTCCGAAGCAGCTATGTACTCCGCTTCACATGTAGATCCCGCCACGACGCTTTGTTTAGAACTGCACCAATGACAGCTCCACCGTTTAATAAAAACACGTATTCGGTTTGCGATTTAAAATCGTCCGGATCGGTGTCAAAGCTTGCATCGGCGTGACCATTTACGACTAGCTCTTTGTCACCTCCATATACTGAGAAACATATCCTTAGTCCTTTTCAGGTATTTCGGGATGTTCTTGACCGCTGTCCGGTGATCCACTCCTGGATTACTTTGGTACCTTCCTGCCAAGCTTACAGCTAAGCATACGTCAGGTCTGGTACACAGCATTGCATACATGATAGAGCCTATGGCTGAAGCATAGGGAACATCTTTCATTTTCTCGCTATCTTCTGCTGTGGTCGGGCATTGAGTCTGAATCAATCTCACACCTTATGTCTGGTAAAAAACCTTTCTTTGCACGATCCATTTTGAACTTCTTCAAAACTTTATCAAGGTATGTGCTTTGTGAAAGTCCAATTAAGCGTCTTGATCTATCTCTATAGATCTTGATGCCCAATATGTAAGCAGCTTCACCGAGGTCTTTCATTGAAAAACTTTTATTCAAGTATCCTTTTATGCTATCCAGAAATTCTATATCATTTCCAATCAATAATATGTCGTCCACATATAATATCGAAATGCTTCTGAGCTCCCACTCACTTTTTGTAAATACAGGCTTCTCCAAAAGTGCATATAAAACCATATGCTTTGATCACACTATCAAAGCGTTTATTCCAACTCCGAGAGGCTTGTACGAGACCATAAATTGATCGCTGGAGCTTGCACACTTTGTTAGCACCTTTTGGATCAACAAAACCTTCTGGTTGCATCATATACAACTCTTCTTCCAGAAATCCATTCAAGAATGCAGTTTTACATCCATTTGCCAAATTTCATAATCATAAAATGCGGCAATTGCTAACATGATTCAGACAGACTTAAGCATCGCTACGGGTGAGAAAGTCTCATCATAGTCAACCCCTTGAACTTGTCGAAAACCTTTCGCAACAAGTCGAGCTTTGTAGACAGTAATATTACCATCAGCGTCAGTCTTCTTCTTAAAGATCCATTTATTCTCAATGGCTTGCCGATCATCGGGCAAGTCAACCAAAGTCCATACTTTGTTCTCATACATGGATCCCATCTCAGATTTCATGGCTTCCAGCCATTTCGCGGAATCTGGGCTCACCATCGCTTCTTCATAGTTAGTAGGTTCGCCATGGTCAAGTAACATGACTTCCAGAATAGGATTACCGTACCACTCTGGTGCGTATTTTATTCTGGTTGACCTACGAAGTTCAGTAGCAACTTGATCTGAAGTTTCATGATCAAAATCATTAGTTTCCTCACCAATTGGTGTAGTTGTCACAGGAACCGTTTCTTGTGATGAACTACTTTCCAATAAGGGAGAAGATACAGTTATCTCATCAAGTTCTACTTTCCTCCCACTCACTTCTTTCGAGAGAAACTCCTTCTCTAGAAAGGATCCGAATTAACAGCGAAAATCTTGCCTTCAGATCTGTGATAGAAGGTGTACCCAACAGTCTCCTTTGGGTATCCTATGAAGACACATTTCTCCGATTTGGGTTCGAGCTTATCTGGTTGAAGTTTCTTTACATAAGCATCGCAGCCCCAAACTTTAAGAAACGACAACTTTGGTTTCTTGCCAAACCACAGTTCATACGGTGTCGTCTCAACGGATTTAGATGGTGCCCTATTTAACGTGAGCGCGGCCGTCTCTAAAGCATATCCCCAAAAGCGATAGCGGTAAATCAGTAAGAGACATCATAGATCGCACCATATCAAGTAAAGTACGATTCTGACGTTCGGACACACCATTTCTCTGTGGTGTTCGGGTGGCGTGAGTTGAAAACTATTCCACATTGTTTCAAATGTAAACCAAACTCGTAACTCAAATATTCTCCTCCACGATCAGATCGTAGAAACTTTATTTTCTTGTTACGATGATTTTCCACTTCACTCTGAAATTCTTTGAACTTTTCAAATGTTTCAGATTTGTGTTTCATTAAGTAGATATACCCATATCTGCTCAAATCATCTGTGAAGGTGAGAAAATAACGATACCCGGCGTGCCTCAACATCCATTGGACCACAAACATCGGTATGTATGATTTCCAACAAATCAGTTGCTCGCTCCATAGTTCCGGAGAACGGCGTTTTAGTCATCTTGCCCATGAGGCATGGTTCGTAAGTACCAAATGATTCATAATCAAGTGATTCCGAAGCCCATCGGTATGGAGTTTCTTCATGCGTTTTACACCGATATGACCCAAGCGGCGGTGCCACAAATAAGTTGCATTATCATTATCAACTCTGCATCTTTTGGTTTCAACACTATGAATATGTGTATTACTACTATCGAGATTCAATAAAATAGACCACTCTTCAAGGGTGCATGACCATAAAAGATATTATTCAAATAAATAGAACAACCATTATTCTCTGTCTTAAATGAATAACCGTCTCGCATCAAACAAGATCCAGATATAATGTTCATGCTCAATGCTGGCACCAAATAACAATTATTTAGGTCTAAAACTAATCCCGATGGTAGATGTAGAGGTAGCGTGCCGACCGCGATCACATCGACTTTGGAACCATTTCCCACGCACATCGTCACCTCGTCCTTAGCCAATCTTCGCAATCCGTAGTTCCTGTTTGAGTTGCAAATATTAGCAGAACCGATTATCAAATACCGGTACTACTGCGAGTATTAGTAAGGTACACATCAATAACATGTATATCACATATACCTTTGATCACCTTGCCATCCTTCTTATCCGCCAAATACTTGGGGCAGTTCCGCTTCCAGTGTCCAGTTTGCTTGCAGTCAAAACACTCAGTTTCAGGCTTAGGTCCAGACTTGGGTTGTTTCTCTTGAGCAGCAACTTTCTTGCTGTTCTTTTTGAAGTTCCCCTTCTTCTTTCCTTTGCCCTTTTTCTTGAAACTAGTGGTCTTGTTGACCATCAACACTTGATGCTCTTTCTTGATTTCTACCTCCATGACTTTTAGCATTGCGAAGAGCTCGGGAATTGTTTTGGTCATCCCTTGCATATTATAGTTCATCACGAAGCTCTTGTAGCTTGGTGGCAGTGATTGGAGAATTCTGTCAATGACACTATCATCCGAAAGAGTAACTCCCAGTTGAATCAAGTGATTATTATACCCATACATTTTGAGTATATGTTCACTGACAGAACTATTCTCCTCCATCTTGCAGCTATAGAACTTATTGGAGACTTCATATCTCTCAATCCGGGCATTTGCTTGAAATATTAAATTCAACTCTGGAACATCTCATATGCTCCATGACGTTCAAAACGTCGTTGAAGACCCGGTTCTAAGCCGTAAAGCATGGCACCTTGAACTATCGAGTAGTCACCAGCTTTGCTCGCGGATGTTCACAACCACGGCGTTGCTCCTGCAGCAGGCACGGCACCCAGCGGTGCTTCGGGACGTAATTCTTACAATGCAGCAATGAGGATAATCCTCAAGTTACGGACCCAGTCCGTGTAATTGCTACCATCATCTTTCAACTTTGCTTTCTCAAGGAACGCATTAAAATTCAACGAAACAACAGCACGAGCCATCTATCTACAGTAAACATAGACAAGCAAAATACTATCAGGTACTAAGTTCATGATAAATTTAAGTTTAATTAATCATATTAAAAACTCCCACTTAGACAGACATCTCTCTAGTCATCTAAGTGATTACGTGATCCAAATTAACTAAACCATGTCCGATCATCACGTGAGATGGAGTAGTTTCAATGGTGAACATCACTATGTTGATCATATCTACTATATGATTCACGTTCGACCTTCGATCTCCGTGTTCGAGGCCATATCTGTTATATGCTAGGCTCGTCAAGTTTAACTTTGAGTATTCTGCGTGCGCAACTGTTTTGCACCCGTTGTATTTGAACGTAGAGCCTATCACACCCGATCATCACGTGGTGTCTCAGCACGAAGAACTTTCACAACGGTGCATACTCAGGGAGAACACTTCTTGATAATTTTAGTGAGAGATCATCTTATAATGCTACCGTCAATCAAAGCAAGATAAGATGCATAAAGGATAAACATCACATGCAATCAATATAAGTGATATGATATGGTCATCATCATCTTGTGCTTGTGATCTCCATCGCCGAAGCACCGTCATGATCACCATCGTCACCGGCGCGACACCTTGATCTCCATCGTAGCATCTTTGTCGTTTCGCCAACTATTGCTTCTACGACTATCGCTACCGCTTAGTGATAAAGTAAAGCAATTACATGGCGTTTGCATTTCATACAATAAGCGACAACCATATGGCTCCTGCCGATTGCCGATAACTTCGGTTACAAAACATGATCATCTCATACAATAAAATATAGCATCACGTCTTGACCACATCACATCACAACATGCCCTGCAAAAACAAGTTAGGCGTCCTCTACTTTGTTGTTGCAAGTTTTACGTGGCTGCTACGGGCTAAGCAAGAACCGTTCTTACCTACGCATCAAAACCACAGCGATAGTTTGTCAAGTTGGTGCTGTTTTAACCTGCGCAAGGACCGGCGTAGCCACACTCGGTTCAACTAAAGTGAGAGAGACAGACACCCGCCGGTCACCTTTAAGCAACGAGTGCTCGGAGCGGTGAAACCAGTCTCGCGTAAGCGTACGCGTAATGTCGGTCCGGGCCGCTTCATCTCACAATACCGTTGAACCAAAGTATGACATGCTGGTAAGCAGTATGACTTATATCGCCCACAACTCACTTGTGTTCTACTCGTGCATATGACATCAACGCATAAAACCAGGCTCGGATGCCACTTTGTTGGGGAGCGTAGTAATTTCAAAATTTTCCTCGTACACAGGACCATGGTGATGGCATAGCAACGAGAGGAGAGTCTGTCCACGTACCCTCGTGAGACCGAAAGCGGAAGCGTTATAACAACGCGGTTGATGTAGTCGTGCGTCTTCACGATCCGACCGATCCAAGCACCGAGCGTCACGGCACCTCCGAGTTACGCACACGTTCAGCTCGATGGCGATCCCGAGCTCCGATCCAGCAAAGCGTCGGGGATGAGTTCCGTCGGCCGCGACGGCGTGGTGGCGATGATGATGCTCCACCGACGCGGGGCTTCGCCTAAGCTCATGACGATATGACTTCTCCGGTGCAGGGCTTCGCCTAAGCTCGCTGACGATATGACGAAGTGGAATATGGTGGAGGGGGCACCGCTGCGGCTAAGGAACGATCCGTAGATCAACTTGTGTGTTGGGGTGCCCCCTGCCCCGTATATAAAGGAGCAAAGGGGTGCGGCCAGCCAAAGGGGCGCGCTGGAGGAGTCCTACTCCCACCGAGTAGGACTCCCCTTTCCTAGTTGGAATAGGATTGGGGAGGGAAGAGAGAGGGGCGCCCTCTCCTTGTCCTATTCGGAGTAGAGGGCAGCGCCTGCCCTGGCCGGCCCTTCCTCTTCTCCCTATGGCCCATCAAGGCCCATTGACCCCGGGGTTCCGTAACCCCGGTGTTCCGTAACTTCCTGTTTTCATCCGGAACCTTTCCGAAGTCCAAACATAGGCTTCCAATATATCAATCTTTATGTCTCGACCATTTCGAGACTCCTCGTCATGTCCGTGATCACATCTGGGACCCCAAACAACCTTCGGTACATCAAAACTTATAAACTCATAATGAACTGCCATCGAAACGTTAAGTGTGCGGACCCTACGGGTTCGAGAACTATGTAGACATGACCTAGAACCATTCCCGGTCAATAACCAATAGCGGAACCTGGATGCCCATATTGGTTCCTACATATTCTATGAAGATCTTTATCGGTCAAACCGCATAACGATATACGTTGTTCCCTTTGTCATCGGTATGTTACTTACCCGAGATTCGATCGTCGGTATCCAATACCTAGTTCAATCTAGATTCTTTGGTAAGTCTCTTTACTCGTTCCGTAATACATCATCTCACAACTAACTCATTAGTTGTAATGCTTGCAAGGTATGTGATGTGTATTACCGAGAAGGCCCAGAGATACCTCTCCGACAATCGGAGTGACAAAACCTAATCTCGAAATACGCCAACCCAACAAGTACCTTTGGAGACACCTGTAGTACTCCTTTATGATCACCCAGAAACGTTGTGACGTTTGGTAGTACCCAAAGTGTTCCTCCGGTAAACGGGAGTTGCATAATCTCATAGTTACAGGAACATGTATAAGTCATGAAGAAAGCAATAGCAATATACTAAACGATCAAGTGCTAAGCTAACCTAATGGGTCATGTCAATCACATCATTCTCCTAATGAGGTGATCCCATTAATCAAATGACAACACATGTCTATGGTTAGGAAACACAACCATCTTTGATTAATGAGCTAGTCTAGTAGAGGCATACTAGTGATTATCTGTTTGTCTATGTATTCACACATGTATTATGTTTCCGGTTAATACAATTCTAGCATGAATAATAAACATTTATCATGATATAAGGAAACAAATAATAACTTTATTATTGCCTCTAGGGCATATTTCCTTCATCTTCACCTTGAACACCCACTTCGAATTAATGATGTTGATGCGAGACGGAGGGGGAACAAGTGTCCAGGTATTATTCTTCATAAGAGCATGATATTCTTGTTCCATAGCAGACCTCCAGTGTGGAATACTCATAGCGGCTTGATAACTGCGTTGTTCGGCGGTTAGATCATCCACAACATGAGCCAGGCAACCAGCAAGATAGGTGACCATGCCATCGGTGCGCTCCTTGGGACAAAACAATGCCACTGCGGCTGCGAGTGTGTGGACGCCGCGGAGGAGCAAACACCGGGGCCGGCGGGATGTCCGGAGCAGGTGAAGCTGGTCCAGGGGACTCCGGCGAAGAAGGACCGGGGGACGTCAGGCTGGGCGACGGCGGACCAGGCGACAGCAGGCCAGGCGACGTAGGCCCCGGCGGCGTGTGAGCCACTGCAGACCCGGGCGAAGTGGGCACCAAGGACGCCCGCGCGGATGGCGAGGGCGACGATGGAGGGGAGTCCGGGCGAGGAGGTGGCGGCGGAGACTGCTCAGAGGAGGCCGTTGCAGGCTTTGGCCCGGTCGCAGTAGCCAGCACTTGCTCCGGCCCAGGCGCGGTTGGAGACGGGCGCTCGATGCGGGGTCGAGGGCTGGAGGCGGTGCATGCACCGGCCGATCGACGTGCATCACAGGCGACGTAGCAGGTTCATCAGGGAGGAGTTCCAGGCGAGCTCCAAGTCCAATTCCTGCACCATGATTAGGTAACAACATAGGCGAATATGCAACATCTTCAAATTGGCCGGGCATAAGAGGAGATGAATGCATAGAAGGTGATGTGGTGGATGACTGAGGTATGGCAGAAAAGGGGAAGACGGTCTCATCAAATACAACATCCCGAGATATGAAGACTCGATTGGTTGGGACATGGAGACACTTGTAGCCTTTATGAAGAGAACTATACCCTAAGAACACACACTTTTTGGAGCGAAACTCAAGTTTGCGATCATTATAAGGACGAAGATGAGGCCATCAGGCACACCCGAACACCTTAAAAAAGGTATAGTCATGAGTTTCACCTAAGAGAAGCTCAATCGAAGTTTTCATATTAAGAACACGCGTAGGTAATCTGTTAATGAGAAAACACGCGGTAGCAAAAGCATCACTCCAAAAACGAAAGGGTACAGAAGCATGAGCAAGAAGTGTGAGGCCGGTCTCAACTATATGGCGATGTTTGCGCTCAATAGCGCCATTCTGCTGATGTGTATGCGGGCATGATAAACGATGAGAGGTCCCAAGCTTAATAAAGAAGGTGTTGAGGTTGCGATATTCGCCCCCCCAATCTGATTGAACATGGATAATTTAATGCTTGAGTAGACGTTCAACATGCAATTGAAACTGTATGAATATATCAAACATATCAGAGTTGCGCTTAAGAAGATAAAGCCAAGTGAAGCGACTATAGGCATCAACAAAACTGACATAATAGTTGTGACCACTAACAGATGTTTGTGCCGGACCCCACACATCAGAAAACACAATTTCAAGAGGGTTCTTTACTTCTCTAGTAGATGAAACAAAAGGTAGCTGATGACTCTTGCCTTGCTGACAGGCATCACACACGGACATCTCTTTATTGCTAGACACTAATGGCAGCTCATGACGGTGGATTATGTGGCGAACGATGGGTGTGGCGGGGTGACCAAAGCGAGAGTGCCACTGGAAAGGCGACACACGAACACCGCTGAAGACGCACGGGGCGGATGGATCCTCCAAGCGGTACAAGCCTTGGCTCAACCGACCCACGAAGCGTAACGTCCGGGTTGCTCGATCCTTAACAAAAGATTAAAAGGGTGAAATTCACATAGGACATGATTATCAAGGGTGAGCTTAGGGACAGATAAAAATTACGAGTTACCGAGGGTACCCGTAAAACATTACGAAGATGGAGCTGCCTAGAGGGATGACTAGTTAAGAGAGATGCTTGGCCAATATGAGAGATGGGCATACCTACACCATTGACGATGTGAACCTGATCGTGCCCGTAGTAGGGCTGGTAGGTGGAGAGTTTGTTGAGATCGTTCGTCATGTTATCCGTGGCGCCGGTGTCCATCTACCAAGCTGGATCAACAGGGTAGGATGGTGTCTATCCCTGCTCGACGCGCGGGTCCTTGCCCTTGGCGGCGATGTGGGCAGACGGGGCGGCAGCGATGTGGGCAGCCGGGGCGGTGGTGGGAGGACCAAAGTCTGCCATGGCAAACTGGCGTTCGTTGCCCTTGCCGTCGTTGCCGATGCCAAGGAAGCTCCTCTGAAAGCGGCGGTGACACTTGGAGGCGACATGGCGTTCACGACCACATAGCTGGCACACCACCCTAGTGTTAGGGCCCCCACCCAGGGTCGATGCAGGGGGCGGGGCTGCCTTGCCAGGTGACGGGGCAGGTGGGCGCTGGCCACGAGAGGCCCAGAAGGCCGCCGGCTGGGCGGTGATGGTGGCGGAGGAGCGACGAGCCTCGACACGTTGCTCGGTGAAGAGGAGGCGTCAGTAGAGCTCGTGAGGAGGCATCGCTGGCTTGGCGTTGTGGACGGCCTCGGAGAGATTGTCGTAGTCGGCGTCGAGGCCTTTGATGACGAAGCCGGGGAACTCCTCGTCGCTAAGCGGCCGACCAATAGAGGTGAGCGTGTCCGCCAGTACCTTCATCTTGTTGAAGTAGGTCGTAGCGGAGGACTCCAGCTTCTTGATGTCAGCGAGTTCGCTGCGAAGGGCCATCGAGCGGGAGGTAGAGACCTGGGCAAAGGCGTGCTCCAGGGTCGTCCAGGCGTCCATGAAGGTGGCGGCGAAGAGACAAAGGCCAGCGACCCCGTCGCCGAGAGAACCCTGGATGGCAGAGAGGATCGCCTGGTCCTGCTGCACCCACATACGGTGTTCCGGGTTGATGGCCGGGCCGTGGAAGGTAGGGATGATCTGCGGAGGACACGGTAGCGAACCATCAACAAACCCGAGGAGAGACCGGCTGCGTAGCAGCGGTAGGACCTTGGTGCGCCAGAACAAGTAGTTGTCCGGCGTGAGTCGGATGGCGATCAAGTTATCGAAGTGGAACGGCCCGATGGGCGTGATTGTGCCAGCAGCAGGGACGATTGGCGGCGGAGCCGCGACAGGATCCACGACCGCGACCGATGACGCGGGTGGTGGCGCGGGGACGATTGGGATCATGGCCACGGGTGGTACCGTGAGCGAGGCCGCGGGTGGCTCCGCGGGCAGCGTCTCCCCCGAGGTCGTCGGGATGACGGCGAGTGTTGAGGAGGATCCAGAGGAGGCCATCGCGGACGGCGGCGGCGCGACTGGTGCTGAGGCCGTCGCGGGCGGTGACAGTGGGTTCGGCGCTGAAAACAGGGAGCCGACGGCGGTGGTGCTAAAGAACTGAGGCACTGACAGAGCCAGGGGGCGAGGTGGGAGGTTGAGGAGGGGGCAAGCGACGCGGGGATAGACCCAGAGCTGGCGGCGCCCGAAGCAGAAGCGGTCATGGCGCCGGCGGCAGTAGCTCTAGGGTTTAGGGTTTTGGTACGGCGGCAGTGGCGGGTGGGGTGGAGGTGGAGGACCTAGGTTAGACTCGATACCAGGTAAAACGTGGGTTTTGAGGAAATTGGCTTAACCCTCAAAGAGGTGGCCTGTCACATATATATAATGATGACATACAAGTTTAATATCAATAAGGTATGGTTTACACAGTAGAGCTATAATACGAAATCTAACGTTGTGGGCATGTTATATGGAAAGCTAAACCCAAAGACCGGTTGATGCCGTGTTGTACCTCCTACGCTACGATGCATCTTTATCCCACCTGACTGAATAGCAAATATGGGCAGCACTGAGCACCATAAGAAGCAATCATATATGAATACATACATACTCTACGATTGATGCATAAAAAATTAGCACACTCTTCCCTAAATTAGTTAATTTACTCGGATCAATAGCGAAAACGCAAAACGGTGCCTGAGCCCAAACACTCTCCATATCCTGGTCGATTATTTGTCTTGGGATTTGTGTTCACCATTGTATTCTCAAACTTTTATAGTACTCCCTCCTTTCTGGTTTATAGGGCTTAATTCAAAAATCTCACTAATTAAGGTAGATGGTGAGTGGTGGAATACCTTTTGTAGTTTGCAAAAGCACCTAACTAATGCTCTTGTTTTTCTTAAAAAATTATGTTTACCAATGCATTAATTGCAATGCAGGCATGCATAAAGTACATCATTGGTCAATTTTTCTTTTAATACTTGCATGCAATGATTTAATACACCTTGGAATTTGAACATGTAATGAAGAACAACCAAATTGAGGCATATAAAATGGAAAAACTAAAATTTTGAGATAAGTCCTATAAACCGGAAAGGAGGGAGTAGCATCTTTCTTTCTTTATCAGATCATTGTGGCCCACGCGTGGAGGTGTATCTTTCTGGTGACGGGGTTCCTAGGAGCAAACCCTATTCGGCGCTTAATGCGCCCGTTACACGCCCTAAATAATTGCGGGTGTGCACACTGGCGGCTCGAACCGGCGACCTCCTACTTCGATCTATGTTGCACTAACCACCCCACCACCAATCCTCATGTGACTACTTCAATCCTTTCCTTCCTTCTTTTTTCTTTTTTATTTTTTTAATCCCTTTTCCTCTTTTCCTTTTTCCTTTTTCCTTTTTCCTTTTTTCTTTATTTCTCTTCCTTGGTTCGATGAGCTGTTTTCAAATTCGTTATTTTTTCCTCAAAATTGCTGATTTTGTTTTTCAAATTCAGTGAATTATTTTAAAATTTGATGAACTTTTTTTCAAATTCGATGAGCCTTCTTTCAAATTCAATGATTTTTTTGTCAAATTCTGCGAACCTTTTTAAAGTTTGTGAACTTTTTATAAGTTTCATGAACTTTTTCTCAAATTCGATGACCTCCTTTCAAATTTGACGAACTTTTCATTCTGTATGATTTTTTGTTTAAAACTGATGAACTTTTTTTCAAGTTTGTGAACTTTTTCTTCAAAATTGATGAACTTTTTCAAAATTGATTAAACATTTTCAAATTCATGATTTTTTTTCCAATAATAGTGTTACAGATGTTGACGCTATTTTAAATGACTATTGTTGACTAGCTGTTGTGGTTAGCCAAACTTGTATGAGAACTCAACGGTGTGAATTTGAATCCGGGAGAGAACAAATTATTGTGTCATTTTTATTCGTGCTGCAGGTTTTGTTGCGTTGTGCATCCTTGGGCCGGCCCAATTGGACGCCGCAGTGAGCACCAGTTGGCCTCCACGGCACTAAATCTTATATTTACTAATTGGAGGCACCTTTCAAGCCATTTAATTAACCCACATCATCAAAACTAATTGTAGCGTTGGATTGTAGAATTTACGGCCAGGATAGAAAGAAAATTTGCGTAATAAAGATGGTGCAGTAAATATGGATCTGCCACGTTCATGGGTAGGCAAAAAAAAAAATAGGAGCCTACATGCATGACAAGTCCATGATGTGTTGCGTAATAAAGATGGTGCAGTAAGAAAGGATCTGCCACGTCCATGGGTAGTGAAAAAAATTAGGAGCCTGCACGCATAGGAGCCTACATGCATGACAACTCCACGATGTGTTTTTTAGCAAATCTCCACGATGTGTTGCGTAATAAAGATGGTGCAGTAAGAAAGGATCTGCCACGTCCATGGGTAGTGACAAAAATTAGGAGCTTGCACGCATGAAAACTCCATGATAGAAAAAAAATTGAGACACAACTCCACAATAGATGAAAAAGGAAAAAAATCCACGAATAGAGACCTCCACGGATTAAAACTGCACGATGTCCACCGGTACTAAAAAACAGAAACATCCACACGGGAAACTCCATGATAGATGAAAAAGGAAAAAAGATCGAGGTGGAGAAAATTTTTCCACGACGACCTACTAGATGGCACGTACGCCCTTCCCAACCAGATTACAGATAGAAAAAAATTGCAGATTCAAAAAAATCAAACATCGCCTTCAACTCCTCTGCATACATGGTTGCTGCCTGCTCCTCAGAAAAGGAAGTTTGTTGGTTACGGACATGGAGCCGATCGAGACTGACAAGGAGACACGGTGGACGGTGCCATACCTTCTCAGATGCCCACTACGTTGTGAAAATCAATGACGAATCCTTCATGTATTACTTGACTTGAACAGGACCTCAGGTTTTGTATCCTAAGCCTAATCCCTTAGAACAAGCATTCATGGAATCCCGTGAGCATATTAACCTATTTTTTCTTCACGTATGTGCATTAAGAAAGGGGAATCCATACCATGTTGTGATGTATCAAATGAAATATGAGTTGATTGCCTTCTCTCACTTTGCCCTACCCATAGTTCTATACACCGTATTACCTTGAATTAATCAATGTCGCTATTACCAACACCTTAGTCCGTTGCTGGATAGTAGATACAATATGTATATTTCACGACAGACATATCAATATATGTATTTTTTCTTAACTATCATGATTAATTTATGGTTGGAAGTGAAGGCAGGTAAAACTTATTATTTCCCGACCTAATGATGTGGTATGAGATTGTGCAGCTCAAATTTAGTTTTATGGCCATATTTATTATCTGAATATATATATATATATATATATATATATATATATATATATAGTAAAAAAATTATCATCGTATTAAGAAGCCTAATATGACTAACATGATTTACTATTTCTTTGGGCCATTAAAAGGCCCTAGGGAATGGTTTTGAGGGTTATCGTGGATTTTTAATGGACAAGCTTCATATACTGGGCCCCATATTGTCCTACAAAAACACACACAAAAAAAACCCTGAAGATGTAACTTATACGGTTGGGATGAAGCAAGTATTGTACAGTTCAGTTTAGTTGAGTCCTAAAAGCTTACAATTACATATTCCATTATAGATGATTCAGATGTAGATTCCTTGATTTTTGGCTGAAAACCCATCTTACAAAATAAAGTACAAGTCTAATAGGCTCAGATGGTGACTTGCTAACAACGTTCCTTGGTCAGCAATTTTACATGTCGGATGTTATGCAGTGCTCGATGCCCCCAATGAAGATATATCAATGATGGTTGTCGGCATCGGGCGTCTACAATTCAGAACAAGTGTTTCTACTGTAAGATGTTTGGTGGTACGATCAAACAAAAATGCAAGCTGGTGATGGACTGGTCATCATTTACATAGTCGATGGGTTTGGTTGCATGATATCTCATTTGTGTCATCTCAATCACATAATTGCATGTAGTAATTTTTTTACACCACATGATTCTAATAGATGGCTCACACATATTCATGTATGTACTTATTCATCATATTCACTCATGTAACAGTTTCTGCTCTTATGTACGGCCAATGATCGCCTAGCAATGATTTATTACTAATGATAGAATGGCTTCTCGGTATATCATGTGACGGCATGAAAATACCTTGAAATCTCAGGTTCACAAATAAAGTATAAAACTGGACAAAATATACAAGACACCTATCTATCTAGATTATCTAATGGCCGAATCACATGCATATATATACAGGGTTAGCAATGTCTTAGATTTCATATACATATTAATGCTAGAAGTAAAATAAAGTACATAGATTCAATTTAATGAAAGGAACAAACTGTGAGGCGTGTATTTGATTTACACCACATGCAGTTGTCATTTTCTACACTTCAATGTCCACACATTTGCATGTAGCTTATAATCTATATTTTGCTATTTTTCCATAATTATTTCCTGACTTCTGTTAGCCTTAGCCACATTTTTGGACAAGGATCACTTGGCCTCAACTTAGCTATGTCAAAGTTACATATGACTGAAACAACTTTAAGTAGGCATGTATCTGTACATGTCCAATAAAAAGGAAAAATAAATACACTAGAAAAAAGAGAAATACATCACTATACATAGTAGTGAGAATATATTCAGTTATTGGGATAACAATATCCAAATCAACGTGAGGGATCTATCAAATAAAACGATTTCCACAAGAACATATCACCAGGAAACAATTTTGTGAATGCATATGATTCTTTATTATCGCTCCATAGACCAATAAATCTTTGTGGCACCAACATTTCAAAAAAATGATTTTTCTTATGTTCATAAACATCAAATACAATTTTGTGGTATTTTAATTGCTAGCCCGTGCAGGTGCACGGGTTGTCGACTAGTGTGCCTAATAGGAGTTCCTTTCCTGGGAGTATATATCAGTTAACAGGAAAAAAAATATGAGACCAGGTCTCACGGTTAGCATGTGAGACCTATCCTGATGGATGACACGTAACATTTACAAATCACAAAGCATCTAATCCCTTACCCCCCCTCCCAATGATTTATGATTTATGAATGACACATGTCATCCATCAGGATGGGTCTCATCTGCTTGCATATCGGTTGGCTTGCCAAAGCCTAAAAAAATGGACGCATCGATTTAGTGCGTGAGCTCAAATGCTGCCGAAATTGCTGCGGCCAGTATAGTCTCGGGATGTGAACAATTTGGCCTGACAGGTACGCGAGTAAATCCCGTAATCCGGCATACAGGTCAAATACAATACAGAACAATGGTCCAGATATGGTCCCAATTCGTATGGGTGGCAGTCACGAGTAATGTGGCCTTTCAGATACAAGGATCGGAACGTTAGCTTTTCAGCTGAGCCAAGCACAGATAGGCCAAGACCCAAAAGGAACTACAAGGGCAGAGGGAAATTCCTGAGCTACCCCGTCGAGTCCCCACATTTCACCGGCGCATCAGCGCCTCCTACCTTCTCCGGCGGCCTCGCCATCACCTGAGTGTGGGTAGAGCCTGACCTACCGGTTGGAATTGTGTATAGCCGTAATTAGGTTGTAGCTGGGGTTCCGGCGTCCAGCGGTTCGTCCTTGGGGCGTGGTGGCCGCGGCGGATTGGTTTGTCTCCCAGTGATCCATCTCCAACTCCGGTGAGACTTCTCCTCCTGGTGCTGGTGATGTTTGGGGGTCTGGATAAAGCTTCCTCCGGCATCTACTATGCCTCTGGCGGCACGCCCGCTGCCAGATCCTTTGTTTATTCCGGGTGGATTTTGTATGCCGGTGTTCCTTCTTCCTCGCCAACTGCATCCGCGCTATCTATTGATAGGGTTAACCCTGAAGCACCTTGGTGGACGAATAGGTCAGTTGAAATAATTCGGTTTGCTATGCTGTATATAGCATCTACATAATACCTGCTTTTTAGCCTAGGAGTTACTTATTTTTTTTGTTCAGGACGCACCTAGAAAATAGTGAAATCCAGACGCTTGTTTATGTATGATTCATTGGCATATTTCCTTGAGCATGGATATTATACTCCCTGTTTAGCTTGTGAGTTAGTTAATTTTTCGTTCTTGACGAACCTATATAACTAAAAAATCGAGCTGATTGCAGATGCTTTTTATATGTGATTCATTGGCACAAATCATGTACCTATAGATAATGGATTGCTGTAGATGGTAAGTGAGATTCAAAGTTTGGAGAGAAACATGATTAGGAAAACTGAGCACACCTGATCTGATGGTACGATTCTGCTGGATCAATTCCAGGATTGGATAGATGGTTTTGATGCGATTAGCCCTGTGAGCGCATCAGATCTATTCCCGAACATGGTTGCTCCAATTTGGAGAGATGTGCATTTGGTTTCCATGGGGGGAGAAGGAGAGATAGTAGAGAATACACGGCGTGAGCACAGCAGATTAATTCCGCAACTTGCTTGCTTCCATTTGTGAGAGACGTTGATTTGTTTTCTATTGGGGAGGAGAGATAGGAGGGATTCCTTAGCGCACGATTGCTTCATGTTCATATTTTTACGAAAACACTAACGCCCACACGTGTGGATGTTAGCCAACTCGCTCACACGCCTTCATCGCTGTCCATCGGTTTTTGCATAAATCTTGGCATGAACAGACTGAATTTATGTGCCACGTAGGACAACTTGTGTGTGTGGCGTGTGGGAGAGTTCGTCCGCACGCCATTTTTCTCTCCGCGGTCAATGGTTCGCCTGTCGGGGCGTGCGATGAAACTGTTGTCGCGCCCGCACGCCACACACCACTTCTGTTCCCCATCTCCCACGACTGCCCATTCTCCCACTCTCGCACACCCAAGCTGTCATTTGCCGTGTCTTTGAGGCGTACATGGCAACCTCCCTATTTGTGATTGTAAACAGATGGCAACTCTCGTTCACCCGAACATGTTATTGTTGCCACGTCTGGTTATCTAAAGATACCACCATCGCCCACATGCCCGTCTCCTCTACCACACACCCAAAGCTATCAGTTGCCATGTATTTTTGTAGGGTACATGGCAACTGCCTCTAGTGTGCTTGTAAGCAGATGGCAACTTCCTTTTTACCCGAAACATGTTTTTGCCATGTTTTTTAGTGCTACATGGCAACTGTCCAGTGTTAGTAGGTGGCAACTCCTAAAGTTTTTCAAATCATGGTAACTGTAGTAGACCAGACCATACATGGCAACAACTGCAGTTGCCCAAAAATGGCATCCAGCACTTGACCCAAGATGGCAACTGCAGTTGAGCAACCATGGCAACTATAGTTGTCCGACATGGCAGCTGTAGTTCAGCAACATGGCAACTGTAGTTCAGCAACATGGCAACTGTAGTTCAGCAACATGGCAACATGGCAACTGAAGAAGGTGTGGACCAGGCAATCACGACGGGACCTGTGGTTACTGACACGCGGGGCATGTGGCTCGTAGGCGGGGAGGGGCGACGGCCGAGACGGGTCGTGCGGGCCGCGTGCTCGCTTCGCCGTCACGATGCTTTCTTGAAGCGATCGCGCTGCACCAGAACATGCGGGCTGTGGCTGCGCGCGCCCGGACGCGGTCGTGCGGGCGGGGCGTCTCCGTGCCACACAAGACGTGCGGTACAACCACCCGACACACCACACGTGTGGCAGTTATCGGCGTCCTATTTTTATGGGGAAATGAAGATACGTGGAGTAGATAGATTTTAATTTTTTATTTCTTTTTGAGCGAAGATATAGTAGATTGTTTTTTTAGACAATGTGGAGGAAGGAAATAAAGAGAGGACGGTTCCCTTTTTTGAGGAGGAAGGAGAGGCTAGTTTTACAACCGAGATTAATCTACACCACAATAATTCGGTCCCACCAGATAAACGGTTCCCAGTTTCTACCTCTGATCTAAAATAATTAATGTACTGGAGTTGTCCCAGGTCAAATGTATATAAGTTTGATCAAGTCTATAGAAAATTATATTAACATCTGGAACACCAAATTAGTGTCATGAGAATATTTAAGAAATATATTTTCATACTATGTGAATTTTGTGTTGTAGATCTTAGCATAATTTTCTATAGTGTTTGTAAAACTTATACTTAGGAAACGAGACGAGAGTTAATGTACCGCGCCTAAGTGTTTTGGGATTATTTGATTTTCGTAAGATGATTTATACACCTAGACGGAGGGAGTAATATGTTGCATGCAAATATTTATCTTCGTTTTTACTTTCTGTGCGGTCGTCACTTCTTGAAACTGGAAAAAGAAATATAAAGGTACATGTAAACCAACGCGAAATTGAGTGTTTGGTGTACTAAGCATTGCGGCGTGTCATGCATGTTCGCCAGTTCCTCATAAATATATTATACATTGTCTGCAGGAAGCATTCAGCATGTTGTCTACTTGGCAAGTGAACAATTGAACATGAAATTAGTTTCTACCAATGGAAGAAACTCAATGAACCTTGAGTGCCACTTAGATTTCATGGAATTAGAAAATATTACGGAAGTGGGAGAAATATGTGTTACAAAAAATATGTATTCGTCAACAACACGAGCGAGGTGATGACGGTAGGTTTGTATCGATCTTACTCGGAATGACCTTGTCCCATGCGGGGACGAGGAGGAGATGGCTAACCGCATGGCCCTCGGCCGCTACCGGGAGGAGTGCGCTCGACCACGGTCAGACTCGATTTGGCAGGGGAATCCACTATGTCCGCTTAAATAGCGCTTGGATCCGTCGGGGTTGGTGGCTCTAGGTTCATGACCATGGCCTCGCCGGACGTGCTGACTACCGCGTAGCGGATGCGACCCATGGTTTGTGGCGGAACCCTTTAGGTGGCACCTCGTCTCCGCGGCGTCGGGCCCTTAAATGGAGGTCAACACCACCATTGTTTATCGCCAAACTGGCCAGGAGGAAGGGCATGCCCGCCGTGCAAGGCAGGGGGCACAGGACGCCGCGCCAGCACTTGAGGCGGAGCTGACGGACTCGCTCACTGGCTTGGACAACAACAAGGAAACTCTCCATGCCCGCATCACCGAGAAGTGGCAAAGGTGGGAGACACGCGCTCCTGCAAGGAAGTAAAGCCGGGGGGTCTGGCCCATGGCCGGACTGCCCCCTAAAGGGGATAAGGAGGAGGACGGTGACAGATCTGTTAGCTCTTGCAGTGGGCTACCTCCGCTACGAAGACAACAAGGGCAACGACAAGGGTTGCCGTGGATGAACTTCTTCCATTGTCATTTCATGCGTAGTTTCAAAACATGTCAATGTTTGGTAGTTCACTAACATGTGCATTCAACTATGTATGTAACTTAACTTTGCGTGAGACTAATATGGATTTGAAGATTTTATTTGAGGGAGCTCATGATGGAGATGAACTTTTGATGTGTGCCTGTCCACGGGAGCGACAACTAACACGTAGTAGGTGAGGGTAGTGAGTCGGAACAGAGACGAAATTGCACATTTTACTATTAGGGAGTAGTATGGGGTGGTGCCATAAGTGAAAAATGCATGTTCACGGTTAGAGAAAAAAATTGGACATCGACTGTCAGCTGGTTGCACATTGACGGCTAAACAGTTGCACTAAACGGAGGCTAAATTGCACAAAAAGAGTTCATCGAAACATATCCATGCGGGATCTATTTTCGAAGAGCTAGCACGTCGCGAGCGTTCAATGGTGAAAACGGATCTTAATTCGAACATGTGTTTTTAAAATAATGACTTTTAAATAATTTGAAAACACGAATTAAATGCGTTCACACCTATTCACATGGATGCTTTTGTAATTCTTTTTGTTACATGATAATTTTTCTAATATATGGATTAGAATTTTTTTTCTTATATTAATTAGGGGACAAATTATGACTCTTTATAGACTAGGAGACTAAAATTTTCTATTTTGGGCCAGCCACTAGCGAAGGCTAGCGAGCAGCCAGCCGCTCGCTATACCTGTCCATAAATATTTTTAGAACAAATTGTGAAATGGAGTTAAAAATGCATTTGAAAGATGCAAATCATCATCTCTCTCCTCTTTAATTACCTAACCCCAAATGAGCTAGGTGCATGCAGAAATTAAGAAAATTATGTGTAGAATGTTATTGGTCTTGATTACCGTGTTATGAGAGAATTTCTTTTCCTACTTTAAAGTGCATTGGAAAATAGAAGTACACTCTTTTGTGGACAAATTTTAAAGCCAAATGTACACCTATGACCAGATGGAGGGAGTATTTTGTTAGCAGACCATACCTGTAGCCGAAAACCCCTTGTCACACATCTCCAAATATGAGCGGTACATATTACGAGAGCAGCTAGACTCGGGAGCTAAAAAGCTGCTTCCGATCAATAGTCTGTTATTTTCAACATATAGTATGATTCCAGGTATTCTACAAAGTTTTCATGGTTGTGTATATGTCAAGAGACGTGAACCATTTGAAATGCGTTAGGGTCATTGTATCTAAAGATCTAGCTATAGGAGACCGCACTAGGAGACACCGCATTTTGGTTGGTCTTAGGTCAATAACCTTCATTGACCCATCTTGTCAAGGAAGGTAGCTGGTTCGTCGAGGGGAAGTTCCCTAGGACATTGTGACGCATTGGCTCTTGCTCGAGGTGCTAATGATCTCCTAGGAAACAGCAAGATCGCTATGCCATCTCGCTGTGGCATTCCAATTCGTGTTAATGAGCGAGTACGCGTGACGATGTGTTTTTGATCTGCTAGCCATGCTTTAGGGTTCTTCTCAATCAAATAGTGTAGACCCATAACAGGTGTGGCTGCTAGGTTTCATCTCGTTCCTGGTGCATCCTATTCCTCAGTCCACTAGAATTATTATTTTTCATGTAGGTGGCTTATTTGTCAGGAGCTAAGACCTTATAGAGTTTGATGCTATCTGCTTGGGTGAGGATCGATGGAGAAATATATAGATCAATTGAACTGTTGCGTCTTCTGTCGTGCATATCTAGCTCGCTGACAGCAACCAACAATTATTTCGTGTCCTACGCCAACATAGTGTCGTCATTACTCAATGCAGTGGGGCGTCATTACTCAATGCAGTGGGGCATGCATTAGAATATGATCATACGGTGCCATTGCTCACCAGCTACTTCCACCGTTCCCAAATAATTGTCTTTCTAGCCATTTCAAATGGACTACAACATACGGATGCATGTAGACATGTTTTAGAGTGTAGATTTACTTATTTTTCTTCGTATATAGTCATTTGTTGAAATCTCTAGAAAGACAATTATTTAGGAACGGAGGGAGTAGTTACTAATAAGTTGCATGCAACTATTTATCTTCGTTTTTTACTTTCTGTGCGGTCGTCACTTCTTGAAACTGGAAAAAGAAACGGAAAGGTACATGTAAACCAACGCCAAATTTAGTGTTTGGTGTACTAAGCATTGCGGCATGCACGAGCTTATCTAACGTGTCATGCATGTTGGCCAGTTCCTCATAAATATATTATACACTGCATGCAGGAAGCAAGCAGCATGTTGCCTACTTGGCAAGTGAACAATTGAACATGAAATCAGGTTTTAGCAATGGAGAAACTCAATGAACCTTGAGTGCCACTTAGATTTCATGGAACTAGAAAAATATTACAGAAATGGGAAAATTTGTGTTACAAAAATATGTATTCTTCAACAACACGAGCGAGGCGATGACGGTAGGTTTGTATCGATCTTACTCGGAATGTCCTAATTGTCCCATGCGGGGACGAGGAGGAGATGGCTAACCGCATGGCTCTCGGCCGATGCTGGGAGGAGTGCGCTCGACCACGGTCAGACTCGATTTGGCAGGGGAATCCACTATGTCCGCTTAAATAGCGTTTGGATCCGTCGGGGTTGGTGGCTCTAGGTTCATGACCGTGGCCTCGCCGGACGTGCTGACCACTGCCTAGCGGATGCGACCCATGGTTGGTGGCGGAACCCTTTAGGTGGCACCTCGTCTCCGCTGCTCCGGGCTCTTGATTGGAGGTCAACACCACCATTGTTTATCGCCAAACTGGCCTGGAGGCATGGCATGCCTGCCGTGCAAGGCAGAGGGGACAAGACGCCGCGCCAGCGCTTGAGGCGGAGTTGACGGACTTGCTCACTGGCTTGGACAACAACAAGGAAAGTCTCCGTGCCCGCATCACCGAGAAGTGGCAAAGGTGGGACACACACACCCCTGCATGGAAGCAAAGCCGGGGGGTATGGCCCATGGCCGGACCGACCCCCAAAGAGGATAAGGAGGAGGACGGCGACGGACATGTTAGCTCCTGCAGTGGGCTACCTCCGCAACAAAGACAACAAGGGCAACGACAAGGGTTGCCATGGATGAACTTCTTCCATTGTCATTTCATGCGTAGGTTCGAAACATGTGAATGTTTGGTAGTCCATTGACATGTGCGTTCAACTATGTATGTAACTTAACTTTGCGTGAGACTAATATGGATTTGAAGATTTTATTTGAGGGAGCTCATTATGGAGATGAACTTTTGATGTATGCCTGGTCACTATCCACGGGCTCGTCCGGGAGTTTCCATGGATGAACAGGTCACCGGATTTACCACGTCCGGTTGTAGATGCTCTTAGTAGTTTCCCTGGTTTTCAAATCCGTTTACTATACTTTCTTGTATTTCTTTGTCTAATTACACCCTCAGTGACTTCAGTGGCTGAACCCATCTTGTCTTGGAGCGGCTCCAAGGGATTGCTGGAAACCCATCATTGACTCGGTTGTTCAATATGATACCACGCGCTCACAGTCAGATCGTGTGTGAAGCATTATGATTTGCTCTAGAACATGATGAACCACGGTGAAATGGTATATGTGATTGTGTTTGTGAAACAAAATTAAACAATATTGTTGGGCGTAATAAGTCCCCTATGCATTATTTTGACATACAATATAACAATATTATACACTATACGATGAACTACAATGTACATAGTGACTTAAACACTATGAAATTTTATTATACAGCATGTAAAATTGTGCACAATTTGCATGTACCGAGCCGAATACACCATGTATCAAGTTCTATTAAGTGATGTTGTGTTCTAGAGTGCATCTGACTCTACAATTTTTGAGAATAACATGAAACTGGTTTAAGTGTCATTATTTACCAAGTTCCATATGCATCAGTTTGATCCGCATGGACACACAATGTAACATTATGATACACTGGTATATAACGAACTACTCCCTCCGTTCCTAAATAATTGTCTTTCTAGAGATTTCAACAAGTGACTACATACGGAGCAAAATGAGTGAATCTACACTCTAAAACATGTCTACATACATCCGTATGTTGTAGTCCATTTGAGATGGCTAGAAAGACAATTATTTGGGAACGGAGGGAGTATGTAACACCATATACAATAAATCTAATATTGACATGGCATAAAACAATATGATACATGAAGCGTCTCCAACGTATCTATAATTTTTTACTATTTCATACTATTATATATTAATTTTAGGTACTTTATATGCGATTTTATATCATTTTCGGGGACTAACCTATTAATTAAATGCCTAATGTTAGTTGTTGTTTTCTGCTTGTTTTTTGTTTTACAGAAAATTCTATACCAAACGAATTCGAAACGCTACGAAACTTTTTCATGATTTTTTTCTGGACATAAGAGACGCTATAAGCTTCGGGCAAGGACCAGAAAACCTGCGAGGAGATGGCAACACAACAGGGCGCGCCCTAGGGGTAGGAGCGCCTTGACGCCTTGTGGGCTCCTCGTTGCTCTGTTTGACCTAAATCCAGCGCTATAAATTACCAAATATTCCAAACCCCCCTGAGAGCCACCCGAAACAATTTTTACGTCGTTGTAAGCTTCTGTTCTTCTGCGATCCCACTTGGAGGCCTATTCCGATACTCTGTCAGAGGGAGAATTGATCACAAAGGATTTCTACATCAACCTTGCTGCACCTTCGATCATGTGTGAGTAGTTCACCACAGACCTATGGGTCCATAGTGATTAGCTAGATGGCTTTCTCTCTCTCTTTGATCTTCAATACAATATTATCTTTGGAGATCAATCCGATTTAAATATTTTTTTGTGGTGTGTTTGTTTTAATCCGATGAATTGTGGGTTTACGATTAGATTATTCATTGAAATTAACTGAGTCTTTTCTGAACTTTATTATGCATGATTATTATAGCGTTGAATTTATCTCCGATCTATCAGTTTGGTTTGGCCAATTAGATTGATTTACCTTTAGTGGTAGAGGTGCTTTGTACTGGGTTCAATCTCGCGGTGTCCTCACCTCTTGATAGAACGAGTAGTGAGACACGTATTGTATTGTTGCCACTAAGGGTAAAACAATGGGATTTAATCATATTGGTTGGTTCTACTCTATTTAAAGTATGTCATCTTGCTAAAGCGTTACTATGTTTGTCATAAACTTAATACCATAGATGCAGGCAAGAGTCTGTCGAGTGGTGGATTTATAGTAGTAGATGCAGAATCCTTTCGGTCAACTTGTCACGTGCGTAATGCCTATATATATACATCATCATTGCCATGGATAAAGTCATTACAATGCGCTTTTGTATCAGTTGCCTAACAACAATTTGTCTACCCACCATATGTTATGTTTATGAGAGAGATGCCTCTAGTGAAAACTATGACCCCTGGTTCTAGTGAAAACTATGCCCCGTTGGTGGCCTTGATCCCTCTGTAACAGAATAACAGAAGAAGAAGAAACAAAAAAGTTTCAAGGCTGTGCGCAACGCAAAACACAGGTGTCCGTGAGCTCGTGTGAGAGTGTGTGTGTGTGTGTGTGTGTGATTACAATACCTGAAGAATGGCTAGCTTGGCCTACTAACATGAATACTAGTGTTGTGTGTGTGTGTGTGCGCGCGTGCGTGCATGCGTGCGTGTGTGTGTGTGCGTGTGTGTCTGTTGTGTCTGTTGTTCCATGTGATTTTGTACCAAAGAAAAAAACAAAATCATATGTCGGCGTTTACTTATTTATTTTTACTTTCTCTCTTGAGTGACTAACCTCCATAAATTAATCTTGATCTTGGAAGATATTTGTTTTTCTTAAATGCAGGATATACAGGGAGGAGAAGATATAAACGTACGCATGAGTACGACATTACTATGCATCCGCTAGCTCATCTTTGATTTAACATACGTGCATGCACGTTGAGGTTGCCCAGGTACTACACACTAGCTAGCTGGCATGTGGTTTAGCTTCGTAGGATCCATGCAAGTTAAAATGGCCTATGCACAAACATGCATGCATGCACTTTTGAGTCTGCTCACGTACTAACCAATGTATACTTGCACTAGATACTCTGTGGCATAGTCTTATACACACATGCAGGTTACAATTTGGAGGGCCGAGTCTAGGTCTATGACGTGCCCACAAGATAACATACACCAGCAAACTCCGGGGATAAGTGCGAAGATGGCGATCCAACAAACCTAGCCCACTGGCGGGTCTATGAGATCAAATTATATCTTATCTAGATGAGTTCTAGTAAAACTGTATAAATACTCATCCATGCATACAACAGGATGAGGGGGACTAGACCAGGGCGAGGCCAGCAGGGGAAGCGCCCATGCGGCGGCGGCAACGCGGAACCCAGGCAGGAGGGAGGCAGCGGTCGCGGCCAGGAAGAGACGCGACCCTGGTGCAGCGTCGAGGGGATTGGGCGGACGCGCGCGCCACACCGGAGGTTGCGCTGGCTACGTCCCGAGCTCGGTGACGGGCCGACGGCGCCCTGCGTGTGCGCTCCCCCTCGCAGCGGCGCCATGCCGCAGGCGTCGTGCAAGCAGAGGAGAAAAAGAACGCGTCCACGGCGGCGGCGACAGCGGAAGATGAAGAACGGCCAGCAACACATGCCCCGCTGACTAACTTCTTTTGATCTATATATATATATATGTTTTCGTCTATCAGAAGGGCGTCGAGAAGAACTCTAACGGGCAGAGGAGCCAGAGGAGACGGCGCGCCCGTGGCAGCGGCGCGCTCGCCCGGCAACATGCACGCGGCTCGGCGCTGCCCGGCCGCGGCAGCGCGTATGCACGGAGGCACGGCCAGATGGACGTGCACATCCATCCATCACACATCCAGCCTCCATGCACGGAGCATCCGTGATAAGAACTGTAGTCCGGGAGGGACGTACGCATCAGGAGGAGGCGGGAGATCGCATCCGGCCAGTCTCGGGTACGAGCTCGCCTCGTGGCCCGTCTGCGTATGGGAGCAGAAGTTCGGCAGCCGAAGGCTTCTTCCTTGTGCAGGAGGCCAGTGAGCGAGCGCCGCGAGTGTCTGTGGAGACGACGACCATCTTCTTTCATGCCGCCCTCTCTATCGTTTGCTTCTGAAGATGACGACGTGCCGGGGCTACTGCACATGCGCAAACCCTGGCGCACCCTTCCTTCAAGACGACGCCCTGCCGGGCTGCCCGCTGCCGTTTGGGTAGCCCCCGGTGCGCTCTCCGCTCAAACGGCGACGAGCTGGGGTTACGCTGTGTGCGAAGCCTCCGGTGCGCCCCATGCTCACGATGATGACGGGCTAGGACTGCCGCTCGTGCGCAGCCCTCGGTGCACTCTCCGTCAACAACTCCCACATGCCGGCCTGCCCACGGCACGCACGCATAGACGCCACAAGGCCGCCGCCCTTCACAAGAGGCACACATCCACCATAGCTCACGCACGGAGACAGGGGAGAGGGAGAGGGAAGGCCATCGTGAGATCGCATCCGGGGACACCGAACGAGGAGAAGACGCGCCTGTGGCGGCAGCGTCGACGAAGATGGCAACCCCGCGGCCGACCAGATGACGAGAAACGACGGCCGCCGAGATGGCGCAAGCCTGGCCAGCACGTCGGCTATGGCAACCGCGACCCTCTGACCCCAAGCAGGAGCAAACATCGATGCTGATGGCCGGACACGAGGAGGTGTTTGCAGCTGGAAGCATCATCAGTTGGCTAGCACACCCTCATCTCTCTCTTGTTCCCAGAGTACGTGTTTTGTTTTGTTTCATTGTTTTATCAGGTTTTGGGGGAGAGATACGCACCAAGGGAGACCCAAGAGAAGACGCGCTGGTCATGGCAGCATCATGAAGATGATGAAGACATGCCCGTGGCGGTGGCACGCTCGTTGGTGAAGACACGTACCATTGCCATGTCCAGAGGCGGCCGCGTGAAGAGAGAGGCAACTCAGGCACGCACACATCCATCGCACAACACCTCCAGCACCCATCCATCGCACAACACCTCCAGCACCCATCCAGAAAGCCAGGGATAGTCGCAAGACGACGCACGCAGGCTGAAAGCCAGAGAGCTCTCTCTCAAGCAGCGCCGAATCGCCGGCCGGACGAAGGACGCAGGCATCTACGCCGGCGTACACAGAGAAAGGAGGCCGGCGTACAGGGAGCTCTCGACAACTTCAACATGGACGCGAAGCTCACCTTCCCGAAGGGGTAAACTTTGATCTAACAAATCTCTTTCTTAGTTCTTTCTTGGCATATAGCATGCACGCACACAAGTCAGGAGCGTTGCCTTCGTTCGTATGATCGGACCACCGCCGGAGATGGAGCCGCCGGACCGGAAGATGAAGTCAACGTTGCCGGGGGTGGTCTTCACCAAGCCAGCGTCGCACACAACAACGAGGAGGTCGCCATCACCACCTGCTGTCCACCTCGTCATGACGGTTCGACCAAGATGTCGACACGGAGCACGCCATGACGCCGCCCACCGTCGAGGTCGCCAGGTCGATGCCTCGGAGGTTGACGCCACGGTGGCTACCCCACTCATCACCGCTTGACAAGGACGACGCGTCGCTGGAGCTCATCTTCACCAAGCCCGCGCTAAGGACGCTGACGCTACCGAGGTTGGTGTCATGGAGGTCGACCCCACGACGGCTACCCCCACTCATCATCGCTCGACAAGGACGACGCGTCGCCGGAGCTCATCTTCACCAAGCCCGCGCTAAGGACGCTGACGCCACCGAGGTCGGTGTCACGGAGGTCGACCCACGGTGGCTACCCGCACTCATCACCGCTTGACAAGGACGACGCGTCGCCGGAGCTCATCTTCACCAAGCCCGCGCTAAAAACGCTGGCGCCACCAAGGTCGGTGTCACGGAGGTCGATGCCACGGTGGCCACCCCCACTCATCACCGCTCGACGAGGACGACGCGTCGCCGGAGCTCATCTTCACCAAGCCCACGCTAAGGACGCTGACGCCACCGAGGTCGGTGTCACGGAGGTCGACGCCACGGTGGCCACCCCCACTCATCACCGCTCGACGAGGACGATGCGTCGCCGGAGCTCATCTTCACCAAGCCCGCGCTATGGACGCCGACGCCACTGAGGTCGGTGTCACGGAGGTCGACGCCATGGTGGCCACCCCCACTCATCACCGCTCGACGAGGATGACACGTCGCCGGAGCTAATCTTCACCAAGCCCGCGCTATGGATGCTGACGCCACCGAGGTCGGTGTCACGGAGGTCGACGCCACGGTGGTCACCCCCACTCATCACCGCTCGACGAGGACGACGTGTTGCCGGAGCTCATCTTCACCAAGCCCGCGCTATGGATGCTGACGCTACCGAGGTCGGTGTCACGGAGGTTGACGCCACGGTGGTCACCCCCACTCATCACCGCTCGACGAGGATGACGCGTTCTCGGAGCTCATCTTCACCAAGCCCGCGCTATGGACGTTGACGCCACCGAGGTCGGTGTCACGGAGGTGGACGCCACGGTGGCCACTCCCACTCATCACCGCTCAATGAGGACGACGCGTCGCCGGAGCTCATCGTCGCGCCCACTTCATCACGATGACAGCGTAGAGGACGACGACGGGGAGCCCACTGAGATACCGCCCATCGTGAACATCGTCAAGCCGACGCCTTGGTGGTCGATGGCATGTAGGTCGCCATCTCCGCTCTATTGGGCCCATCGCCCACTTCGCCGCGCCAGAGACACGCTACTCAAGGCGTAGATCCGGAGTTTGGTGTCACGACTTTCCTCCCTTCATGAAGCCGGTGCCGTGAACGAAGGCATGGAGCTTGCCACGACGCCGTCGCTATCGACTTCGCCGATCCAGTGCCAGTGAGGATGACACGGAGCTCTCCATCACACCACTGGTTTCCACTTCGTCACGCTGGGTGCCGCGGAGTTCACTATCATGCGGCCCATCACCGCTAACTCCTGCACATGCCCGCACTATGCCGCCGGTGACCACGGGATGGCTGCGCTGAAGACGGTGTCCGTTGCGGCCGACTCTGTTGCATGGCGCGACGGTGCTACACTAAACAAGCTCATGTACGGGCCACCGGCCACGCATGTGCCTATGCATGGTCCATGCACGTAGAGCATTGCGTGCACACCAATCATATAAAAGAAATAATAAAAAGCTACACGGACAGAAGCTCTCACTCGAGGATGATGCCGGAGGAGTTTCTCATCATACTGTCTACTACTTCATCACGCCCGGGGTTGTTGAAGACGAATACACAAACTCCACCGACATCCGCCCGTCTTCCGTTTCACCGCGCCATACACCATCAAAGGCGAGGAGGTAGAGCGTGCCCAAGCGTCATTCACTCCGCCATGTTGGACGCTGGACGAACGCCGGAGTTCCAAGGAGGACGCCACACTGTGAAGATGACGCCCTACAACAGCGCCCTCATCCCGCTCGTGAAGGTGGTGCCCCGCGCTATGATGCCGCTGCCACCCACGACACGCTCATCAAAGGGCAGAGTCAAAGGAAGTTGATGTCATCCGAAGTCGACGCCGACGATGCCTGTTAGCATACCGATCTACTTCGTCATGCTCGGTGTCGCCAAAGATGGAGACGCGCAGCACCCTACCTCCTGCTTGTCCACCTCGTCTTACTGTAGAGCTCTGAAGGTGAACATGTGAGCACGGCGACGTCCACTCGGCGCCCGGACGCGAAGTGAAGGCCGGGGTCCCACACCATGATGCCATGATTTAGATGGCCTGCTACCCCCTTGTCGCTGCTACCAGCGCCACGGTCATTCTGAGGCCGAAGCCGAGCAAGTTGGCGCCGCCCGAGGACAAGGCGCGGCTGCAGGGCGACGCGACTTCAACAACAACACTGCTCCTCTACGATCTCGTGAGACGATGCCTTGACTACGCCGACTGCCATGGACTCGGCGTCTGGCCGGGACGAGGTGTCGACCACTCAGGCCATGCTGGCGCGAGCAACGCGACGGTCATACACCGACGCCGGTCTCCATCGACAGTTACTCCCGCAGGGCGTAGACCCTTGTACACCCCGAGAAGCTACTGGTCGTTTAGAAGTCCGAGCCAAGCGTGATCCATGCTACCCCAACAACAACTCCTCCAACGCCGCCAAGACCGACGAGGCACGACGGTGAGGGCGAGCGTGGCCACCGCAAAGGCTACGCTACTCGCGGCGCGTGTACAGACGAGGACACGGGCTCTGCCGCCGCCCACACACACATCACCATCATCATGCATGGAGAACGCGAAGCAAAGACGACGAAGACGACCACACAACTCAATCGAAGGTATCTCGCGGAGCAACCCGCGGGAGTAATTAACCGGGAGTCTTCCGAGGCCCCGGGAACCAGGAGATCACACAATCGCCATAGTCATTCCGGCCGTGCTAGTAGGCCATGGAGCACACCTTCCACATGATGACTGTGTACAGCATCACCGTCGTGATCATGTCCTGGAGATTCTTCGTCTTCTCGCCCGCCCGAGCCGCGGTGGTTGTCTTGCTGCCCTCATTTCTTGTCCGGCCCCCATGGACGACTTCATAGTCGTCTTCATCACCTTGCTACCGATAGCCATCCTTGAAACCACGCAAGAGCAGGTGGTCCCGCGAATCCTGGTCCGCAATAATGCTCTTCAGCTTGCATTTTCGACACGGACATCTTATCTCCGTCTCGTTCTTTTGAAGCATCTCGGCCTTCGCGGAGCTCAAAAACCTATTCACAATACCTTCGGTCATCGTGCGGACCATGGTCGCCTGCGGGGTAGAGCAAAACGATATTTTAGAACCAAGAAAATTTTTTGCATGACTTTTCCTAAAAATAGGACCAAAAAGAATGCATAGTGCCAAAATTCTCGCCGAAACGGAAATGAGTCAACATTCCGGCAAAATATTGGCAACTATCGCATTTCAAATACCGGTACCTGCAAACACAAACATATATGCAACACCACAAACATATTCAACACCACAAACATACATAGATCTAGCAAGGCCATAAAAAGTGCATGTGCACGTTGTTGGAGGGAGAAAAAAAGTAGATCTATAACATAAACATAGCTTTCCCCTTACTTATCTATAAAAAAAAGGTAATTTAACCACTTAATTTGGATGAATCTATGGTGCAAATGAGGTGAGGAGGAGGAGGCAGCCGAGACAAGCTTGGAGAAGGAGGTGGAGAGAATGAAGTGGGGAAAGTGAGTGTGTAGGTGTGGCTGTCCAAAATATCTAGCTGGTCCCAGGTTACTAATAGCGCACCACCCACAAATGCGCCATTAGTAACCCTGGTTACTAATGGTGCACCAGCTAATGATGCGTCATTAGTAGTTTTGCAAAAAAAAATATAGTAGTGGCGCACTGTGTGGCAGGTGCGCCATTACTATTTATAACTAGTAATAGCGCACTGTGCCCTGGTGCGCCATTAGTATTTTTGGAAAAATAAATAAAAAGTTTGTTACTATTTGTTACTAGTAACGCACCGTGGGTTTGGTGCGCCATTAATGTCTATCACACTAATGGCGCACCGACACATGGTGCGTCACTGCTATATAGTAGTGGCGCACCACATGTCTGGTGCGCCATTAGTAGTCATATCATCTATAGCCCTTTTCCTAGTAGTGTACTGAATTCGCATATTAGGTTGTTGAGAGTTGTTTGTCCAGCTGAATATGCAACTACTCTAACTTGGAGGCAATTCACTACACCAACATAACGAAAGCATTATGAACTATCTATTTTAACAAGAGGAAACCACTTTAGCAGTGTACATTGATAATTTCTTAACCTAATTAATTTTTTCTGAGCAGCAGATGGCATCGGTGCAGCCCTGGGAGCCTAGTTCATCTTTCCATTCCATTATTGTAGGCTTTCAATTAATAAGTGAACATGTATGGCAACTGCCAACATGTTACCGGTATGTCCGACATGCACTAGAGATATAGCTGGAAATGGAGTGCATACTCACAACACTTATGGTTGTTATCTAAACTTAGCAACAGTCCTGTTGTTCCTGGTGTCTCCTATTCCTCAATGTTTCTCCCATCAAGGCCACTAGCTTTTCTTTATTCTTCAAAAGTGACCTATTTGTAAGGTGCACACAAGGGTGTCACCTTGTAGACTTTGATGCTACGGTGTGCTTGGGTAAGTATTGAGGGAGCGGTATACATACCCACACATAGAACATTGTATAGGATTATAGCCCAAGTGACCAGTTGTGTCTTGTGTTCTACATGCTGGAATGCTTCTCCTTCTTTAACCAAACGTGTCCTAGAATTTGTACCTACAATTATGTGGCGTGTCCTAGATATATTCGGGCTACTCACTGTAGTGGGGGCCTGTGTCACAATTTTTTTTAGCCCTGGGCCTGTGTCACATTCGATTGTCAAGTGTCATTCCTCACCAGCTATCTACTGACTAACTATCAGACCCTTCACAATGCTCCACCTTATACAGGTGCCAAGGTTGCCAACTAAGCAAAAAATCTGATGGCGCGTGCTAGTTAAGAAGAGAGAGTAGTATGGTGACCCTGGAAAGAAACAGTGCTAAGCATGTGTACCTAGATGAAAGCATAATTCTAAGTCTATAACTAGTTAAATGCGTGAAGCTTCGCACCCAAAAGTTTAGCAACTTTGCATTGGAGACTTGAGTTGCTAAGGCATTTAATATACTTAGCACCTTATCTAAGCAGCTTTGCATTGGAAGATGTTTCAGTAGTACGTTGTAGGACACTGTTTTTCCCCCTTTGTTACTACTTTATGGCGGGCATCACTTTTTGAAAGGATCATGTAGGCCGAAATGGAGTGTCACTTGTACTGAACATCACAACATGAACGTGTTCATCAAATGTACGTGCGTTGTGGGCATAAAGAAAATCTCCAGTTCCTCGTGATCATATATACTCCTACTTGACAAAGGCATGTGGGATGCACTCACATAGTTTCCAAGTGGCGAATGAACAATTGAACAAACATTTCTTTTTCAATGGAAGAGACACAAGTGACCTTGGGTGCCTCTTTGAGTCCCTGGATTGAGAAAAATGAATCAGTAAGAGGAAAAACAGGGATGATTACAAAAATATGTACTCTTCAACAACACGAGCCAGATGATGATGGTAGTTTGGTACCAAATATTACTAAAAAAAATACCGGGCTACTAAATCATTCTACAAAGACATGCCGCAGGCTCGCTCCTCCGTTACATTCACCAATAGCCGTTGGAGGCATGAGTGCGGGTAGGGAACGGCGGCATGTGCCCCTTGGTGTCATAGGCTGCAAAAGTGGCGGACATGAGGTCTGCCATGGTGCCATCGGTGCCCAGTAGCATGGTCACCAGTTATAGGTTCTGCTCTACCATCACATTTGCGTCAGCCACGGCGCCATCCTCTCCAACAACTACGCCACTTGGTGGCCAGCAATGGCGCTAGCATAGTCGGCGCGAGCGCAGAGCTCCTTGTGGCCAGGTTGGAGAGAGAGAAATATAGTTCGATGGACGGAGCTTACTCTAGGTACCGGGCGATGATGTTAGAGGTGGAAACCTGGCCCAGCAACCACGAATCCACTGGCTTCCAGTTGTAGTCAACGAAGAAAACCAACGGCACCTGCTCCTGAACAAGCTCGGGTGCTCTGTGCCGACGCTAGAGCGTCCGCCGTCTCAAACAACCGAGCCTGAGTACACAAGTACACCATACGGAAGCCACCATCACACCATTTTCACTTAATCAAACTAGCACTTAGACCCAACACCCATAATAAAGCCGAATGCACGGCGCATCGGGGCACCTGCCATCAAGAATTGTTGGGTCCAATCCTTGGCATGGGCCTACCCATAAGTGATCTCGCCGTCACCTAGCGATCCAATCATGTGTATTTGTTTCATATATGACTCAATATAGCATGACACAAAGTTTAGATGGTTGTGCGTGTGAAGAAACACAAAATAGGTTGAAATGCAATTGTAATATCAAAATCAGTTAAATGAATTCTCCTTTTTTCTGCAAGGGTTTCCCACTGAATTCTATTTAAAGAAAGAAAGTTTCTACTATTAAATGTTCATTTAGATACAACACTGAAATACAATGCATCATTGTATCTAAATATCTAGCAGGTCATAGGAGGCCACACTAAGAGACATCGCATTGGGAGTGGTCCTAGCTTAATGATCTCAGCGCCCTATATATCTTGACAAGGAAATACCTAGGTGGCTGGTTGGTTGATCGGAAGCAATGTACTCCGCGCTTGTCCTGTATTGTTTCTTGTTCGAGGTGCTAATGATCTCCTAGAAAACTATAGGACCACTAGTTCATCTTGGCATTGTATTCTAATAGGCTTTCAATTAATAAGTGAACATGTGACACCACATGTTACCAGTATGTTACATATCCTCTAAAGTTGCAGGTAAAAAACGAGTGCAGACTCAAAGCACTTATGATTGTTATCTGATCTTAGCAACAATCCTCTTCTTCCTGGTGTCTCCTATTCCACAATGTTTCTTTTATCAAGGCCAATAGCCTTTCTTTATTTCTCAATGGTAACCTATTTGCAAGTAACAGAGAAGGGTGTCACCTTGTAGACTTTGAAGCTACTGTGTGCTTGGATGAGGATCGATGGAGTGGTATGCGTAACAACACACGCAACATAGTATAGGATAATCCCCAAGTGCTCAGTAGCGTCTCGTCCTACAAGCTGGAATGCTTCACCTTCTTATGGAATGAAGCTAGTCCTATAATCCGTACCTACAATTATGTGGTGTGTCCTAGGTATAGACAGACTACCCACTGCAATGGGGGCCCATTCACATTGGGCTCGCCAAGCGTCATTGATCACCAGCTATCTGCCGACTCACTATTACTAGCTAGTACATTATACATAGGAGACTATTAATTATTTTCCCTTTGTTTCTACTTTCTGTGCGGGCATTGCTTTTTGAATGTACAATTGATCTCTAGAAGAAGAAAAGGAAAGGATCATCTAGGCCGAAAAACATGGCAACATGAGCGAGTTCATCAAATGTGCCCGTGCTGTATGCATAAAGAAAGTCTGCAGTTCCTTAGGATCATAAGTACTTCACAACAAGGCATGTGGGTTGCGCTCAGGTAGTTGCCTAGTTGGCGAATGAAAAATTGAACATGCGTTTATTTTTGACTGGAAGAGACTCAGGTAACCTTGTGTGACTCTTTGAGTCCCTGGATTCAGAAAAATGAAACAGAAAGAGGAAAAGGATGGATTACAAAATATGTACTCTTCAACAACATGAGCTAGATAACGATGGTAGTTTTATATAAAAACTTACTAAAAAAATACTGGGCTACTTAAGAGCATCTCTAGCGGACCCCGTATATTGTTGACCCGCAAAACTCGTTTACAGTTCGCAGAAAAACGGTTTTGAGGGCCGGCGCGGGCGACGGCCGAGCAGATCCTCTACGCGAATATTCCGTTTACAGTTCCTCTATGCGGGGTCTGCTCGGCCGTCGCCCGCGGGCCCGCAAACCAGATGCGGTTTGAGCTGAATTTGACAAATATGCACATATTCAGGAAAAATATCAATACCACAATACAACAATCATCCACATTAAAAATAATTATTCAAATCACCGAAGCAAACTAAACAATTCAATATAAAACTTCTCCCGAATAAAAATCACACATGAATTAAATAAAAATTAATAGAAAAATGAATTTTGTTACTGCCCAACCCTTTGCCAATGGTGCTTAAATGCCCCTAGGAGCTGGCACTGAGCATACCCATATACCGAGAGCTGTGGTGAGGCACTCAGCGTCCTTCTATTTGGTGTACTTCTGTGAAAGGTCTCGACTCATGCAGATGCAAGGTTTACGTCTATGGCATGTATTGCTCAAAAGTACTCGCCTCATAAATATGCCGTGTACCGACAAGTCGGTACTGGGCATAGAAAGGAGCCACATCTCTAGCTTCGCCTTCGGTTGGAACCTAGCTGCACACAGAGAATGCCGAAGAATGACATTTGTCTTACCGAGGAGCCACGTGGCACCGCCGACTTCGTCGGGCGGCCGTCACATGACTTTAATTTGCCGAGAACCATCATTTAGCTATCGGCAAAGTGTAAGGCTAGTCCCCGTGAAAAACTCTTGGCTTACAGCCCTTTGCTAACATGGTGTAAGCCGAGCATCGGAAGCCTAGTGCAACACTAGGCATACTGTTTGCCGAGTATTTTTAATTGTCGGTGTATTATGATTTCCTGTAGTGAACGGACTAAATTGTATGTCAAATACTGGTAAAGCTTGTTTCTACTTGTGTGGAGATAGAAAACCATATTGTCTTGGATGTCCAAATTATATGGTTATCTTGTATTGCAAGAGATCGAATTGGAGCACCCGCCAAAAAATACGGAATTGGACATAATTATCTTTGAAAAGGAAATTTTCCTGTGCATAAACTATGGACAGACAAATCACATATACATATGGCCATGTCCAACGCGACGTTATCTAAAGGCTCTAGGGGTAGAAGTCCCAGCGGTTTTGCCAAAGTAAGATTCCTTCACAGACTTAAGGCTGGCATCGCTGCTCGCCCACGGGTTTGCTGCCTGCACCTATATAATTACAGTGGCGAAACTGTTGAAGGAATCATCAGGTTATACTGTGCTTACAGTTAGGTGCGTTGGAGAAAATAGAGCTCTGAATGTAGGCGCTTTTGAATTTGGTACTCTGCCTGATCTATATTAATTGTCGCTGCTTTAATATAACTTTATACTAAAGCAGCCTCTGTAATATGGATCGGAGGGAGCATTTAAATTTTCCCTTAAGCGCCTCTATAAGCGTACTCGAAGCAGTGAAGATGGCCTAAGAGCATGGAAGGCTGGGCTTTTGGGGTGGTCGCTTTGTTTCCTTTCTGTTCCAAGCACCCTATCTTTAGCAGAAGATGTCCTCATTCTCTCTTTCACGATTTTTGTCATCATCCACCTTCCATGTGTTATGTAGACTATCACTATTCGATTGCTACATTAATTTTCAAATGAACGACCTGATGTAAGATAAAAATGGGCCAAATGTGCGTGGATACCTGAAGAATGGCTAGCTTGGACTGTGACTGTGCGCGCGCGTGCGCGCGCGAGTGTGTCTATATATATAAAAGAATGGTTGTACCACTCCAGATATATCAAGTAACCAAGTGATGGTTGGGGTACCAGTCATTTGAATCATACTATTCCATCTGTACTTTGAGCACTTTCAAGACGCTCCAACTTACCCGTTTGTATGTAAGACGTGTATTGAATTTGCACATTTGGTTGTTGACAGTTTTTTGTTCAGCTGAATATGCAACTACTCTAACTTCGAGGCAATTCACTATACCAACATAACGGAAGCATTATTCACTAGGTATTTTAACAAGAGGAAACCACTTTAGCATTGTACATTGATAATTTCATAATCTAATTAATTTGTTGATATATATTCCACCTTCATGGATCAGTTTGCCATATTTCTAAGAAAGTTTAAGAGAACCAAATCTGCCACTGCCACCAAAGTATCTACTTTTTTTGAGAAATGGTCCAAACAGAATTATGGTTTTGATACACGATATTCACGTTACAAAATATATTATAGGATTTTTTTTACTTATTCACTTCATGTGACCATCATAGATGGAATCCCTACTGAAATACTCGTGACTTACAATCATGCGAATAGATTCTCTAGAGGAACCCATTTCTACCGGGCTCCTTCCAGCCAATTGAAGTGTGCCATGTGTTCACGTACACATATCACATACGAAGTACTCTACTGAATCGAAGTCTGCCATATGGTAGCCATTTGATGCATCTGTACTTGTTCAATCACATGTAGAGGTTGTGGCAGACTACTCAGGTCCACTGTACGCCCCCTCGAGTATGCATTCATGAGCTTTTGCTAACTAGGTTTTACTGCTCCTCATTGCTCTACATCTTCCGATTTCCATCGGACTTGAGAGATCAATTTGAGCAGAACTTTCCGGCAGTCGGCAATGCAACGACGAGTATATGCAACGCTCCCTGTGCAGTTACTAAACTACATTCTGGATCCCAACACGCGGTGGAGTTTGTTCCTTTCAATTTTGCCTGCCACTCCTACTCGTAATGAACCATCAAGCGCATGGTGTGTCCAGATCTAATCCCAAAGTATCCCTAGTCCTAGGTACACATCAGGGAATTACGACGTCCATTAGGTGCCCATGCTCAACCTAATTCCTGGCATCTCCTATTCCATCCCTACTACTAATCTTTTGCATCCTCTTTTTGTCATGTCCCGTCTCAAATCATCTAGATTTATACTACTGCTGGCCTTTGCCACTTCTCACTCATGACCATTTGATATGATATCTACACAAAAGTGTGTCACCTAACAGAGCACAATTCTACTTTGGTTTTTTAGGAAGAGTGACGGGTAATATATATTCTCTCACATGCACAATTAATAAACCATTGATTTACATCATTGAATGTTGTGGAGCCCATCCTACTGGCTAGTATGTTGATTAATGATCATATATCCGGTGGAAATCAACGACCAGTAGAAACTTGGAAAGTGGGTTGTCAGATTGGTAATTAAGGAACTACTATCATCAGAGGTGGGATCATAGCCAGCAACTTAAACCCGACTTTGTAGATAATCCTCCTCTCTGTTACTCACCATCGGAAAGTTTGAACTTTATCTTTGATATTGTGGCGCGATGGAGACTTGCCCTCGCTCTTCGACAACAGTGAGACATAGCTCACCGCCAGCTTTGAAGAGAGAAAGACGGGGTGCGGTGGGAGCCCGTTCCTTCTGAATCTTGGTTCTTGGTCGATCCAAGCAATGTGTGATGCTGCCCTTATTTTGCAGTAATCTTTTTTCGACATACTGGGTGCTATTTGGTAAAAAAAAAAATGTGTGCGTGTGTGTGTGTGTGTGTGTGTGGGTGCGCAGACGGTAGATACACAACAGTCTTTTTCTAAAAAGAATACACAACATCACCTGCCCAGCTAGCACTCAACTTGAAGATAGCCCCCGTTACTGGTACCATGACAACTACAGAGATTACATCCATATCTGCCACAAGTCCTTATGCTGAATGATGTCATCAGAGTTTGGAAGAAACACAAAACATAATCATCACCAAAGATTACATGATTCAGTTGCGTGTGCCTCACAGAAGCACATTCTATCTATGGGTTATAAGTTTGAGTGGGTGGGTCAAGTGTCCCAACAATGGAAGAGAGAGGGGCAAATCAATTTGCTGAATAATGTTTCTTTTTCAATTTCATGATATGACGGATCTTATGCGAAATAGTTTATTGCTAAAGAAAACATAGCAAGACCAACCAAATAACACCAACAAAAAGCCTGTGAACCCAGGTGCTCAACTCAAACCAAATTAGACGACTGTTCTAATCTTTCTCTCTACTCTGCATCAACATCCGGGTCCTGCCATTGGCTGAATTAAACAGGAACAATGAGTCATGGGTACAACAACCGTTCCAATAGGTCAACACTCTCATTGCTCCTAAAAAGAAGACATTAGAAGACAATGAATGCAGCTCATGCACAGAACCTGAAAACAGTACGTGCAGACACTAGCTTTCATGCAGAGCTCCTGGTAAAAATCTGAATATTTCCGCACATTAGAAATCCCTTTCCTGCTGCTTAGCAAACACACAGAACAGCATAACTAGAAAACAGGATCAATAGCTCACAGGAAGAACCCACTACATTTTTCATTTGTTCGCAAAATGCGTAGTATAAAAGGGATGCAGGACCATCAAATTATTGCAAAAACCATTGTGTTTTCCAGTTATTCTTAAATATGGAATCTAAAATCATATATGTGTTGTGCTAGCCTGACATTGTCTCGATTCCCTATACCTAAATAACAACACCATACAAAAATTTCAAGAAGAAGACAACAAAAGGTCATATACATGAACGTGGGCGTTACATATAAACTAACCATTGTGGCATGCTCACCGTTATTTAACATGCTGCAGCGTGTAGGCACGAAGGATTTTCTAAGTCCCAGGAATCATGCACATATTTCACGGGATGTAGGATCGAGCCGTTTTTTCTTTTCAAAAAGCAGATATCCAAGGCTATGCATTGGTTGAACCACACAGTAAATGTACTTTTATCCAGCTAGTTTTTTCCAAAAGCAGGATGCTGAAAACATATACTCTTGAACACGGGTAGAGGACGCTAGTAGCTTAATTTGCTACCAATGGTAGAGCTGAATTGCATGATCGACAAGACCTGGTCCCACTGGCCATTTGATGCATATGTACTTGTTCAATCACGTGTAGTTCAGGACTCGCCATGGAGGTTGTCGATGATTGCTGAGGTCCACTACCGAGCCGCCTCCTCAAATACGCATTCTTGAGCTCTTGCTAATTAGCTTCTACTTGCAGTGTTGCCACGAGGTTGGAAGTACGGACGCAGGGCCAGATCTCATCGGCCTGCCTGTGAAAATTGGCTTCTGACCTGATAGATGAATTTCTGCAGGGCTTTTCAGAAGCCAGCCACACAATGACCAGTATATGCAAAGTTGCATGCACACTAATTACTCAAGTTCATTGTCAACCCTAGCACACGGACGAATTTGTCTCCTTCAGTTTCGTCTACCAGTCCTAATGGTAATGAAGGCTCACATACACAGTGGGTTAGGATCCAATATAGAAGTATCACTAGACTGTTGACGCTCAAAAGTGGCACGTTTATAAAGAGTGGCTTGAAGCTATGTCAAGATTAATTCAAACTTACTATTAAAATTCACCATGAAATGACGCTTTTTGAGAAGATGGAGATGAATATGAAGATGGTCTAAAACGGAGCTTGGATGTAAAAGTTATGACAAGTTCAGAGATCCTTATGTCGACACCAAATTAAAGAATGTCCAGTAACCCAATGAATATGGCTTCAAATGGAGAAAGTTTCAACAAGAAAGTTGTGCGTCTCGTTGAAACGATCGATTTTCATATAAAGATCGTCCCAATCCGAGGTCTTATGCAACAGTTAGAGCCCGCACAGCGCGACCCTCCAGTGAGCAAAATATGACGCCCGGAACCAGACACGTATGTGGGTATGTCTGATGAGCTGCGTGAATAATTAGCTGTTTTGCGTGAGCGATTTGACCTTCGAGATGACCTCTGATGAAACAACATTCAACATGAAAGTTGCTCGCCTCGTCGAAACGGTCAATATTTCTTTTGGGCTCGTTACCATCCGAGGTCGTTTACCACCTCAAAAAAGACCCATAATGTGCAGCCAATATTAGACCGAACAGTTTTGGAAAGTTCAGACAAAACCAATCCGAATTTGACTAGGGTTTTGGACGTGAATCCAAGCCTTTTCCTTGCATGGGAAGTCCAGCCCCCTCTTATATACCTAAGGAGTGACGGCCGATTGAACAACACACAATCGAAAAAACACATCTACAGCTTTTTCATCTATGTCTTGTCCTTCCCTCGTTCTTGCTCCCTCGTTCTTCGTCGTTCTTTGTATTGGAGAGCTGTGAATCGCGAGGCTCTAGGGGCGGCTTGGCCGACCTAGGGCAGCCCATATACTCCGCACTCCCCGACGGGGTCCCTCCCGGGAGTGTAGGGTTTCGGGTCCTCAAAAGCTCTCGCCGGTCGACTTGCGAATCGCACTTCCGGTGAGACTCCTTCGACGTGAGCTGCGGTGCATCACCCCCGGCGTCTAGTGTACACGTGATGTGTTCGTGTGCGAACACACTTTTTGGCGACTCCGCAGGGGACAAAGAGTAATCATCATCATCCATCATGGTCGATCTTCCCAAGCCATCTGAAGTGGATGCCGATAAAATCATCAAGCCCACTTTTAAGCAATTATCGGCAGAACATCGCCAAGCTTTTGAGGAGTACAAGAAGGCGCGTGAAGAGAAGGAGATGCAGGAGTTCCTTGCTAAGTTCAAAAAGGATCGCCAAGGCAACATCACTTCAATTGAAGAAATCAAGTTTCCTCCTCTTCACAATGAGCAGGTAGAACCGGCTGTAAGCAAAATCTTCTCTCCTGAACAGTCGGCTGAAATTACTACTCTTATTGCTCAGAATAATGATCTTATTTACCAAGCTATCATAGACAATAATACTGCTCGAAATAATACTCCTCAGTCATATCATGGTAGTGGTAGTATGTCTGCTGGTGTGGAAAACTTTAGTCCAACTTTACCTATTTCATCGGCGCCGCCCGTGCCGTTGAATTCTTATCCCAGTCAGACAAACCAACTTGTTGCTCCACCCTTTAATCCTGCCATGAACGTACCAAGTTCAGTGAATCCAACTGCATTGCTAGGTTACGGTTCGGCAAGTCCAAGTGGATTGCTGCCGAACTATGGTACAACATACACACCACCATCTCTTCCGACTAGCACTGTACCAAATATTAGAAATCATATTCACCATGCGCCACAACCACACGCAACGTCACTCAATACGAGTGATATTTTGGCTAATGTCAGAGAGGAAATGTCTAGGGTGTTCCGAGAGCATTGTGGGATTGAACTACCTAAACCACGAATTTCCAGGAAACCATATCTAGAAATTTTTGATGCCGTGCCATGTCCTCCCGGATATAAAGTTCAAGAATTTTTTAAGTTTGCGGAGAGGGAAAAAAGACTACATGGGAGCATGTTAGTCAATACTTGCCACAAGTAGGTGAGGCAAGTTCACGAGACGAGTGGAAAGTACGTTATTTTCCTTTGTCTTTAACCGGTACTGCTTTCTCGTGGTTTTCTGCATTACCACCCGGTTCTATTACTACATGGTTTCAATTGGAGCAAAAGTTTAGTGATCACTTCTATAGTGGTGACAATGAGCTCAAACTATCCCATCTCAATTACATCGTTTAACAAAAGCATGATGAATCGGTCTCCGATTATGTCAAAAGATTTAGAGATACAAAAAACCGGTGCTGTAGTTTGGTGATAACCGAGAGAGATTTTAAATATCAACCAAGTTTTTAAATATCAACCAAGTCTTGCAAAGGGCTTTGGCTCAGGAAACCGGTGCTGTAGTTTGGTGATAACCGAGAGTGGTTTGAGAACTCACATTAGAGAAAGGCTAGAAGGACATGAGTTTTTAAATATCAACCAAGTCTTGCAAAGGGCTTTGGCTCAGGAAAGCCGAAGCAAAGATCTTAAAGAGGTCATAGATATAAAACTGATCGTCCTAAGATGAATATGGTTCAATATGATAGTGATCACTCGGACGATGAGGGTGATATTTATGCTGCTGAATTTGTTTGGCCATCTATGGCCAAACCGTTTACTTGCAATGATTTAAAGCCGATTCGTAAGAATCGTGATGAAGAGATGAAATTTACTTTCAACATTGCTAAGTGTGATAAAATATTTAATGCTTTGTTGCATGCCAAGATCATTAGAATATCTCATAGTTTACCACCGTGCGAAGAGCTGAAGCGGCGTGCTTATTGCAAGTATCATAATTCTTTTTCTCATGCTACTAATGATTGTAATGTTTTTCGACGACATATACTATCGGCCATTAATGACGGACGATTGAATTTTTCTGAGATGCAAGTTGATAAGCCTTTCCCAATGAACACCATGGATTTGGAGGGGAAGAAGATGTTAATTCGGCCCAACATAGCCGAATCAGCTAATAAAAATAATATTGTCATTAGTGAGCCCAAGAAAAATAAGGAGAGCGACAAGGTCTTGGGGAGACAAGTTGTGCTTGACAAGCAACCCGGTGGAAATGAGGTAATCAAGATCACCATCAAGAATCCTACACTCGGGGGGCAACCACAAGTGCAAGAGAACACTCATGTCAATTTGTTAAGCCCAAGAGTCCAGAGGTTGGCAAGTGGAAGACGAATGAAGCTAATGTGCAGCGCAAGAGAATCAAGCCAACTTTTGATATGTTGTTGTCCAAGTGTGCCAATCAATCGGCCGGTTCTAGCTCTGACCGGGCATTAAATTTGAAGCGCTCAAGGTCACCTCCTCGGGAAGAATTTCAGCATCACGCAAGGCCATATGGGTCATGGGCACCGGGACCATGGATGGCGCCACCCCCCTATGCGCCATACTACATGGGAGGCTACAATGGAGGATGGGGGCAGCCCCCAATGGCCCCTTATGCTTTTCATCCGGGTTGGGCTGAACCAAGGAGGCCCGTTCATGAGAGGCTTTTTTATCCCACACGAGGCCGTTTGAACAACGATGTCAATCGGCCAATGCAAGATAATCATGGGAGGGTTGGTAAGCAAGTGTGGCGTGCTAAATCACCAAGTGCTGGAATTTCAGAGCCTGGCAAGCAAAAGGAGAAGAATACTAGTTCTGAAACTATTATGATATGCACTAAAGAATTAACAATCAAAGAGTCGATTATTGGTGATAATCCGGCTGATTCTAATAAAGATGTGGTTGCTGTCCAGCAGAGTCCCATGGCTAATGATCATAAAGCTAGCACAAGCAAGGCCAAGTCGAGGGATCCAAAATATACTCAGCCTAAGTGGTGTCCTTCCGGTCTGACCAAGGCGCAAAAAAGGATATTGCAGCGCATGAGGAGTCATGAGAAGGAGGAACAAGAAGCAGAAAAAGCTAAGGGATAAATTTTTCAATGAAAGCCGTCCCATGGTACCCCCAAAACAAGTGTGGAGGCCAAAGCAAAAGGAAAACATAGCAGCTTCTGCATTGATCATAGCAACACCTACACCACCAGCGGAGGACGATGCGGCTACTATTACATCATCCACTTTGCCTACTACTTCCTCTTCCCTTGAAGATATTTCAGAGTCAGTGGACATGCTTGCGGAAGAAGATGAAATGCTTGATTATGAGTCTACACCGGTTCATGAAGGTATGGATATTAATACGGTGTATTACTTACCCGCTGAATTTCGTGCTATATATGAAGAAGGGGAAGTATCTCAGCTAGATTTTGGTCCTAAAAATGCTATATTCGAGAAGCCAAAAGAACCGGTGACGCACTTGAAGCCATTGTTCCTTAAAGGTCATATTAATGGATCGCCAGTTGCTAGAATGCTTGTCGATGGTGGTGTTGTGGTTAATCTTATGCCATATTCGGTTTTCAAAAAATTGGTGATGCGTGATGAAGAGTTAATAAAGACCAACATGGTGCTTAATGGATTTGAAGGCAAAGAGAAAACTGAAGCCAAAGGTGTAATGTATGTGGAGCTTACGGTGGGAAGCAAAACTTTGGCTACCGCCTTCTTTGTCGCCGAGGTGCAAGGTAACTACAATGTGATATTAGGCCGCGATTGGGTTCATGCAAACCAATGCATGCCATCTACTATGCACCAGTTTTTAATTCAATGGGTTGATGATGAAGTAGAAGTCATTCATACAGATAATTCGGCTTGTGTTGCTTTGGCCGATGCATCGATGGATTGGCAACATCCCAATGCTACTTGCCTGACGGCGCGCGACTTATCAGAATATGATTTTCTTAGCGCCACGAAAAGTGGTTTTGTACCCGTTTCATTAAAGCCAGTTGGCGGTAATCGGCTCCAAGGTATGATGTATTTAAATGGATCCTAACTCAGAGTGGTTACAAAAACGTCTTGTAGAATATCAGTCCGATGAGAACGATATTTATGAGTCCATAGAAGAGTTAGATGATATGGATAAACTAGGACAAGGTTTTACATCGACCGATCCTTTAGAAGAGATAGATATAGGAGATGGTTCAGTTCCTAGGCCGACATTTGTAAACGAAAATTTAAGAGCCGATCATAAGGCTAAGTTGATCGAGATATTAAAAGAATATGTTTGTTGCTTTGCATGGGAATATCATGAGATGCCAGGTTTAAGCCGAGAGCAAGTGGAGCATCGGTTACCTATAAAGGCCGGTTTTAGGCCATATAAGCAATCGGCCAGAAAGTTTAATCCAAAAACGTATGACCGGATCAAGGAAGAGATCGGTCGTTTGCTTAAAGCTAATTTTATTAGACCTTGCAGGTATGCCGAGTGGATTTCTAACATTGTACCAGTAGAGAAGAAAGGCTCCGGCAAGTTGAGGGTGTGCATTGATTTCAGAGATTTGAATAGAGCTACACCTAAAGATGAGTATCCTATGCCAGTAGCCGATATGCTTATTAATGATGCTTCTGGACATAAGGTCATTAGCTTTCTTGATGGTAATGCGGGGTATAATCAGATTTTTATGGCCGAAGTGGATATGTCCAAAACGGCTTTTCGATGTCCTGGTTTCCTTGGTTTATTTGAGTGGACAGTGATCACCTTTGGATTAAAAAATGTCGGTGTCACGTATCAAAGGGCTATGAACTTAATTTTTCATGACTTACTTGGTGTTATACTTGAGGTTTATATTGATGATATTATTGTCAAATCAGATGCTTTTGAATCTCATCTAGCCGATTTGCGCTTAGCTTTTGAAAGAATGAAGAAATATGGGCTGAAAATGAATCCTTTGAAGTGTGCCTTTGGTGTATCGGTTGGGAAGTTTCTGGGTTTCATTATTCATGAAGATGGCGTGGAAATTGATCCCAAAAAGATAGAAGCTATAAAAAAGTAGAGGCTCCAACATCCAAGAGAGATATGCAAAGATTCCTTGGCAAGGTCAATTATTTGAGGAGGTTCATAGCCAAACTATCAGGGAAGGTTGATGCATTTACTCCTATCCTTCGGTTAAAGAATGATGTTGATTTTACTTGGGGGTAAAAACAACAAGAGGCATTTGATATAATTAAGAAAAATATTTGTGCACTCCTCCGGTCATGAAAGCGCCCAGGCACATGGAGCCATTTAGACTTTACATTGCAGCGGAAGAAGGTGTTATTGGTGCTGCTTTAACTCAAGAGACCGAAGGGAAGGAGCATGTTATTACTTATTTTAGTCGACGCTTATTGGACGCCGAGAGAATGTATACATTTATTGAGAAATTATGCTTATGCTTATATTATGCTTGTACAAAATTGAGACATTACCTAGTGCCTAGTACTTGCATTATAGCTTGTCAAACCGATGTCATCAAGTACATGTTGCATAGGCCAATTCTTAGTGGTAGAATTGGCAAGTGGGCTTATGCTTTAATTGAATATGATTTGGCTTATGAATCTCTGAAATCCACGAAAGGCCAAATCGTTGCTAATTTTATTGTTGAGCATCGGATTGATGACAAGCATGATATTGATATAAACCTTGTCTCGTTAGTACCATGGAGATTATATTTTGATGGTTCAGTTTGTAGCAATGGCCAAGGTGTTGGTATTGTTTATATATCTCCTCATGGTGCTGTTTTTGAAGCCTCGTGCCGCTTAGAATATTTTTGCACAAATAATCAAGCCGAATATGAAGCATTGTTATTCGGCTTAGAGATGTTGATTGCCATAGGTGCTACACATATTGAGGCTTTTGGTGATTCATTATTAGTAGTGCAGCAAATATCCAAAGTTTTTCAGTGTTTTGACGAATCACTTAATGTTTATCTTGATAAGTGTCTAGATATAATTTATACTTTGGATTATTTTAGCATTGCTCATATATCTAGACATGAGAACTAGAAAGCAAATGGGTTGGCACAACAAGCATCCGGCTATCATGTGGATCATGGCATGTTTCATATTTTTGAAAGGCCGATGTCTAGTCTTGCCAATAGAGGGGAGGCCAAACCGGAGCCCACCGTTTCGGCCACTAACGAAATATTCAATGCAGGAGAAAATCAAGACTGGAGGAAACCCATTGTTGATTATTTGCGTGATCCTAGTAGAAGGGTGGACAAGGCTGTTCGGCGTATGGCTTTTAAATACACAATGAGAGATGATGGTCTCTATCGCCGAACGGTTGAT